>BMAC01000726.1:134494-248746 GCA_014905375.1 Phtheirospermum japonicum | reverse complement strand
TTACTAAGCAATTAACTAAGAATTAAACTAACAATTAAACTAGAAATTAACTACTGAATTAACTAAGAGTTTAGGAGTACCTTATTAGAACTACTAAAAGCAGTAAAAAAGCTTCCAGCTATTCCGAGGTTGAACGTTGCATCTTGGGCGAAGAATGAATCCCGAACCTCGAATTCGCGTTTTTCTGGACGCGTTGTTCTTCGATCCTTGATCTACGTCTTCAAATCTCATTAATGAGATGTGGGATTATTGTTATTATAAGCTAAAAGTACCCTAAGAGGTCGTGTGTTCTCCTTAAAATCCGAAATAATGAGGGTTTATATAGAGAATTTGCAATGACTTGGCGCATAAGAAACCCTAAAATCCAAATTCTGGGCCGTCGCGTCGACGGAGCCCGTCAACTATGGTGGTGTCGACATCGACGCTTCAGAACATAGCGTCGGTAGTGCGTCGACGGAGCGTCGACTGACGCGGTCATGACTCGCTGACATGGCTCGCGTCGACGGTGCGTCGACGGCCGCGTCAGTCGACGCGACTGCACGTCTGTCTCCAATTCTCGATCTTTTGCTACTCGTTTCACCYGAAAGCTTGTTCTTCACTTCTTGAACATCGAACCTTGTCTATTATGCGTTAAACTCTTCCGGTTACTTAGCTGTAAGGTGAAAAACAACGAAATATCATCTACTTACATCAATTACGATCAAAATGCGGTAAAATAAGCTGGAGTTATAAAAAATACGAGATTAAGCTTAAATCGTCCAACTTATACCAAAAACAAAGAGAAAAACGAACTAAAAAGCTAATAAAAATAAGGGCAATTCTACTCTAATCAGTCGACTAGGAGGGAATGACGTTAGTGTAGACAAGGAGATTTTTGGCCACATTTTTAGTTTCCCTACCGTAGGGGACCACCCGGTTGGAGTTCAAGACTTCGATTTAGCCTCTTTTTGGGGGATGATCACCGGGGGAAATACGGGCAATTGCAAGCATTTTCCTTGCTCGAAAATTCAAGACGACGCCCTTTACGTTACCTACAAGATCCTCGAGCACATTATTTTATGCAAGAACGAGGCCACCTACGCGACCAAAGCCGAGCTTTATGTTCTACAATGCCTCATTGATGGTCGTCAAGTCCAGTTGTACCCGCTAATTTTGCTAGGACTTTACAACGTCACTAAGGGTACTCCGGGAAGCAAGTCGCCACTTCTCTCATTTGTCCCATACGTTATCGGCCTCGCCCATCACTTCGGGTTCGATCTGGCCAAAAACGGACTTAGCCCACTCGGGACCACTTCACTACCTCTTACGCGTGCACCAACACCAGTGAGGTCGTCGACTAGAGGAGAATCTTCATCTCGACTACATGATGACGACGACGATGGCGACGCGGATATGGAGCAAGCCCGCCGTTCTACTTCGGGCCCGAGTCCCGATTGGAGCCAATTTTTCGAAGAAAATTGGGCATTTCAAGTGAAGATGTTCGATAAGCTCCAAATCATCGACGAGAAGATTGATGCGAACTATGACCAAAATCGTCGGAGTTTGAAGAAGATGCAAGCTCGCATTTCGAAGCTCGAGGAGAGGTTTGAGGCGGCATACCCAACACCTAGCATGGATGTCGACGGGAACCCCAATGAGGATGATGAGTCCCGCGAGTTCTAATCTCGTATCTTTATTTTATTATTTATGCTTTATTTAAAAAAATGGAAAATATAAAATCCAAAAATATTGTTATTTTCTTTATTTTCGTTTGTTTTGCTTTTCTTAGGGCATTTCGCATCACGTACATTGAAGAAGTGGCCAATTACACAAATCACGAGTAGCGGCTCGACTACTAATATTTCAGGGATGTTTTCTTTTCCCTTCCTCTTTTTGATTTTTGGATGTATTCGAGGCAATCAGGAGATTGTCGGGATTTTTAGAGAAGGGGGTGGTCGATCGTGATTTGTATTGATTAATTGTGTAATTTTATTTGATACTTGGCCTGTAATAATTATATGCTTTAACGTGATTAATTGCTATTCCTGCGTGATAATTGTGTTTGTATGGCATGCCTGTCAAAGTTGACTATGTATGATTATTTGTTTTCGTCTGTGAGCGTGCATAAGTGCATAATTTTTCTAACTTATTATTATATATTGTAAAATGGTACTTGGACGCAATCGATTTCGCAAAAACTTAAAAGCAGCGTCAATTCAAAAATCTTTCATGCAAAAAGCCAGCGAGTAACCTGAGTGTTTATCATCATTGCATGTACGTGAATAAGTTTCAGTCTTGATATCTCTTTGAAACCATTGTGTGTAGTTGACTTTGAAAATGAAGTTAAGGCGCATATAAAACCTTATTCCGGCCATATCCATATATTTTTAGCCACTATAAGTTCCGAATGAGCCAATCATAGCCAAATAATCCATGCCTTTAGCCATGAGTGTTGTTGAGACGACCCCTACAACCCATTAAAAGCGTGGGGTAGGAGTTCGTATTTTATTGGTTATTTGAGTCTTGAAATTGTTATTAAGAATTTATTATTTTGTGAGTAAGGACCACCATCTAAAAAAATAATAATAATAATTAAAAAAAAAAGAGAGAAACCCCATAAAAAGAATAAACGGGGGAAAATAAAAAAAAATGATAAGAAAGATGGTGGGTCTTGTGCTAGTAATTGCCTACGCGTTTATAAAAGCTTGAATTTTATTGTTTATTTTATGAAGCCTAATGTTTAAGAGGCGAAGAGTTGTGTAAGAAGCATGCTATAAGCTTCAATTGTACTTAAGTGGTTTGAGCTTTCAGTCGGTTTACGAGTTTTGAGTTGAGGACTAGCCTATGTTTGAAAGGCTACGTTATGAGTGTTAAGTGAGGTTTTTATTTTTGAGCGAGGTGAAGCAATTTGCTTCTCGATTAGATTAGGTTGAGTGAGCGATTAGCCACATGACTTATATATTCCACACCCATCCAAAGAGCCTTACACTACAACCCGTAAAGACCTTTTCTGATTCTTAGTTTTGATAGCACACTTAATTTGCGATTGAGAAGAGATTGATTTTCGGTGCTTATTTACTGTGCATGTAATTGTATGATTTTGAGTGTATACACGTCCCATGCAGAAAATACTTGAGTGATTTTGAGCGTACTTATATATATTATCCTTCGTGAGGAAGCATGATTTTATTTTGAAGCGACAATGTAATAATGGTCAAGTGTTTGACGTTGCGTGATTTGTACCTATATCTTCAAAATTATGTATGTAGCATAGCACGACTCTTTGTTTGAACTGATTTTCATTCTAGTTATACTTTGAAATTATCATTTGTTCGAGGACGAACAAACCAATAAAGCGTGGGGTAGTTGATTAGAGTAGATTTGTCCTTATTTTTATTAGCTTTTTAGTACGTTTTTCTATTTGTTTTTTGTATAAGTTGGACGATTAAAACATAATTCCGTATATTTATAGTTCTGACTTATTTTACCATATTTTAATCATAATTGATGCAAATAGGTGATATTTCGTTGTTTTCACCTTACAGCTAAGAAATCGGAAGAGTTCAGCGCGTAATAGATGAAGTTCGATGTTCAAGAATAGGAGAACGAGCTTTCCGGCGAAACGAGTAGCAAAAGATCGAGAGACGGAGATAGACGTTCTGTCGCGTCGACTGACGCTCCGTCGCTCCTTCGACGCGAGCCATGATCCGCGTCAGTCGATGCAAGGCCGACGCATTGCCGACGCTATGTTCTGAAGCGTCGATTGAAGACGCATCGACCGACGCAGCGTCGACGCAGCTTGCTGAAGCGTCGATTGAAGACGCGTCGACCGACGCAGCATCGACGCAACTTGCTGAAGCGTCGATCCATGACCGCTTTAGTCGAAGCACCCGCCTAGCCGATGCGCACGCCCAGGCAGCACCGACGCCAAGCACCAGCGCGCGTCAGTCGACGCTACGTCGACGCCCCATCGACGCGACGGCCCAGAATTCGGATTTTAGGGTTTTTTGTGTGCCAAGACTTGCAATATCTATATAAACCCTCTATATTTCGGATTTTGGAGGAGAGACACCAGAAACACGACCACCTAGGGTTCCATAGTGTACGGTAACAATAATTCCACATATCATAACGAGATTTGAAGACGGAGATCAAGGATCGATGAACAATGCGCCCAAAACATCGAATTCGCGTTCGAGATTCAATCTTCGCCCAAGATCGACGTGCAACTCCGGAATAGCTGGAGCTTCTCATTGCTTTTATTAGTTACAATAAGTTTTCTAAACTCTTAGTTAATTTAGTAGTTAATTTCTAGTTTAATTGTTAGTTTAATTCTTAGTTAATTCTAGTTTAATTAGTTTAATCGTTTTATGCTTGGATTTTGGATATTGGTTAATTTAGTTTATTTATGCGAGTTGATTTATGTTTAGTTATTCGTTAATCTTAGATTCTTATGATTCATTGCGTAGTAATAATTTCTTACGTTCATGCTCTTAGATTCGTTAATTAGTTTTGATCTATGGTTGCGTATTATTGATAGTTTAAATTATTGCTCGTAGTTGATAATCTAGTTTAAAGTATTTAGTTTAATTAGTTTTAGTTTGATTATTGCTTTAGTTTATAATGATCAATTCAACATCTTTTAAAACCCCAAATGTACATGTATTTTATTTTAGTTCATAAATTGAGAAAAACATCCGAAAGACCGAACAGTTGTTTCCTCGAGAGATACGACTCGAGTCAAACTTATCACCCTACAGTTACCTCGTACTCTTGCGAGCAAACTAACGTGCTTTTAAATTAATTTATTAAAAAGGGGTGCACAAAAGTTTGGATCAGAACCCACAATATTTAATATTGATACCTAGCCCCAACCACTACACCACATGGTCCTTATGTTATATTTTATAAATAAAGAAACATACATTCAAAAATAAGTTTAATATTTCTTTTAATCCTACATAACTTACCAGAAATTTATTTTTTAAGCTTAATACAAGAGTTAATACTTCTCATATATATAAAATAAAATATAAATAACTATTTAATAAATAAATAAAGCCAAAAAAACAAAATATACAATGTTATAATATAATACTAAATAAACCTCAAAATTTAAATAAAAAAAATTATACCAAGAAGTATTCTAAATTTATATATTTATAAGATAAATTTGTAAAATAAAAAACTTAAAAATATTCTATAATAATAATATAAGCCATTAAAGATTATAAAGCAAGTTAAATAAATATTTAATCATAAATAATTACTTGATATGTTTTAAAAATGAAAAACATAATTGAAATACTATAAAATAAATATCAAAATTAATTAGATAAGAATATAATAAAAATTTAATTAACTTCTAAATATATATTTCACACACAAAAAAAAGGTGTTCACAAAAAGAGATGTTCACAAAAAGAGATTTTGGATAAAGACATTAATTGAGAATTTTTGCAGACAAATATAAAATATTATAATACGGTAATAAATAAATTTAAAAAACTTATAATATGAAGGAATTTTATTAATATGTTTGTTTAACATTGATTTATTATTATTATTATTATTATATTATTGATTACTTTAAATATTATACAATATATAGTAATTAAAATTAATTAACGTTACATTCAGAGAAATTAATGAGAAACATGATGCTTTTAATAACACAAATGTGGAGTGAGACCAAAAATCATCAATAATTATTATCAAATTGTTATCGGAAGAGTCTCCTAAATCTAGTGTGAATTTGTAACAAAAATAAAATTACTGTGACAAATTCATATTTGACGTCACCAAAGAACTCTTTCGTGTCAAAATAATGTTGTCACCATTTTTCTAGAACTGATGACAAATTATGGCGTTGTCATGAAAATAAACTTGTTGTGACACTAAATATCGTGACCATTCTTCAAGGGGACATTAGTGACAAAATTGACACTGTCACAACTAGAAACTTATCGTGACACCCAAATCTCGTCACACTTTATTATATGTTTGTCATAAAATGGGTTTTCCGAACCCTTTTTTTTGTCTTCCCAATATTGTGACAAAACATATTTTAAACGTCATCAAATATAAGTATTCATGACGAAATCGGTGAACAACTGTGACAACAATAAATGTTGTCGTAAAAGGGTGTTATTCTATGACGAAATTAAAAAACGTCACTATTAATTAACATATTATGAGGAATTCTTATGCGTGAAAAAAAAATCGTCACTAAACATCAGATTTGTTGTAGTGTATTAAGGTAATGATATTGTAACAGTTCGGTATTGAGAGCTGGGCATGGTTAACATGGTCTAGGGCCCTGGTGGGCTACTATGGTTTATGGTATGGGGCTTGGCAGACTAAGGGCATAATATGGTTACGGGCTTATGGGTATTATGGTAATTCAATGGGAGTTTTGTTATCTATGGCAACTTAGCATATAGGAGCAATCCTAATTCTAAGTCGGTCGCTATTTATGATATTATAGTTTCAATAGGAGACGGGAACCCTAGATTGGGAACACGTCTCTTGTCTATATAAAGATGACTCATGCCTCATTCTTTTCTCTAAGTGGATTCTATATCCTACGTTTTGAGCACTCACACATCACTCTCGAACAACATCTGACTTAAGCATCGGAGCCTACGCCGGGGCTGTCCACCGCCTAGCTTGGGTTTTACTTTGCAGGTTTGATCAGGTTGCCAGGATCTTTCTGGAAGTCTATCAGGTCACTGAAGACATATTCGAGGTAGTACTTAGTTTTCTTGGTGAACCAATCTTTTTGGTCGCATCACCATGGTACGCCAATATTGTAACTACCTCGCATGTGGCCATTTGATAGCCTAATCATCCTTCCAAGAACGAAAGAGATTTCTTTCAATTTGCAGGAATCACTTTTGGGAGGACCTGTTCCTTTTTCAGTTTAGGAAAGATGGCATTATTCGATGATGCATCCCCGAGGACGAACAAAAGAGCATCCTATCTTTTTGCCATGACCAATAATGTAGTGGCCATTTCAGAGGACAAAAGACAGCTTCTGAAGTCCTTTAGTCGGGATTTTATTGTCCGATGCTATTCAAAGATGCTCATGAATTTTGCAAATCTTGTGACCAATGCCAACGAACAGGGAATATTGGAAAGAGGAATGAGATGCCACTGGCGAACAACCTCATTGTTGAAGTATTTAACGTATGGGGCATAGATTTCATGGGACCATTCCCAAATTATTATGGGTACGAGTACATCCTAGTGGTCGTTGATTACGTGTCCAAATGGGTTGAAGCTATCCCCACCAAGATGTGCGATGCCAAGATTGTACTTAAGTTCATACAGGAGAATATTTTCAGTCGATTCGGGTTCCCGAGAGCCATCATCAATGATGGAGGTACCTATTGCTGTAACAAATTGTTTGAAAATTTGATGGCACGATATGGGATCAAGCATAAGGTGGCCACGACGTATCATCCTCAGACATCGGGACAAGTAGAGACAAGCAACAAACAGACCAAAGCCATCCTTGAGAAAATCGTCCAGCCGAGCCATAAGGATTGGTTGGCTAAGCTTAGAGACACTCTTTGGGCATATAGGACAGAGTACAAGATGGTTTTATGAACTAGCCCTTATCGAATGGTATATGGCAAGGCGCGTCACCTTCCGGTCGAGTTGGAGTACCGAGTATATTGGGTTGTACGAGCTTTAAGCTTCAATTTGACGTAAGCCGGCAATGTGCGGGGGCTGCAACTTGAAGAGCTTGATGAGATACGAAATGAAACTTATGAAAATACCAAAATATACAAGAGGAAAGTAAATCTTCAACATGATTAGAAGCTCGCCGCTAAAGATCTCAAGGCCGACATGCAAGTCTTACTCTATAACTCTCGTCTCCGCTTATTTCTTGGGAAGCTCAAGTCACGATGGAGTGTTCCATTCTTATTCGAAGATGTTATGCCATACGGGGTGGTGAAACTGGTCAACGAGACCCAAGAACATTCTCAAGTCAACGGTCCTAAGAAGCGTTTGTTTAACGTCCCTAGATTAACGAACTCGCGTTTAGGAGGCAACCCAAGCATTTCGTATCCTCATTTGAAACATTTTTATATGGGATAATATTTTTTGCCCCCTAATGTATGCAATTTTTTCACTTTGCCCCTCGAAGTATTTTTTGTTCCACTTTGCCCCCTGATGTATAATAATTTTCGACGTTGCCCCCCAAACTTTTTTTCCGACGGAATATTCCTTCTAGATTCCATCGACGTGCAGCTGGGGGGCAAAGTGAAAGAATCTTATAGTTTGGGGGGCAAAGTGCAAAAAATCTTATAGTTTGGGGTACAAATTGAAATAATATAAATATTAATTTTTTTTTTAAAAATTTTATATTTGAAAAAGATATATAATTTTTATCTTATACTCACACACACATGAAGTTGTCAATACAATTCCAATTAAAAAAAAAACCCATAAATTTTCAATTAATATTTATAATTTTCTAAATATAAATATTGTCAATACATCTTTTATATTATTAAATATGAAATACATAACTAAGTAATATGTAAATTATTAGGCTAAGTAACATAATAATATATTATTATGTATTATGATTGAACAAAATAAAATAAAGGTGTATTTTGTATATGCATTATAATATTA
The DNA here is from genome assembly GCA_014905375.1 of Phtheirospermum japonicum. Lineage (NCBI taxonomy): Eukaryota > Viridiplantae > Streptophyta > Magnoliopsida > Lamiales > Orobanchaceae > Phtheirospermum > Phtheirospermum japonicum. The sequence goes on along the minus strand of BMAC01000726.1, from coordinate 240,118 downwards.
TGATACGAAAAATAAAATTATCATTCGATATTATTTGTATAAAAATTGTAATTAAATACTATATTAATCATGAGTACATTATTATATAAGATTATACTTATCGAATGATTAATATAATTAAAATCTTGATATTATAAGATTTTAATTATATTAATCATTCGATTATTATAATCTTATATAATAATTAGCGTACTCATGATTAATATAGTATTTAATCACACTTTTTATACAAATAATTATATCGAATGATAATTTATTTTTCGTATCATAATAATTTACATAATACTTAGTCATGTGTTTAATAATTAATAATATAAAAGATGTATTCACAATATTTATATTTAGAAAATTATAAATATTAATTGAAATTTTATGGGTCTTTTTTTTAATTGGAATTGTATTGACAACTTTGTGTGTCTGTGAGTATAAGATAAAAACTATATATCCTTTTCAAATATAAAATTTTAAAACAAAATTTTAATATTTATATTATTTAATTTGCCCCTTAACTATAACATTTTTTGCACTTTACCCCCCAAACTATAAGATTCTTTCACTTTGCCCCCCAACTGCCCGTCGATGGAATCTAGAAGGAATATTCCGCCGAAAATAAAGTTTGGGGGGCAACGTTGAAGATTATTGTACATTAGGGGGCAAAGTAGAACAAAAAATATTTCGGGGTGCAAAGTGAAAAAAACTGCATACATTGGAGGGCAAAAAAAATATTCCTTTTTATATTCGTTCTCTAACTTTTATTTATTCTTGTTTTTGGTTTGTTATGCTTTGTTTTTCTTTCTTTCGGTTGTTTTCCTCTTTTCTGTGTAGAGGGAGAGTTGTGTCTACAATAGAGGACTAATTATGCACCATCGGAGGTATTTTCAAAAAGGTCTGAAGTTCTGCTCGAAAAACGGTGGTCAAGAGAGCGAAAACAAGGCACATTGGACAGACGTCGATCTATGTGAGCATTTATGCAACACCAACTGCAGGAGTCGATCGACCAAAAAATCGATGACGCGTCTACGAAACTCCCTGTCCAACCCATCGACAGGCCGTTAATCGACACAAGGGTCAACGAAACTCTCTGTCCAACCCACCGACATGCCATTGATCGACGCAAGGGTCGATGATACTCTCTGTCCCGACCGTGAATATGACATCGATCGATGCCATGGTCGACGACACTCTTTGTCCTAATCGTCGATTGGTCATCGATCAACGGAGTCATCGATGCCAACCCGGACCCGGCCCATATGCTGATTCTAGAACCTAGATTTTTGACTCGGTTAGTCCACACTCGGCCCGACCCGCCCCTGGTCTATTTAAACTACCTCATTCCCCTCATTTACTTTCATCATCCAAGCAAAACACCAACCTTTTGCTCTCTTGCTCCTTGTTTATTTTCTGGCAAATTCACTCGTGTTTCGGTGATTCTCCAACCACGATCCACCAATTTTGGGAAGTTTCAACATTGTCTCTACTAATTCACCATTTCCTTCTTCCTTCTTCTGTTAAAACAAAAGGGGGGCCGATGTTTATGTTTTCTTGATCAAAACCCGAGGTACTTCGTTGAAACTTAATCATTGAATGTCACTTTTAATTGTTTGGTTGGGTTGGCGTGCCATTTATTCAAATTTTCTCCCAAGTTTTCCATTTGTGAAACTCGCACACCAAGTGTTCGATGAAATTCCCCAAAGAGCCTATACTTTAAAACTCTTTCTTTTTCGACCCACATTCACTTCGATATTATTCCATTATGTCTCGGGCAGGAAAACGGAAAGACATTTTGGGCAAATACGACGCCCCGTTCCCAGTTTATTCGAAAGAAGAGGGGATGGTTTTCACTACAATCAAAGCTTGGGGGTTTTGTTTTGAGTAGTTTTAGTGGTTTTGAAAAGGGGTAAAGATTGTAACCATCCTGTACTATACGCATTTTTTGGATTTGCATCCTAACATTTTTTTTGTAATTTAATGCATCCTGTTCTATACAAAATTTTGAAAGTCCATCCTGTACTATACAAAATTTAGAAAAAAACTAGTTTTATTAAATAAAAACTCGAATTTATTAAATAAATATGCAAATCATATTTTATCCTAATGTTTACCGGAACTAGTTTTATTAAATAAATAAAATTTATTATTTATTTAGTAATAAATTCGGTAATTTTTGCATATTTAATAAAATATGCCGGAACTAGTTTTAAATAAATAATAAATTCACCGGAACTCACACAAAGTATATGGGTTTGAAAATATGCAACCTCACTCGCGAGACTAGGTGAGTTTCGACGAGTTTGGACGAGTTGATTGGTCGGAGGATGCACTTTCAAAAATTTTTGAAGTACAAGATGCATTAAATTACAAAAAAAACGTTAGGATGCAAACCCGAAAAATGCGTATAGTACAGGATGGTTACAATCTTTTCCCCTTTTGAAAATAAAGGTTCATTTGGCTTGATATTATCAGAGATCGATTCGATTGAAGAATCAAGGTATTTATAGCTTTGGAAATTGAAAGAAAATGAAAAATAAGCAAATAAACTAACTAAACTAAGCTAGGGGATTGAAATTTAAAGTTGGTCGGATGCCTCGTCGTATGCCTCGAAATGAGAATGCAAAGCAATAATGAAAATAAGCAAGAACAAGCAAGTTTCACTAAGTACAAGCATGAAAGCCTAAGGTACAACTATACATAAAAACTCAAATTATGCAAATTAGCAAAAAATCAGAAGCATCAATGTAAAGAGTAATAAAAGTTGATGTGAAATTTTAAATCTTTATGAAAAATAATAAGAAACGGAGAGTAGATCTAGGGTTTAACGAAAGACTATGCATGAAAAAAAAATCTGAAATAAAGCATATAAAATACTTGAAATAAAAACAATTAAGGACTCAATCTATGATCTCAGTGTGTCACTCACCTAGATTCCATGGATGATTCACAAGATCAAGCAACATTTCTAATAGCTAAGGTAAAAAGCATAAAATAAAGAACAAGAATGAAACATATGAAATACTGCAAATAAAAAATGATCCGAGACTCGATCTATGATCTAGACATGTCACTCATCTAGATTCCATGGACGATTCACAAGATCTAACAAGAAATAAAGAGCTAAGGCCAAAAAGCATAAAATGAAGAACAAGCATCAAATTAAAAGAAGACTTACTTGAATTAAAGAGAGAATCCAAAAGATTGAATGAAATTACAATCAATATAAAAATCCAAGGGAATACTTGAATTCTTCTTGAGCTTATAAACTCAAGGAAAATCTTGAAATTAAATCTAGAGAGAGAAAATTAGTCCCAAACCCAAGCTTGGGTTGGGAGGAGGTATCCTTTACAAAATTAGAGTAAGGTTCTATTTATAATAGGTTAAATTAGGGATAAATAGGTCAATTAAGCATTATAAACTTGGATGCCCCATGTTTGACCAATTTTGACCCAAAATGGTCATTCTAGACCATTTGGGTCGAGTTGGGCTCGGACACTGGGTAACCCAGTGTCGGCAGCTCTCGGCAGGAGTGTGTGGGAGAGCTCAGCAGGGATAGGCGGGCGTGTGCGGTCGTTGTCGACTGGGCTCGGACACTGGGTAACCCAGTGTCGGCGGTGCAGTCGATTGACTGGCATGGCAGTCGATCGTCTGCCTTCGGCTTGACGGGCGTTGGTGGAAAGTAGTCGATTCAACTGTTAGGCAGTTGATCGATAGCTCTCTGCAGTCGATCAACAGCTCTCGGCAGGTGTTTCTCGGCAGGGCTCGATGCTCTCGGCAGCGCTAGACGCTCTCAGAAGGTGTGGGCGCTGGGTCTCGGACACTGGGTAACCTAGTGTCGGCAACGTACCCAGTGTCAGCCGTAATACTTCAAATCGAGGCCCGATTTCGCTAAAACTCCACTCGTAAGCCCACACTCGCACATCTCCAGACCAAAATACTTCGAAATACCTAAATTAAACATAAAATTAATTAATTACAATTAAAATAAGTTGGAGGCTCAAAAAAATGAAAATATGCCCAATCTATCCAACTTATAATAAAACGAGAAAAACAACCTAATAACTTAACGTAACTCGACTCAAAACTACTAAAAACGACAATAAACCCTAATTAAAAATACGAAAAAAATACCACAATTACATGTAAAACAGCTTTGCGACACATAGTGTGATTGATCTTGATGATATTGAGGATCGAACCCAAGAAGAGTCAGAACATTATGAGAACGTCCTACGATATATCAATGGACTCGGGTGCACCATGTTCGTCCGGATGGACCTTCCTGGATATCGCAAACTATTGCTTGAGTTCTTCGCCACTTTGATCGTCTTCGCTGATAGGACTTTCACTTGCCGACTTGGAGGCAATGAGGTTCGGGGGAACGAGCGTCTTTTTTAAGAAGTGTTCGGTTTGACTAGAAATGGCGTTTATCCAATTCCTCAATACGATGAGTTTGAAGTCGCCACTTTTTAGGCCGAATTGACGGGGGGTAATACGGGCTCTTGCACTCGATTTTAGATTACGAGGATTCAAAATGACGTAATATACTTTGCCTATAAAATCTTCGCCCATGTGGTGCTTTGTAAACAAGAGGCAACCAATGCGACTAAACCGGAGCTTTACGTTTTGTGGTGCCTACTTAATAGTTATCGGCCTTGTCTCTTCCCTATTCTCTTGAACGGAATTCACAATATCGCGGAGAAGAAACCGAGAAACAAAATACCCCTCCTTTCCTTCGCTCTGTTCAAAACCAGCATCGCCCGTCACTTTGGGTACAATCCGGCCGACATGGGTCTACCAGCTCTTGGGGTCTCCAATCTCCCGACGGCTAAACGCAACACATCATCGTTGACTCGCACTCGAGACCCCAGTAAAGGTGGATCTTCATCTCGATGCACCTAAGGAAACGAGGAAGAAGTCCCACAAACTGGTTCGGGCATGAACCCCGATTGGGAGTGGTTTTTTGAGGAGAACCGGGATTTCCAAACAAGAATGTTTGAGAAGCTCCATCTCATCGACGAAAAGATTGACAATAATCACGAAAGAAATCGTTGAAGCTTTGGGAATCTAAGATCTCATCTCTCTCGACTCGAGGAGCATTTCAGCCAAGCAACCCCCTCTCAAGCAACCGATTCCCATCCGAAGATGGATCTCGACGACGATCCTCCTACCAAAATATTAAAAATAATAATAATATTAAAAAAAATTCTTTTTATTTTGTGTGTTTGTGTTTTCCTTTTCTTGTAAACTCCTCCTGACTTCACCACCCATTGTATGTCACTTGACGCTCGACTCATTACCACGAGCATGACTTTAGGGATGTTTCTCTCTCTTCCCTTTTATTGTACTTTAACTTATTTTATATTTCAATGTGGGCATTGTATGTTTTAAGTGTGTGTGTGGATGGGTGGTTGTCCTTGATTAGTAAATTCTTTTGTATGCTTGCTTGTGTATATGGTTTTAGTCATGTGTATTGATATTGGTTGGAGCCTTGACGAAGTGACGTGGTTAGATGCTTTGCTTAGGTTGTTTAGACTTTCGATTGGCATTAGTGTAATTGTGGGGAACAAAGTGTAAGAAACCTATGAAGTGTTCTGATTATTGTTCTATTCATGTTTCATTCCAAGAGTCAAATACTCTCTACTAGCCCCATTTTCAAATGCTCTCTATAGGAAGTTTTGTAAATTTTTTATTTTATTTTTGGAGACGTTAAAAACTCCATGTGCTTATCAAGAAATATTATAAGTTGCATTTAGCAACATGATATTGGAGTCAATGAACTCTCATTTCCGAGTTGCACATATCGTGTTCGTCTAGTACCTCGCCTTTATGGGTACTTTAAAAATAGAAAAAATGGTACAAGAAGAGAAATCCTTGTACAAGTGAAGCATATATAATAAGTCATGCAACCCTTGTACGCATTTATATTTTTACTTTTTAGATTATATTGTTAAAGAGGTATATATATGATTGGGTTAGTCGGGTGCCAACTTAGCAGTTTGAGTGTGAATAGACCTTGGCCGAGGCATGGATGGGGAACGTAAATGAATGGAAACGCATTACTTTTAGGCGTTCGGATGAAATTCTAAACTTCTTAGCTGAATGTATCGTGTCATCCTTTTAGTTGAATTTCCAATTGATTTAATGCATTAACTCCTCAATCATTTGAACGCATTAGTGGTTAGTTCATGGGTGGCTAGGTTTTTCTTGTCTATGACTAGGCTCGGTTTTGCTTGAGAACAAGTAAAAAGTTAAGTGCGAGGGAGTTGATTTATATATATTTGTGTGTGTTTCTTTGTTTGTTTTTGCATTTTTTTGTGTGTTATAGCGGGTTTTAGGTCGTATTTTCTCTCGTTTTCCTTTCTTTTAATTTTATATAGTTCGTGTCGTTTTTATTCCGTTTTACACCTTTTCTCTCTTCTATTGTAAATATTCATTCTAATTTGTTCTTCTTGTCTTTTTAGTCTTCCGAGCAGAGCCACGCGTGTCCTTATGAGTTACAACCAGTTTGGAATGACGAAAACTAGACAAGGATTCACAAAGTCTACTGTCGGTCGACCAGGAATCGACGTGTTGTCGACACAGCACCGATGCATGCCTTTTGCCCACGTCGATCGAACTACTGAGGTTTATCAGCTACCGTCGATCGACGTAGCCCGTCGATGCGACATCAATGAGTGCCTACTAGCTGAGTCAACAACCCTAGTCGATCGACCCCCCGAGAACAATGCACCTTCATCAATCGATAGCCATCATGGATTGACCTATTGAGGTTTATCAGCTACCGTCAATCGATGTAGCCCATCGACACGACATCAACGAGTGCCTACCAGCTGAGTCGACAACCCTAGTCGATTGACCCACCGAGAACAATGCACCTTCGTCAATGAATAGTCGTCATCGATGGACGTGACACTAAAGATACCTTCGATCAACGCAAGTTATTGGTCGTCATTTCCAGGAGAAATTACCACGATGCCCTCCTCGACTAACACTATTTAAGCGTCAACATTCTCCAATTGTGACCAAATCTGACCACTTACCATTTTCTGCCGTAAATAAATCATTTTTAAACTTTTGAATTACTCTATTTATCCACTATGATTCTTCTCTTGATAAGTCACTATTGATTATCAATTTTGAACGATTCAGTGTTTTGGATATTGGGAATTCAGCTCATTAGGAGCTATTGATCTTTTTCTGCAATTTGTATTCGTGAATCATTTGGGTAATTTCAATCATTTAATTCTAGCAATTCTCTTGTGAATTTGAAATATTTGTTTTTAATATATTGCTTGCGTTCATGTTGGATTTCGTGTAATCATAAGTATTGGGCTGAGTTTGTTTGTGTATGTTGGTTAACTTCTATGATTATTTTTGAATTTATTTAATCAAGGTTGTGAACCCTTCGGTATTTAGATGTTAACGAATTTCATAGTTTATTTTGGTTCTATTATTTTTATCGAACACCTTTAGTCGTTTACATGTTATTTATCATCTTTTATCGCATTTAATTTGTATGTTCGTAGAACTCATTTAATTCATTAGTTTTCTCGATTACTTGCTTTGGTTAAATTAAAAGTAGTGTTACTCATTTATTTATCATTCTTAAAAACAAAACAAACTACCAACTTTCTTGATTGTGTGTTTAGTTAAGTTGTGTCTAAACGAATGATCCACACGTATTTGTCATGATTTTTGTATATATTTGCTTAGTGTTTTAGTTAGATTTGTTGTTAGTTTTGGTATAAGTTGGATAGATTGAGCATATTTTTGTATTTATGTATCTCTGACATATTTTACCATGTTTTATATTTATTTCATAGATTTTGAAGCGTTTCGGTCTTAAGATGGACGAGTGTGGGCCCGCGAGTGGAGTTTTAAAGAAACTGGCCCCGATTTAATGTATTACATCTGACACTGGATCTGTTTTCCACACTGGGTTACCTAGTGTCAGCACACCGGATTAACCCACTAAAGTCACGTCCAGTTGGATGGACCTGACATCCGACCGGATTGGCTGATGTATTACCGCTGACACTGGGTATGTTGTCCACATTGGGTTACCCAGCAGCACAATTTTGGGAATTTGGAGCCCTCGGCCCATAAAACGAACAATCCCACTTCCGTGCCTTTAAAAGGAGAAGCTCCAAGAAGCAGAGAGAGGTCTCATAAACAATTCGTTAGAGCCCTCTCGGCAAATGATATAAACATTCGATCGGTTTCGTAGTTGATCTTTCATCACAGGAATTGGGAGTTCGTGACAAGCTTCCAAGTTCCTTGCGTAGAGTTCCTTTCCTCTGGAATCGCTGGAGATAGCATAGCTTTAATCATTCTAGTAGATCGTACTTTTGTCCGAATTCAGTATTCTCTAAACTATATTCTAGTTAGTAGTCTTGAAACTTTCGTTGGTATTTCTTGTTTGGAAACTGAGTTTGGGAATGTGTGTTTGAATCCTTTGGGAATGATTTGATTATTATGTTGAGACTTGAGTTGGTTGAATTAGTTAATTGAATCTTTCTTTTATTGGTTGGAACTTGATCTTATTAGAATCACAGTTGGTAATTGCACTCCAAGTGTTCGATGATATGTTCTGCCTGTTATTTGTAGTTTAAATCTCTTGCTTAGTGTTTAAATAGTTTGCTAATTAGTTGGTAAATTCTTGCAAAGAGATTGACACTCTCGTTGCAAGAATAGTTTCGAATTAGTTTATTCAATTTCACAATTCACCCCCCCCCTTTGATCGTGTGTTTAGAATTAGAACTTGTGATTTTATTTATAATAAACCTCGTCAATTCTGAATTTCACTCCTCGAGAGAACCGACTCGGTTCAACTTGAAAATCTACTGTGACCCCGTTCTCTTGCGTGCGAACTTATTTTCAAAACATAGACGCGCACTGTTTAACTTGATTTTTAATTTGATAGACAAAATGTTCGACTCAAGATTTGGCGCTGTTGCTGGGGAAGGCTAAAGGTTGTAATTTTTGTGTTTGGTCTTCATGATCTTTGTTCGTGTTTTTGTTGGTTTTGTTTGTGTTTAGTGTTCGTTTGTGATTTTTCTTTTTGTTCAATTTTGTTATTTTCCACTAGTACGTTTGATCTTGTGCATTAAGTGTTGTGATTACAAAGTACCTTGACGACCAAGATTCAACAAGCCATTTCAAAAAAAAAAAAGATGTCTTACCCAACGTCCAATTGGCGTGGCTTTCGACCAGCCATTCCATTGAGCCCCGAGATGCGGGAGTACGATCCTGACGAGTTCTACTTCGAGCAACTTCCGATTTCTCATGGGCTCCCGAGTGAGGATCCGTTCAGCTTCATCCAAGAGTACGACTCCATAAGAAGAACCTTATCCCTTTTAGGCCTTACGAGAAATCAAGTGAGGATGCGACTCTTCATCTTCACATTAAAGAATCGGTCAAGAAAATGGTTGACAAATTTAGAGCCCGATTCTTTGAACACATGGGAGGAGGTGTACGATTGTTTCATGGGGGCGTTCTACTCGTCTGAATGGGTCCCACCTCCAAATTCTTACAAACCGAGCCTTAATGATCTACATGCTTCACCAAACCACTACAATCCTACTTCTGACCCTCACACCCCACCACATAGTTCCTATCGCCCGATCTTGAACGAAAATTCTTATGATCCGAGTTTCAAACCTTCATACGCTCCTTCCGCCTCACCTTCTTACTACACGGGATATAACTCGTATGCTCCACCCAATTTCAATTCTTTCTATCCGAACTACGACCCTTATACCCCTTCTGACTCAATTCCCTATTACCCGAGCTATGAAGAAAATACCCCATCTTCTCCTCCCGACCACAACCAACAAATCTACTATCATCTCAGTTTCCCACTCGATAATGATCCTTATGGTTGTCCATGATAAGGAGGATTAGCTCACCTTTGTCGAGCTGCCAATTTTTGATGCAGTGGAGCCCACTTTGGAGTTTGGTGATTCAAGCTTGAATGCTTGTTTGGAAGGGGTGTGTAAGGAGATGGAGATTGAGAATTTGGTTGAGATCGCCCCTCTGGGGAATTTTGATAAATTTGTGGATAAAAGTGTATGGGTGTTGCCATTGGAGGTCCCGGAGGATGTTGGCGATTCGGGATTACTTGCTCTTTGTGGATATGGTGGAGTTGTGGTGCCAGTTTTGGAGGAGGGTTTGCTTTATGAGTCATATTGCGTTCTACCTGATGCTTTGATCAATCTTAACGATGAGGGGGTAGAAGAGGCAATCGAGAAGTAGTTTGGGTCTTTCAATGATCATTCCTTTTGTTCGACCGATTTCCTAGTCATTTCGGTGACCGAGCATTGTTCCACACTCCGGTTGACTTTCGATCTCTTTTGGTCATCGACTACTCACGTTTTCGAACTCCAGAGCTGGTTGGAGTTTTTATTTCTCTCATCATGGGACCTGCTCACCGTGCCCATCTTGGTGATCTTCATCACCCACTATTGCTCTTGGAGGGATCCCGGATAACATCACTTTCGCAATTCGTCAAGCAAAAGATGTTAAAAGTTGCACTTCTTGGGAGGTAACCCAAGTTTTTGTTGTTTTTGTCCATAGTTTTGTTTATTTCTATTTCTATTTTTCTTATTTTATTTTTGCACATACTTTTGTGTGTGATAAGCTGGAGTTAAATAAATTTGATAATAGTGTGTTAAGTGCGTAGGGAGTGACGAAAGTCAGCAGTCCCAAATAATCCGGTCGGACTAGGAAGAAAATCGGTCGAACATCATACTCTAGAGAGCCCTCCAACCAGATTGGTGCAGGGATTCGTCCAGACAAGACCTTTTGGACAGTCATTCAACCGAATTGGTGCAGGAGTCCAGCCGGACAAAACCTTTTGGAGAGCCTTCCGACCGGATTGGTGCAGTAACTGGTCTGATGGACTTTCTGTCACATCATCCGACCGAATGAGGCAACAGACTTACTTGAAACCGTCACCCTATTTGCAGAGTTCCATCTTTCCCTCCAGACAGCGTGGACATTTAGGCGAGCCCGAGCCCCAGTATTGTATCACTTTCTATCCAAACTTTCACATTTTGTATTTTTAGTGATTTTGTTTGTTGATTTTTTCTGTTATGTGTGCATGAGCGTTTGTATAACCATTCGACTAACTATTCGCATGATAATTGTTTCAACTTTTTCCTTCTTCCTTGTGTTGATTTGTATGATAGCAATGCGGACATTGCTTACTTTTGTGTGGGGGAGGGTAGCCATATATTATGCATGCGTATCGTTCCAGTCGAATAGTTCTGTTTGAGTCTTTGTTTTATGTCGACGTACGTTGAACTCATTTCCATGCTTATTTGTGTTGTACTGGCTTGCCTGTCGAAATCATGTCTTATGTGATCTGACATTAGAGTCTTTTGAGCTTGTTTAGTGCAAAATTTTCAAAACCTACTTATATATATATATATATATATATATATATATATATATATATATATATATATATATATATATATATATATATATATAATATATATATATATATTTAATAAACAACACTTAGTCGTTAGCAATTTTGCGAAGCTCTTAAAACTCGATCTTCTTGTTTTCAAAAGTTTGAATAAAACCTTAGTAAGGAACCTTGTGTGTTTATCAACATTTCATGTTGTGATTCAATAAGTGTTTTGAGAAGTCTCTAAAGTCACATGTGTATATTTGGTTTTGAAAATGACGATAGGCACATATAAAACCCGATTCCAACTATATTCAGAAATAAAAACCACTATAAAATCCTAATGAGCCCCTTTGAGCCTTTATTCCATTTCTTTGTTAGCCATGAGCATCATTGTAGCTCTTATTTCGGTTAAGTTTGTGAGATGAGAGTTTATTATTGGTTTATTGAGATTTGACGTTTGTAGGGTGGGAATTAGTGTTTCTAAAAAAAATGAAATTAAGGGTAATTAAGTTCATAAGATCGTCTAGTTGTTAAGAATAAAAGCCTATTTATAAAGGCAAATGAGTATAAAAGGAACTAACACTCATGTTCCTTAGGATCGGGCTTATTTAGGAATGTAACATATATTGCCATAAGTATTGGAAATGAAAGCATTAGAAGAGTTAGGAAGGGCTGCGGTACCTTGGTGTAGGCCCATGTCGTGTCCATGAGTGGTAAAACCAGTCCCCTGATTTCCTAAAGCATGGTCATGAGATTCCGTTGGATTAGATCTTGAAGGCTCGGGCTTGTCAATAGGTATGGATGCTCGACAAGAACAATGGTGTTCCGCCCTGAGAATTATGCCAAGAACACCTGCTCCTTTCCTTGAGAATATCCCGACCTGATCCAACAAAGACACGTTAGGAAAGACCACCGGAGGTTTTCCAGTGGAAACCCTCCGATGCTTAAGTCAGTTAAGCGTTTGATATTGGAATAGGCAAAATTTGGAGAGAAATGCTTAGAATGTCATACATTTCTCAGCCTTGGGGCTGAGATATTTATAGTCTTCACCAAGTGGGGCCTTTCCGAGATCCCGAAAATAGAAATCCGTGAATCTCGGGCCGTTATTCAGGATGACCTGACCTGGAAGCTTCCTTCCAGAGAACAGATCAGTTTCGTTGCTAAGTTCTCCCAATTCTTGACCTGATCTCCGGAAACCTTATTCAAGGCTTTGAATAAGGTCAGGACAATCCTTATCAGGTTATAGGCTCGTCCTCTACCTCCTTTTTCCTCTTTCTAAGGCATCAGTTTAGCTCGTCCCAAGTAGGTCTGTCCGAGCTGTTTGGCAACCTGTCATCAGATCAGGTCGCACCAATCAGTCCCCCCCCGAATGGTTGGGGATGAGCTGTAACACTTTGTATTCCAATCCTGGCGGTTGAGATTCACAACATGTCTCTTCAGATATCCCACTCTGACATGCATTAATTGCACAGATCTCGTAAAACTCTCTTTCAGTATAAGTCACGCCTTTTGGGAAATTCTACGATGCCTCATATTCCACCTCAGCAGTTACAACCCACAACGTGTCCTTTCAAGTATCGTGCCCTGACATGTCTTAAATGCACAAATCTCGCTGAATCTCCTTTTTCCTAAAAATTTGTTTTCAAAGTATATCACTTCCCACTCTTCTCCATTTATTTAATTTTCTCTCTACACTCGCTTGTTTTCTCCAAAACTTCTTGCTCTTTTTTCCTTTGATCAAGGCTTTCTTCCCCTTAGAACCAGGTATTTTCTCATTCTCATGTAAACTTTAATTATGTCTACCGCTATCTCTTTTTCCCTCTCATCTTCTAGGAACTCGTCATCTTCCTTCAATTTATCTTCCTCGGCGACGCCCCCGGTGGGCAACACCATGTTCTCCCTGGTGGTGACTGGGACAACATAGTTTCCATTGTCAGCAATCAAACCCTACGGGAAATACGCTCCAAGTTTCCAATCTCCAACGATTTCTCTTTCACCAACCCAGATCTAGGTGAGAGAGCCTCTCGACCTCCTCCCGATCATCTAACCTTCTTCGTCGACCAATTTCAGGCAGGGCTGAGTTTGCCCGCTTATCCCTTCATTCTGGCAGTGTCGCGGATGTACCAGATTCTGGTACATCAATTCGTGCCCAATGCCTTTAGAGTTATGGTAGGGTTCCACCTAGCAGCATAATTCTCTAGGCTTATCCAAACGTCCCAACTGTTTCATTCCTTATTTCAAGCTAAGAGCTCTTCTTCCTACTTTTTCTATTTGTCCGCTCGGGCTAATGTTCATTTTTTGATCGGGATCCCTTCCTCCAACAAGGCCTGGAGGAAGATATTCTTTTTCGTTCAGTGTTCGGGTGACTGGGGCTTCTCCCCTATTCCCAATAATGCTCTCCCACCTCAGGCTCACTTATTCAAAGGAGACCGTCCTCCTTACCTGGCGAAAAACATAGCTACCCTGAACCAGAACGTCTTTCACCTGACCAAACTCCTCAAGCCCGATATCCTGAGCTTCTTCAATGCTCGCCAAGAGAACGGTCCCCTCCCTTCTGAGATCGGTATATCCCTAAAGCCCACCAGCTCTTCCTCTCTAAACATTTATTCTCCGATCTTAAGTTTTTTTTTATTCCTTTTATTTTTCTTGTTTATTTATCTTTTTGATTAATTCCCTTTTTAGTCGAGATGATGAAAGAGAGGATGGCCGCGATCCGCAAGAAGGTCTCTACTAGTGGCCAGAAGAGCCCCCTTGGTGAGCTTGCCTGGGCTTCTTTGTCCATCGATCCTGAGGTGGTGGTGATTCCTAAGGTGGTGATGGTCCCTGAGAGATCAGAGGGGCCTGTCAGGCCAGAGGGAGCAGCCTAACCCGAGCGGGTGACCAGCCCTGCCATCGATCTAACCACTCAATCCACCTCGGAGGATGAGCACATGCTGGGCTCAAGCAAGCACGCTCGTTCGGGCAAAGGGGTAGCAGCATTAAGACCCCCAATAAGCGTCACTAATCGGAGCTTTTTCAATGGCTCTTCCATCTTAAACTGCCCAGGAGATGTGGCAGTTCAGTTTTTCATGGGGCAATCCCCTCCATCTGACCGCCGGGATTTGGACAAATGGGCTGATCACTAGCTGATCGAGTCCTTCTTCCAAGATAAGGCTCGGGTAAGGGTTTCGACATTTCGACCACTACCATCATTATCTCATTTTGTTTCATATTTTCTCATTTCTTTTTTCCTCTCTCACTTTTTTAGGCTGCTCTTAAGAGAGCTGCCCTTGTGGCACGAGCCCGGGTCTCTATGATGAATGCCGACTTGTCCAAGCAGCATGTGAAAGAGTAGTTTTAATGGTATAAAAGGTTCATTGACTCGATATTATCAGAATTCGATTTCTATGTAAGAATCAATGTGTTTTTAGCTTGAAACATAAATGAAAATGAAAATAAATGGTAACTGTGAAACTAAACTAACTAAGAAATGTAAAATGCAAGTTGGTCGGATGCCTCGAAATGAAAATGCAAAGAAATAATGAAAATAAGCAAGAACAAGCAATGTTTCACCAAGTACAAGCATGAAAGCTCAAGGTACAACCATGCTTGCATGAACATAAAAACTTGAATAAATAAAATTGACAAAAATAGAAAGCATGAATAGCAAGAGAATTGAGAGTTGATGCCAAAGTTTAAAACTTTACGAGAATTAACAAGCAACAAAGCATAGATCTAGGATTAAGCATGAAACAATGCATGAAAATAAAATCCTAAATAAAGCATATGAAATACTCAAAATAAAAATGATCCAAGACTCGATCTATGATCTAGACGTGTCAATCATCTAGATTCCATGGACGATTCACAAGACCAAGCAACAATTCTAATAGCTAAGGCAAAAGGCATAAAATGAAGAACAAGCATGAGACATATGTGAATACTCAAAATAAAGACGACCAAGTACTCGATCTATGATCTAGATGTGTCACTCATCTATATTCCATGGACAATTCACAAGATCTAACAAGAAATCAAGGAGATAAGGCAAAAAGCATAAATTGAAGAACAATCATGGAAAATAAAGAACAAGCATGAAATTGAAAGAAAGCTTACTTGAATTAAAGGAAAAGAGTAACAAGCTTGAATTAAATTTCATAAATATAAAATCCAATGGAGTACTTGAGTTCTTCTTGAGCTTACAAACCCAAGGCAAAGCTTGAAGTTAAATCTAGAGAGAGAAAATTAGTCCCAAACCCAAGCTTGGGTTGAGAGGAGACTTTTTTACAAAATGAGAGTAATGTTCTATGGGAAAATGAAATTTTTCATCCTTCATGTTGGCCTACTTTGATATTTAGTACTTTTTTTTGGCTTGTTTTCAATTTCGTCCGTTTTATTTTAAAAACTCTGCAATTTAGTCCGATTATCGCCGGAAAATTAGATCGCACCCGAATTTGCTGAGTTGGCGCCGGTTATTTGCTGATTTGGCTTCAATTTCGGGGTTTCTTGGCCACGTGGAAATAAAATAAATTTGATTATTTTTTATTTGCCTTTTGGCATGAAAAGAAAAAACCCAACCCTAAAGCTTCAGCCCCCGTTCCTTTCTTCTTTCTTCTCCAAAAACCAGAAATCGGCCGACCATGGGATCGGCACTGAGGTGGCGGTGGAAAATCAATCAAAGTCGATCGGACCAGGGATGATTTGTAGGAATTTGTAGGGAATTTGTAGGAGCCAATTCTCCTACAAATTGGGAATTTCGGGTGCCAAATTGAGAATTTGTAGGAGCCAATTCTCCTACAAATTGGCGGAGGCGGCTGCCAATTCTCTCTCGTCGAGAGAAAGTTGGGAATTTGTAGGAGCTGAATTCGAACAATGAGCAGCTTCATTATCAGCAAACGTGTTTCATCAGGATTAACTTCAATTTGCTGCGTAATTAAACATTTTCCTGCTTCGAGCAAAATGGGTTCGCTAATCGGGAATTTCGAAATCGCCTGAATTTGGACTCGTCGTTGACAATTGGTACATGTGGGAGGTTTAGCTGCATGTGGTGAGGAGTGGATATCGTCTAAATTGGCCGGAGCGGTGCCGGTCGGAATTTCGACCTTTTCCCAAAAAGGGGATCGTGAAAGTCGCGGGTCGAATTGGACAAAATTAGAGCGTAATTCTTGAAATTGATGACTGGGCAACCTTCAACATCATGTGGAGGTGGTTTGTGAGCGCCGAATTTGACCGGAGGTGTGCCGGACGGAGCTCCGTCATTTTTCCTCAAAAGGGGATCGGCGCCAGATCTTGAAGAAAATTTCTTTCTGCCCGAATTGGAATCAGACTTTGTGAAATTGGACTTGAGGGTAGGGAGGTTGAGCCTTGAAGGATTAGTTACCTCTGAAATTGACCCGCCGGTGACCGGCAGAGAGCAAATAGGGGAGTCGGGATTTTTGGAATTATTTCGAGAAAGAAGCAGAAACTGTTCATGGTGGTTAGCATTTGGGTTAACGACGTTGAAGGGTGGGATTGTGTGACCGGACTTGAACGGGTTTAGAGGGTTCCAAACATTAGTCACCGGAGTTGCAGTTTTTTACGGAAAGGGGAGATTGAAGAAATTGGCACTGCGGGTGGGCGAATTTTTGGCCACCGATTTATGGTTTTTGGAAAAGAAAGAAGAAAGGAACGGGGGTTGGGTTTTTCCTTTTCATGCCAACAAGGCAAATAAAAAATAATCCAATTTCTTTTTATTTCCACGTGGCCAAGAAACTCCAAAATTGAAGCCAAATCAGCAAATAACCTGCGCCAACTCAGCAAATTCGGGTGCGATCCAATTTTTTGGCGATAATCGGACTAAATTGCAGAATTTTTAAAATAAAATGGACAAAATTGAAAACAGGCCAAAAAAAGGACTAAATGTCAAAGTAGGCCAACATGAAGGACGAAAAAGTTTATTTTCCCATGTTCTATTTATAATAGGTTTAATTGGGTTTAAATGGGCCAAATTAGCCAAAAAAGCTTGTATTTCCCGGGTTTGACCAAGATTGACCAAAAATGGTCTTGCTAGACCATTGGCTCGATTGGGCTAGGTTTGGCTTGATATGGTTCGCCTTCTGCTGAGCCTGGCTCTGGCACTGGGCGTTGCATGTGCGCGGTCGTGGTGTGCGCTTTGGCAGGGCGTGGCACTGGATGTGGCAACGATTTTGGCAACGATTTTGGCAAGCGATTTGAGGCGACGTACCCCACACCGAGTATGGATGTCGACGGGACCAACAACGAAGACGATGAGTCCCGC
Organism: Phtheirospermum japonicum; assembly: GCA_014905375.1. Classification (NCBI taxonomy): domain Eukaryota; kingdom Viridiplantae; phylum Streptophyta; class Magnoliopsida; order Lamiales; family Orobanchaceae; genus Phtheirospermum; species Phtheirospermum japonicum. Next base: position 222,449 of record BMAC01000726.1, on the reverse strand, counting down.
GAGTTCTAAACTCGTTCTATCTTTATTTTTATTTATGTTTTCTTTATAAAAAAAAATATATATATATATATATAATCCAAAAATATTGTTGTTTTCTTTGTTTTTGTTGTTTTATTTTTCTTTTAGGGCATTTCGTATCACGTACGTTGAAGAAGTGGCCAATTACACAAATCACGACTAGCGGCTCGACTACTATTATTTCAGGGATGTTTTCTTTTTCCTTCCTCTTTTTGATTTTTGGATGTATTTGTGGCAATCCGGAGATTGCCCGGATTTTTAGAGAGGGGGGTGGTCGAGTGTGATTTGTATTGATTAATTGTATAATTTTATTTGATACTTGGCCTGTAATAATTATATGCTTAAACGTGATTAATTACTATTTCTACGCTTAATTGTGTTTGTATGGCTTGCCTGTCGAAGTTGACTAAGTATGATTATTTGTTTTCGTCTTTGAGCGTGCATAAGTGCATAATTTTTCAAAATTTTATTATTATATATTGTAAAATGGTACTTGGACGCAATCGATTTCGCAAAACCTTAAAAACAGCGTCAATTCAAAAATTTTTCATGCAAAAAGCCAGCGAGTAGCCTGAGTGTTTATCATCTTTGCATGTGCTTGAATAAGTTTCAGTTTTGATATCTCTTTGAAATCGCTGTGTGTAGTCGACTTTGAAAATGAAGTTAAGGCACATATAAAACCTTATTCCGGCCATATTCATAAATTTTAGCCACTATAAATTCCGAATGAGCCAATCATAACCAAATATCCATGCCTATAGCCTTGAGTGTTTCTTAGACGACCCCTACAACCCATTAAAAGCGTGGGGTAGGAGTTCGTATTTTTATTGGTTATTTGAGTCTTGGGAATTTTTATTAGGAACTTATTAATTTTTTTAAATAAGGACCACCATCTAAAAAAAAAAAGAGAGAAAAGAATAATACCCCATAAAAAATAAAAAAATATATATAATAAAAGGGGAAATAAAAGTTGATAAGAAAGATGGTGGGTCTTGTGTTGATTAATTGCCTACGCGCTTGTAAAGGCTTGAGTTTAACTGTTTATTTTATGAAGCCTAATGTTTAGAAGGCAAGAGTTGTGATTAAGTGGTTTGAGCTTATAGTCGGTTTTACGGTTTGCGAGTTGGGAAATAGCCTATATTTTAAAAGCTATATTATGAGAGTTAAGTGAGGTTTTTATTTTTGAGCGAGGTGAAGCAATTTGTTCTTGATTAGATTAGGTTGAGTGAGCGATTAGCCACACGACTTATATATTCCACACCCGTCCAAAAAGCCTTACATTACAACCCGCGAAGACCTTTACTGATTCTTAGTTTTGACAGCACACTTAATTTGCGATTGAAAAGAGATTGATTTTCTGTGCTTATTTACTGTGCTTGTGATTGTATGATTTGAGTGTATACACGTCCCATGCAGAAAATACTTGAGTGCTTTTGAGCGTACTAATATATTATCCTTCGTGAGGAATCATTATTTTGAAGCAACGATGTATTAATGGTTGAGTGTTTGACGTTGTGTGACTTGTACCTATATTTTCAAAATTATCTATGTAGCAARGCACGACTCTTTGCTTGAACTTATTTTCATTCAAGTTATACTTCGAAATTATCGTTTGTTCGAGGACGAACAAACCAATAAGCGTGGGGTAGTTGATTAGAGTAGATTTGTCCATATTTTTATTAGCTTTTTAGTTCGTTTTTATATTTGTTTTTGGTATAAGTTGGATGATTTAAGCATAATTCCGTAATTTTATAATTCCAGCTTATTTTACCGTATTTTGATCTTAATTGATGCAATTAGGTGACGTTTCGTTGTTTTTCACCTTACAGCTAAGTAACCGGAAGAGTTTAGTGCATAAAAGACGAAGTTCGATGTTTAAGGGTAGAAGAACAAGCTTTTCGGTGAAACGAGTAGCAAACGATCGAGAAACGGGGACCGACGCTCAGTCGCGTCGACTGACGCGACCGTCGACGCAAGCCGTGCCAGCGAGCCATGCTCGTGTCAGTCGACGCAAGGACGACGCTCTGCCGACGCGATGTTCTGAAGCGTCGACGTCGACGCACCAAGGTCGATGCAACGTCGACACTACGTTCTGAAGCGTCGATGTCGACGCACCAAGGTCGACGTAACGTCGACGCTAGCTGCTGAAGCGTCGATGTCGACGCACAACGTTGACGCACCTGCCAGCGACGCGCGCACCCTGCCGACCGCACATGCCGAGCGCTGCCTACCAAGACTGCCGACATCCGCCGAGCGCCTGCTCGCGTCAGTCGACGCGGCGGCCCAGAATTCGGAAATTAGGGTTTCTTGTGCGCCAAGACTCCTAATATCTATTTAAGACCTCATTTCTACGGATTTTGAGAGACACAGAGAGGAGAGGAGAAGACCCAACACTATTCTAGAGTAATTTAGCTCATAAAAACAATAAATCCACGTCTTATAACAAGATTTGGAGACGCAGATCAAGGATCGAAGTTCTACGCGCCCGAAACACCGATTTCGCGCTCGAGAGTCCATTTTCGCCCAAGATCAGCGTCCAAACTCCGGAATAGCTGGAGCTTTTCATTGCTTTTCGTAGTTACAATATGTACTCTAAACCTTTAGTTAATTTCTTAGATAATTGCTTAGTTAATTTCGTTGTTAATGCTAGACTAGTTAAATTAGTTTAATCGTTTTATGCTCGTATTTTGGATATTGATTAATTTAGTTTATTTATGCGATTTGGTTCATGCTTAGTTAATGTTCGTGGATTGGTATGATTCGTATGTTAGCAATAGATTCTTAAATTCATGCTTTAGATACGTTAATTAGCTTTTAATCTTCGTAGTGTTAATCGATAATTTAGTTATTGCTTTTAGTTGATAATTTAGAATAATTAGTTTAATCAGTTTTAGTATACTGCTTAGTTCGTAATCGATAATCTAGTTTAAAGTAATTAGTTTAATTAGTTTAAATTATCGTCTTAGTTTATAATGATCGAATTAATCTTTTCAAACCCCCAAATGTATATGTATGTTATTAAAAATTGAGAAAAACATCGATAAAACCGAACAGTTTTTTCCTCGAGAGATACGACTCGAGTCAAACTCATCACCCTACAGTTACCTCGTACACTTGCGAGCAAACTGACGTGCTTTTAATTAATTTATAAAACGGGGTGCACAAAGTTTGGGATCACCCGCATGTAATGCACTGTCTTTAGCCAACATCGGACACATGTCCGAACCTTGCCTACAAATGCCCACAAGCTCAAGTCAATCATGCGGCCAAGCTAAACCAAAGCCAACATTTTGACAAACCCTCGAAGCAACACTTTTAGTCCGCTCGCAACGTTTCCGTCTACTCCCAGACAAGGTCGACCCAACCCAGATTGGGTAGGACGCATGGGCCGATCTGGGACTCATTCCCATGATTTATATGATAAAGCACCATGCCGACACCATTTGCCTTGCAGACTAACCGCCTGTCGAGTCGCCGTGTCAAGGGTGTAACACTTGGCATGGAATTTGGCAAGGCATGGCTAGGGATGGCTACCATTCCAGAATATTTACCCCTTTTTGGAGTTTCTCTTGGCACCGAATTTGGCACGGCTTGGCTTGAATTTTAGTCCTCAATAACTTGGCCTATAAAATATGAATTTTGAACATAAAAACCCAAGAATTTCACCAAACCTCAAACTAATTAAAGCCATTTAACCCAATTAAAAATAAAATCAACAAGAGACACGAAAATCAATAAAAACGAGAAAAAAAACAAAAAACCTAATAAAATTCGACTCAAAACCACTAAAAACAACATAAAACCTTAATTAAAAACACGAGAAAACTGCTACAATTACATGCAAAACAACCACCCCACACTTATCGGTTTGTTCGTCCTCGAACAACGAAAAGAATCGAGAATGTACATGCAATGAACTTTATGCAAAAAAGAAAAATCCTTGTGCTTATCCTTATTAATATGATGAGAGTATCAACATAAACTCGTTATCGCCAAGCATTGCTCGTATTACTCTTTCTCAAATGAAAACCAAATCGATGACTTTCTCACTAATGGAATTTTGAGGGGTTCTCTCAAATCGCTCAATTGTTTGTTTATATGGGACGTGTATATGCTCGAATCGGATAATGCATGCACCTTGTCAAGATTTCACAAATCGGAAACTCAAAAGAACCCATTGTACATGACCAAACAAGACTCAAAAGAGGTCTTTATTTTGGGTTGTAATGTTGGCTCTTTGGTAAGGTATGGAATATTTGGACATAGTGGCTAACACACGATCAAACGTGATCAATAACACACAAAATTCGAACTTCTAGAACTTGAAGCTTATGATCGCTTCCCCCTTCTCAATTTCACCAAACTTTCATTCGAAACCCTTTGCACACTCACACACTTTTCTGACTTTTATTTCAAAACACTTAGAAGCTTTTTTAAATTGCTTCTTTTTACTAAACTTAGCCTTTAAATTAGGCTTTTCACTCGAACGCACGCTTTATCACTTTTCGTGATTTGTGTTGGAGTATTATTCCTCTTTATTTTTGTATAAGCAATCCGAAACCCAAAACCCACAATCGATTTCCCTCACATTTCTAGTCAAATAACAACATACACCCTCACCTCATAATTCATGGAAATATAAGAGCAAAAATCGAGCTCGGCTTAACAAGAAATGGGGCATAGGCTCAAGGGGTCTCATTTGGGATTCTTAAGTAGCTTATATATTTGGATATGGCCGGAACAAGGGTTATATATGTGCCTCGAGGTCAGTTCCAAATTCAACCATGTACGATCAAAATCAAGCCACCTCAATGCGATTTCCATAAAAATGCAAGAAAAACCGATAATTCACACAAGGCTACTCACTAGTTTGCACCGGGTTTTGGAAAACAAAATCAAAAGAGCTTTTAGAACTTTGCAATCTTTTAACGAGCAAATGTTGATTATATTTACATGCGGGTTTTGGACGAAGCACAAAAATTCAACTCCTCACACAAGAGGGCATAAACATGTAAAAACCCGACAAGTAAACTATTCAAACTTCCAAGCATATGGTGATTGCTTAACAATGTAATAAAGACACAAAACGACTCAACCATATAAAAGCGCAATTAGTAAGCGTCACTTCGCCAAGGCTCGAATTAAGAAAGACAAATCATGCTTTGTGACACCCGGACCCTAACCACCTACCCACCCCACACTTAAACCATGCAATGCCCTCATTGCATTTTAATGAAAAACAAGTAAAAGGAGGGTGAGATAGAAGCTTCTTAAACTGAGCGAGTTTGGGTCGAGCTCGGTGGGGTCCACTTAAGCATCCAAGCAATCCAAGTAAAAAATGAGCATGGCTTGTGTATCCCGGCTCCATGAACGCTATTAGCTTATCAATTTGGCAAGGGTTGGAGTCGGAAAGCAAAACACTAAAACGAAAATTCATACAAAGTCAAAAACACAAGAAAATATCTACATAAATCAAAACAAAACAAAACAAAGTTTAAAAAGAGCCAAAAGTCAACAAATTTCTTTTATTTTTTTTCAATTTTCAATTTTTTTTGGATTTTTGAATTAATAAGAAAGAAAGAAAGAAATGCAAAAGTAAAAGAAATAAATGAAAAGCACATGGGTTGCCTCCCAAGAAGAGTTGTTTTACGTCACTAGCTTGACGTACTCCCTTCTTGCTCAAGGTGGAAAGATAACGGGAGGATCCTCCAAAAAAATATCCTTCTTGTCGGGAGGGTCCACTCTTTGGAATGTTCTCGGGGCATTGCAAAGCCCAAATAAAAGTCATTGAGAAGCAAGCGTTCCAAAGGTCATCTTGAGTCGTTCTTCGGGAGGAATAGTGGTTTTGTGGTGTCCCGATAATTCATGTAGGAATTGAAAGGAATAGTGTCCGGCTAGTGTTCCCATCAGGCAAGTAGGAATCATCTCGGGGAGAATTTTGGGTGGAATTGTGGTTTTGAAGTGACCCGACGACTCATCAATAAGACTAAAGGAACATTGGTCGGCTAGCTTACCTATCATGTGGTCGATAAACGGGGGAGGGAAATGATCTTTCATGGTGGCCGCTTTCAACTCTTTAAAATCGATCAACATCCTCCATCCTATTTTAGCCCTCGTGGCCAATAACCCTCATTTCTCATTCTCCTTCGGTATCATGTGAATGAGATTTGTCCACTCACTCTTGGCAAGCACAAACATCAAGCCCTTCTCCAATAATTTTAAAATTTCGGCTTTCACTATTTCCATACGGCTTAGATTTAAAGGGCTAATTCCCTTAACAACCCCGAGTCTCCAACCAATAGCACCCTTATAAAATTTAAGGGCTTCAATTGACCTTTCCTCCTATTCTCGATCCGGAATGGCAAAGATGATGATCGGATTGCTCTCCTCTTTCTCCAAATAGATATGCTTGAGGTGAGATGGGGGAGGCTTAGGCTCGAGCTTGTGCCTCCTCTCGTCTTCATTGGGGGTAATTCGAGTATTTCCACGATCCCCTCAAGATAATCTTCATGCTTTTCAATCTTTTCATCAATAACCTCCACCTCCCCTGCCAAAATTTTGTCGTTGCCCTCAACGACACTTACACAATCCCTCTTACTAAGATCTTGGGCTCGTCGAAACACAAATGAATCCTCGGTACGATCAAGGGGCTCATCATCCTCACCACAACCCTCAATATAAGCTCCCGAGTCAAACTCATCCTCAATGCTCATTTCATCCATATAAACTTGTTCGACCAATTCTCGGATCACATCCATATGTAACCACTCTTCAAAAGATACTTTTGAAGGAGAAGGCATAGGGGATTTAGAGGTTGGTGCCTTATATGGGTTCGAAGACTTGTGGAGGCCATCGGGAAGTTCCTTTTCCAACATGGGGCCCACGGAGGTGGAATCAAGAGGGGTAAGAGCACTCGGAATAAAAACCACTTCCTCGTCGGACGGCGGGGCAACCGTATTATAAACCACCCCACCACTTCCAAGGACCGTGACCTCAATAGGATGCGAAGGTTGGCTTGGCAATTCGTCTTCCTCATTCGCTTGCTTCAACATATTCACATCACTTTCCAATTGCTCAACTGTAGTGCTTAACCCATTGGTCGTAGCCTCGAGAGCATTGAACTTAGTATCGAATGAAGCCAACGTGACGGAAAGTGTTTGCAATTGTTGAAAAATGGCCGAGAGATTCGGATTGGAGGGTGGAATAAGAGCATTTACCGAAATATGGAGGGCGGGAGGGGCATTTTGGGCATTGAGCTCACACCGCCAAACAACTCATACGGATCGGGATTTTGAGCACTATTGGTGGCACCAATCGGGGTATGATTAAAATTGTAAGCATGAGGACTTCCATACGGTCCGGGATTCGAATTTTGCACATTCAGAAATTAATGAGAACCACCATAACCCCCGTACAGACCATTCATATCCATGAAATCATTATACCCAACATGGTTTGCACCATGCCCTCCCATGTTGGGTTGTCCTTAGCCGATCCCACCATTGGCAACGTGGTTGCACCATGCCCTCCCACGTTGCCAAAACTATTATACAACATTCCATTCCCAACATGGTTTGCACCATGCCCTCCCATGTAGGGAATGTACCTTCCATTGCTATACGAACCTTGCAAACACTCCATAAAAATGTTAAATATAAAAGAAAGCTAGAAACACAAAGAAACTACAAGCAAATGAAAAACCTTAACAAAGCCGATTCGCAACGGCGCCATTTTGAAAGAGTAGTTTTAGTGGCATAAAAGGTTCATTGGCTCGATATTATCAGAATTCGATTGCTATGTAAGAATCAATATAATTTAAGCTTGAAACATAAATGAAAATGAAAATAAATGGAAACTATGAAACTAAACTAACTAAAAAATGTAAAATGCAAGTTGATAGGATGCCTCGTCGTATGCCGCAAAATTAAAATGCAAAGCAATAATGAAGATAAGAAAGAACAAGCAATGTTTCACCAAATACAAGCATAAAAGCTAATGGTACAACCATGCTTGCATGAACATAAAAACTTGAATAATGAAAATTAACAAAAATCAAAAGCATGAATAGAGAGAGCAATGAGAATTGACGCCAAAGTTTAAAACTTTACGAGAATTAACAAGCAACAAAGCATAGATCTAGGACTAAGCATGAAACAATACATGAAAATAAAATCCTAAATAAAGCATATGAAATACTCAAAATAAAAATGATCCAAGACTCGATCTATGATCTAGACGTGTCATTCATCTAGATTCCATGGACGATTCACAAGATCAAGCAACAATTCTAATAGTAAAGGCAAAAAGCATAAAATGAAGAACAAGCATGAAACATATAAAAGTACTCAAGATAAAGACGATCAAGTACTCGATCTATGATCTAGATGTGTCACTCATCTAGATTCCATGGACGATTCACAAGATTTAACAAAAAATCAAGGAGCTAAGGCAAAAGGCATAAATTGAAGAACAAACATGAAATTGAAAGAAAGATTACTTGAATTAAAGAAAAAGAGTAACAAGCTTGAATTAAATTGCATCAAAATAAAATCCAAGGGAGTACTTGAATTCTTCTTGAGCTTACAAAACCAAGACAAAGCTTGAAATTAAATCTAGAGAGAGAAAATTAGTCCCAAACCCAAGCTTGGGTTGAGAGGAGTTTTTTTTACAAAATGAGAGTAATGATCTATTTATAATAGGTTTAATTAGGTTTAAATGGGGGAAATTAGACAAAAAGGCTTGTATTTCCCGGGTTTGACCAAGTTTGACCAAAAATGGTCTTGCTAGACCATTGGCTAGCCTTTTGGCTCAATTGGGCTAGGTTTGGCTTGATATGGCTCAGCATTGGCCGAGCCTGGCTCGGCGCTGGGCGCTGCATGCGCGCGGGTGCGCGTAGGAATCGGTCATGGTGTGCGTGTTGGCAGAGCGTGGCACTGGATATGGCGACGATGTTGGCAAGCGCCGGGCGCTGCCTTACGGGTGAGAGCGGGCGCGGGGTGGAAGAATCTTGGCGTGGGCTGGCGATAGGCGCGCGCGTGTGCTGGGCACTGCCGACAGACATCGGACGGAGCGGCCGAGCGCTGCGCGCGGGTTGCAGGCGGGTGCGGGCGGAAGCACCGAGCGCACGGGGGCTGCGCAAGCGGGCTGCCTATGTGCGCCTGGCAGGGTTTTTGGCTTCAAAGGTTGCATGCGCCATCATGCTTGGCATGGAATTTGGCAAGGCATGGATAGGGATGGCTACCATTCCAGAATGTTTGCCCCTTTTTGGAGTTGCTCTTGGCACCGAATTTGGCACGGCTTGGCTTGAATTTTAGTCCTCAATAACTTGGCCTATAAAATAGGGATTTTGAACATAAAAACCCAAGAATTTCACCAAACCTCAGACTAATTAAGCCATTTAACCCAATTAATGATAAAATCAACAAGAGACACGAAAATCAATAAAAATGAGAAAACAAATGAAAAAACTAATAAAACTCGATTCAGAACCACTAAAAACAACATAAAACCTTAATTAAAGACACGAGAAAATCGCCACAATTACATGCAAAACAGCATGCGGCCGTACAGGAGCGAGAGAAGAGGTTGGTCACCTGGATGAAGGACAGGAACGCCGAGCTAAAGGCTTCTCAAACATAACTAAAGGTTGCCGCCGCCCAAATCAAGCTGCAAGAGGCTTGGGAATCAGAAGGGAAGAGTCGAGCTCTGGCCATGATCCAGGCAGAGGAAGCTAAGAAGAAGCTCCATCTGGTGCGAGCCGAGGGGAAGCTGAAGGTGAAGCTAGGGGCCGAGCTGAGAGAAGTGCTGAGGGGAGAGCTGAATTCCTCAATTCAGAGGAAGGGCAAAGGCTCATTCAGCTAACCAGGAAGACAACCCGGCGAACTTTCCTTGGCTCCATCGAGTTGTTCGACATTTTGGTGCCCGAGGCTAAAGTCTATTACCACCTCGGTTTGGATTCTCAAGCAAAGTGGTCTGCCGAGAGTCCCTCTGCTCCTTTCAACCGCTCCATTCCTCTGTAAAATCCTCCAAAACCCACCAACTTCTCATACTCTAAGGAGGACGATCGACTCCATCAGCTCGGGGCCCCTGAGTTTACCAAGCATATTTTCCAGGCCTTCTGTACCTCTTCCTCAGTCTCCTCTCCCCCCTCTGAGCAGTCGCTGACCTTGGCCTTACCAGCGACTACGACTTCTCCCACGTTTGAAAATTTGGGTGAGCTCCAAGGCAGCACCCGGTTTGAAAAAGATTTTAGAGAAGTCTCCAGGGCGGTGGGCACAGCCGGTGGAGAGCTGAACACTGAAAACTATAGAGCTTAGTGCATCTCTTTTTTCAGGATTATAATCTGCTTTGTTTAAATCATGGGCCTGTATTGTTGAGCAACGTTTTATTTTATTTCTATTTTATCTGTTTATACTTAGGGTTTCCGAGAAATCAGGAAACCCTAGTACCTTCTGTACTTTCTCCTTATCTATAAAATCCATTTCTCTTCTGCATGTTTTTCATTATGGCTTCATATTCCCTCTCCGAAGAGATTGATAATTTGAAAAAGAAAAACCTTTCTTTCTTTAATAAAAACTTTCATCTTTCCGAAGAGAATGCCCAGCTGTGTGAAAAAATTTCCCAGCTTCGCGAATTTTTGGAGAGAAAGAGGCAAAAGAAGCGCCATTATAAGCGTCGGTGGACGGAGCTCCGCCAACTCAATCGCCAAGTCCAGGAGGAAAAAGCTGATCTGCTTGAGTCGATATGCCGGCTGACCACTGCAGCCGGCGAGGCTCACTCTGACACTGAACGAGCGGATAGGTATCGCCAACGTCTTCATGAGACTGAGCAAGAGCTGTGGCACATTCGACGGGTTTTGGATTCTGAGAAGAGGGCTTCTTCTTCCCATCCATGATGTTTGTATGATTTGGCTTGGTGTATTTCTGTGACCTGAAATTTCTGCAAGAGTTTCTCTTCCTATGTAAATGTAAACAAATCTGCTGAGTTAATGAAATTTGTTGTCTTCAAATACATATTCTTGACTGCTCTTGTAATACGTATTTCTCCTGACTAAACCAGCCTCAAAAACTCGGCACTTTGGCTTGATGTTCCAGGGTGTACCTTTGTAAAGGCTCATGCCCTTTACTGAGGATTAGGTCCAGTTTTGGGCACAAGGCCTTAATTGATAATTAGGTCGGGACAAGGGTGTTTACCCCTAATCCAATTGGGGCTAGAAATTCTACTGACAATCAGGTTGGAATTTAAAGGGCATCCGCCCATAGTCGCAGGGCTAGAGATTTGACTGACAATCAGGTCAGGTCTTCGGGGCATCCACCCATAGCCAATCAGAGCTAAAAAAATTTACTGACAATCAGGTCAGGTTTTTGGGGCATCCGCCCTTAGCCAATCAGGGCTAAATTTTACTAACAATCAGGTCAAGTTTTTGGGGCATCCGCCCATAGTCAATCAGGGCTAAATTATTTTTACTGACAATCAGGTCAGGTTAATGGGGCATCCGCCCTTAGCCAATCAAGGCTGAATTTTTCTGACAATCAGGTCAGGTTTTGGGGGCATCCGCCCATAGCCAATCAGGGCTAGAAATTTTACTGACAATCAGGTCAGGTCTTCGGGGCATCAATCCATAGCCAATCAGGGCTAATTTTTTTTTACTGACAATCAGGTCAGGTTTTTGGGGCATCCGCCCTTAGCCAATCAGGTCTAAATTTTACTAAAAATCAAGGCATTTCTTCGGGGCATCTGCCCTTAGCCAATCAGAGCTAAAAATTTTACTGACCATCAGGTCAGGTTTCAATAAATCATGGATAAATTCAAATCATTATTTTATATAAATAAGTTTTATGCATTAATCTTACACATAATACTTTCGTAAGTTTGTTACATTCCATGTTCGTTGTACCATAACTCCGTCCTTCTGCTCCAATTCATAAGCCCCTCCTGCGAGAACTTTCATGACCTTATATGGTCCTTGCCAAGTAACATCTAGCTTCCCCTTAGTCCTCCCCATGTCAGATCTTCGTAAGACCAGGTGTCCTATCTGAAAATGCCTCTTTATTAATGACTTATTGTAGGTTGCCCTGATTCATCCCCTCTGTGCTCCATCCTTATTGCAGCTCGCTCTCTTTTTTCCTCAATCAAATCCAACGCGTCCTGTATCAGCAGCTCATTCTGGCCTACATCAAAGCTCTGTATTCGGTGAGTTTCCATGCTTATTTCCACGGGGATTACGACATCCACGCTATATACTAGGCTAAATGGGGTTTCTCCAGTGCTTTCCTTGGGGTTGGTTTGATAAGCCCATAGAATCGAACTGAGCTCCTCTACCCATTTGCCTCCTGACTTTTCTAGGCGTGCCTTAATCCCTTGAACCAGAATGCGATTGGTTACTTTGACTTGGCCATTCGCCTGAGGGTGGTAGATAGACGTGAAATGTTGGTCTATGTTCATCTCAGTGCACCAGGCCCGAACCTGAGCTCCCATGAACTGCATGCCGTTATCTGATACAAAGATCCTTGGGATGCCAAACCGGCACACTATTCTTCCATAGTAAACCCATCACTGCCTCCTCCGTATTCTTTGCTAAGGCTTCAGCCTCCACCCATTTGCTGAAATAATCAATGGCTACGATCAGGAACATCTACTGGGCTGGGGCTGTGGGAAAAGGTCCAACCAGATCTATCCCCCACTTTGCAAAGGGGCAGGGAGAGCTCATTTTCATGATCTCTTCCGTAGGCCGATGCACTAGGGGGGGAGTTCTTCTGGCACTTGTCACATCTCCCTGACAAAATCTTCCGCATCCTTTCTTAGTTGAAGCAAAAAATAGCCAGCTCTCATGATCTTGCTTGATAGAGCCCTAGCACCCATGTGGTTGCCGCAACACCCTTTGTGAATTTCATTAAGAACATGGGCACCTTCCTTCAGGCCTAAGCACCGAAGAAGGGGCTGTCCAAACCCTCTTCTAAACAGTTCTCCCTTTATTAAGCAAAAACGAGACAACCTGATTCTTACTTTCGTTGTCTCCTTCCTATTATCATGCAGCTCTCCCTTTTCCAGATATCCCATAATCGGGGAGCGTCAGTCCCTTTCTTCCTCTAGTGTACCTTTTCTTGGCAATTCTTTACCGAGCTGGCTACCTTAGCCAGGTAATCTGCTCGGCCATTTTCTTCTCTAGGGATTTGTTGAACGGTCAAAGTGTCCATAGTGTTGCCAACTCACGAAATTGAGCTAGATATTTTTGCATGTGTTCTTCCCTCGTTTCAAATTCTCCCCTTATTTGCTTGTACACAAGTTGTAAATACACCCGTGAGCATATCTGCTCTACCCCTAATTCCTTTGCCATCTGAGCTTCTCTCAGCATGGCCTCATACTCCGCCCTATTATTGGATAAGCAATAGTTCATCTGCACTGCATATTCTGTGGTCAAACCTTCTGGGTCTATTAATACTATTCCTGTGCCACAACCCAGGTTGCCTACCAAGCCGTTTGTATAGATCTTCCATTCTTTCTTCTCCTCGAGGGAGCTGGCCATCTCTTGCATAAAGTCAACCATTGCTTGGGATTTGATGGTTGCTCGCGCTTCGAAATTGATATCGAACTCGCTGAGCTCAATTATCTATTTCACTAGACGCCCTGAGGCCTCTGGTCTATCCATGATTGCTTTCAGAGGCAGGTTGGTTCTGACCACTATGTTGTGCGAAAGAAAATAGGGGCGAAGCTTGAGAGCCATCCCGACCAGAGCTATCATGGCTCATTCTACCTCCACATACCGTAGCTCGGAGTCATGCAACACCTTGATCCAATAATACACCGGCTTTTGCACCCTGCTTTCTTCTCTAATTAAGACCATGCTCACAGCCTCCTTCCCTACTGATAAGTATAGGATCAAAGGTTCTCCTTGGACTAGTTTGATAAGCAATGACATGCCAACTAGATGCTCTTTCAACTTCTGAAATGCTTCCTGGCATTCTTCGTCCCATTGAAATTGAGCCCTATTTGGCAAGGCTCGAAAAAATGGTAAGCTCTTCTCGGCCGAGCGTGAAACAAACCTGCTCAGGGCTGCTATCCATCCAGCCAGACATTGCATTTCTTTGACATTTCTCGGAGATTGAATGTCTATAATGGCTTTAAATTTCTCTGGATTGGACTCTAATCCCCTTTCTGTGACCATATACCCAAGGAACTTCCCAACTCTCTCCCCAAATGCGCACTTCTTGTGATTGAGCTTCATTCTGTACTTTCTCAAGGTATTGAAAGTTTCTCTTAGGTCAGCAATGTGCGAGGTTGCCTTTGCGCTTTTAACCAGCATGTCTTCCACATATACTTCCATATTACGTCCGAGCTGGGTCTTGAACATTTTATCTACCAGTCGTTGATATGTGGCGCCTGCGTTCTTGAGCCCAAATGGCATGACCACGTAGCAATAAGTTCTTTTTGGGGTTATGAAACTAACCCGTTTCCAATCTTCTTCGGCCAGCCTGATCTTGTGATATCCTTGTGAGACGTCCATCATGCTTAGCAGTTCACAGCCTGATGTGGAATCCACCAGCTGGTCTATCCTTGGCAGCGGGTGGTGGTCCTTGGGACAGGCGCGATTGAGGTCTCTGAAATCTATGCACATTCGCCAATCGTCCTGGACCTTTGGTACCAACACCGTGTTAGAGAGCCATTTTGGGAGTTATATTTCCTAAATATGCTTGGCTCGCAGCAGTTTTCTACATCTGCCTCAATAGTGGCTTCCTTGTCAGGACTGAAGTTGTGCTTCCTCTGCTTCACCGGCTTTATCATGGGGTTGATGTTGAGGTGATGCTCAGCTATTGCCGGGTCTATCCCTACTAAATCTTGGGGAGATCAGGAAAAGACATCTTCATTGTTTCTCAAAAACGCGACCAACTCTACCAACACCTCCGGATTCAGAGTCATTCCTACACGCAAGACTCGACTATCTTCTGGGATTACCTCCACTGACATCAGGTTTTCTTCTCGCTGAATAAGCTCAGGTCTGGCTACCTCTGTCCTTGCCCTTTTTCATCACCTTTCCTCTTCATTGCACCGGACACTCTCTACATACATCTGTCGCGATGCATATTGGTCACCACAGACTTCACCCACTCCATCCTGAACAGGAAACTTTAGCTTCATGTGATATACAGAAATTACTGCCTGGAATTGGCTTAAAGATGGCCGTCCTAACATGGAGTTATATGAGGAGGGTGCGTCCACTACTAAAAAATGCACCGACTTGGTCTGTCTAAATGGGTCGTCCTCTAGCGTAATTAGGAGGTTCACTGCTCCAAGCAGTCTCAGGGCTCCCCCAGCAAAGCCTACCAATGAGGTCGTGACCTCTTCTAACTCCATATTTAAATTCAACTTCCGAAAGCAATCATAAAATATAATATCTGTTGAGCTTCCTATGTCAACGAAGATCCATCGCACATTGTAATTAGCAACGGTGGCTATTATGACCAGGGCATCCATGTGCGGGGCCAGAATAATGTTCATCCTTCGACCCGAAGCATATGTTTGGGCTCGGTGCTAACTGTCCAACTTCACGCGTCCTCTTAGTCAGATCACTTGCAGCCCGTACATAACTATTCTGGGTTCGATGAGAATGCTCATCCCATTCACCTCTCGTGATCATCAAGATTTCACCTCGTACTTCCTGAAATTGGCTTTCCTTTTGTGTACTCATACGCCCACCACTTTGTCCCTGCCTGGTCTGGTATTGATCCTTTTTATAGGAGTCAGATCTGAAACCTTCCCTCTTTCCCCACACAAATTCCTTGAGGTGCCCTACTTTCACCATTCGTTCTCTCTCATCCTTCAAATGGGTGCACTCATCTGTATCGTGCCTGTATTCATTGTGATAC
Source organism: Phtheirospermum japonicum (assembly GCA_014905375.1). NCBI lineage: Eukaryota > Viridiplantae > Streptophyta > Magnoliopsida > Lamiales > Orobanchaceae > Phtheirospermum > Phtheirospermum japonicum. The sequence goes on along the minus strand of BMAC01000726.1, from coordinate 206,568 downwards.
CGACAGAATCGATTAGATTTTTCCTTTTTTGGTTTTTGGGAGTACGTTCTAGGCCATTTGAGGTCCAGGTGCCGCTCAATTGCTTGTAGAATTTCTCTTTGAGGTGATTCCAAAGGTGTGTACCTATCAAATCGGGGACGACCTCCTACCAGGTCAGTCTGAGCCTCTTCGCTTTGGTTCTATCTTCTTTGTCAGGTCGTTCCCTTCGCTTCTCTCCATCATCTTTTATTTTCAAGGCTTTCTCCAAGTGGATATACTTTTCTGCTCTCTCCAAGAGCTCTCCAAATTTCAGCGCTGGCTTAACTACCAACGATTGGAAGAACTCCCCCTTCCTGAGCCCTTAAGCCAAAGCATTGACCAAGAGCTCTTAAGATGCTGATGGCAATTCCAGCTTGGCATCTTTAAATTGCTTGATATATCCACGCAGGCTTTCACTTTCTTTCTGCTTCAAACTGAACTGTTCCAGCGGCATTTTCTGATATTTTCTGCAACTGGTGAATTGGTGCCAAGAAAGCAGAACTGAAACTCATCAAAGTTGCTTGGGGGGGGGGGGGGGGGCAGTTTGACTAAACCAGAGCTGAGCTGATTTTGTGAAGGTCGTGGGGAAGACCCGGCACATGACAGCATCCAAGAATTTGTGTAAGGTAGCCGCAATCTCGAATCAGCTCAGGTGATCCCACGGGTTCGTTGTCCCATTATACTTAAAATCCATAGACCGATAAGAGGCTGGTAGATCATCGTGCATAACAGCCTCTGTGAATGGAGTACTTCTCCGTGCTTAGCTTGCACCCGTGCCCGCCATTTTTCATTTAACTTCCCTGAGCTCTCTCTCTGCAGATTTTGCATCTGCTCAGGTGAGGTCTGGGTTAGTTTTACTTGAGGTGTCGCTATCTGAGGCAGAGAAGCTCTCTTCCTCTTCCTGGGGGGGGGGGGGGGGGGGGGGGGCGTTTGGCCATGCGCTGGGGCTGTCCGAGGTGGCTCCATCTCAGGCGGATGGGTTACCTTGGGGGGTGGTGATGAAAGTTCAGAAAATTCTTTCTCCACCGCCTTGCCGATGAGGTCAGATAATTGCCTTAAAAATGAGTCATTGAGCGATCCTCCTTTAGTTTGTGGGGCTCCTCCTGGAGAGGGTTGCATTGTGCTCATCCTAGTTGCTGCCGATGGTCCTGCTGTCTCCGGCATGCCCGTTGGTGCAGCAGAACTTAGCGTACCGCCCAGCTCCGCCACCAAGTTTCACCTGAGCCCGTCTGATGCCATGCTTCTTTCTCACGTCTTAGCTTTGTTCAACCTTCCCACAGACGGCGCCAATTATTCTGCCCTGAAAATTACGCCAAGAACACCTGCTCCTTTCCTTGAGAATATCCCGATCTGCTCCAACAAAGACACGTTAGGAAGGACCACCGGAGGTTTTCTGGTGGAAACTCCTCCGATACTTAAGCTAGTTAAGCGTTTGAGATCAGAATAGGCAAAATCAGGAGATAAATGCTTAGAATGTCATACCTTTCTCACCCTTATGGCTGAGATATTTATAGTTTTCGCCAAGTGGGGCCTTTCCGAGATCCCGAAAATAGAAACCCGCAAATCTCGGGCCGTTATTTAGGACGACCTGACCTGGAAGCTTCCTTCCAGAGAGCAGATCAGTCTCATCGCTAAGTTCTCCCAATTCTTGACCTGATCTCCGGAAACCTTATTCAAGGCTTTGAATAAGGTCAGGACAATCCTTATCAGGTTATAAGCTCATCCTCTACCTCATTTTTCCTCTTTCTAAGGCATCAGTTCAGCTCGTCCCAACCAGGTCTGTCCGAGCTGTTTGACAACCTGTCATCAGATCAGGTCGCACCAAACGGGCTCAAGATTAATAGAGCTTTGAGGTTATGGGCTCGTGGAGACTTCCCGTTGGGATTGAGAAATGGGCCGGTGTTGGGAAAATTATTCGCCATGTCTTGATTAGTAGAAAAGGAACGTCTTAAATGCCTTAATCGCTCGGGATTTGAAATGTAAGGAGCTAAATCATTCCCAAGAGTTCTACGTCCGTGCATAAACTCAAGAAAAATGTCAAATACAAAAGAAAGCTAAAAAATCAAAGAAACTACAAGCAAATCGAAAACCTTAACCAAGTTGAGTCGCAAAGGTTCCATTTTGAAGTTTAAATTTAAGTGGTGGTAGAGGTAAGAGAGGTTCATGGCTTGGTGATCGACGAATTCTCGACGCGCTATTTCAGAATCCGTCTCCGCAAGAGTACGGAGCCGGCTGTAGGGCGGCGAGTTCTTCCCGAGTCGTGTCTCTCGAGGATGGATGCTATCGGCTTATCGGTTTCTTATTTGCTCTTATTGTCGATTGAAATTAAACTAATCTAAACTAGAAAAGCAGTAGTCATTGATTTAGTTTGAGTTTTTATAACTAAACTTTAAATTGAAATAGAAGTTTTAAAAGCATTAAAATGTGAAAAGGGAATTAAAGCTTATTTAAAAACGATTAATCTAAACTAGCTAACTAAGAAAGCTTATAATTTGAATTATGGAAAAGGGAGGGAAAATTAAAGTCTTGCTTATTTGAAAAAGTCAACAACATTAATTTAGCAACAATCTAAGTTTAAGAAGGAAGATTTTATAAAGCTTCTAAAAACTTGAGAAATTGATCTAAACAATTAAACAACTTAAAAGCATAAGTTTAAAAGCTAGAAAGCTATAAAAATGAAAATGGAAGTTTTGAAAATCAAAATAACAACTACACTATGATCCAAGCATCAACACAAGATTAAAAGAAATAACATGAAAACTAAACAAGATAAATAGAGAAATACTACCAAATATATGAATCCACAAAAGCTTGAAAAGGAAAGCTTGATCGTCAACAATGGCTATAGCACTTGAAGGATTCTTCACCAAAGAAAATGCAAAACAAAAGCTTCAACACCTTGCTAGATGAAGATCTAAACACCTCTTAAACTATTACTATTTACTAGGAATTAATACATAACTAAAATGGAAAAGGAAAATGTGAAGAAAAGTTTTTGGGAGCAAAATCCCTGAACCAGAGATTTGCTGCAAGTTGATAGTTGAAATGAGGTGACGTCCCTACTTTATCAACCACGCAGGGGCAAAATCATCCAGAAGCAGCGAAAATCTACTTTTCAGTCGATCGACTGTAAAGGAATCGATCGACAGGCAGTCGATCGGTCAAGTCGCCTGTCGATCGACTCCGCTGTCAAAACGGCCAGAAGCCCAGGAATCCAGTCAATCTTGGGGGGTTCCAGTCGATCGACTGTAGTCGATTGGCCACGTCGGCAGTCGATCGACTGCGTCGTCTAAAACGGCCAAAAGTCCCTGGAATGCAGTCGATTTTGGGAGTTCAGTCGATCGACTAGAAAGGCAGTCGATCGACTGCACTTCCAGTCGGTCGACTGGATTGCTGCACCCGACTCGATTTCTCATTCTTTTTACGTCCGCCAGTTTATCGAGCCTCGTCCGTTGCGCTTCCTTGCTTGTTCGTCCATTCCCGAGTCGAGTGAAAATGATCCCAAACGAGCGCGGACCCCGCTTGGACGTCCTACGGCCAAGAGAAAAATGAAAGAGTGAAAAAAACTACGAAAACTAATAAAACACGTACAAAAACTACGAAAACCTAGAAATAACGAGAAACGGCCAACTCGACTCCTAAAACACCTAAAAGCAAGCGAAACACGCGCAACGTGATACAAAAACGGTAACAAAAATATGTACAAAAATATGCAAATCACTTGGTATTATTGGAATTCAAATGATTGTATGAATCAATGAGTTTTAGCTTATGAAACTAAAAGAAAACGAAAGTAAAGCAAGTATTTCGAATGCCTCATGCGTTTGCCATATTGAAATTGCAAGCAATAATCAAAATAAGCAATAAAAAGCAAAGAAACAACAAAGTACAATCAAAGAAACCTAAGGTACAACTATGCATGCACGATCATGAAATCTAAATAATGCGAATTAACAAAAAACGAAAGCACCATTGGAAAGAGCAATGAAAGTTGACATGAAAGTTAAAATCTTTATAAAAAAATAACTCGAAACAAGGAGTAGATCTAGGAATCAAAATTAAACCATGCATGAAAGTAAAAACCAAAATAAAGCATAAGAAATACTTAAATAAAAATGATCAAGGACCCGATATATGATCAAGGTGTGTCACTCACCTAGATTCCATAAACCAAATCATAAATCTAACAACAAATCTAAGAGCTAAGACAAAATGCATAAATTGAAGATCAAGCATGAAATTGAAGAACAAGGAAGAAATTAAGAAAAGCTTACTTGAATTAAGAAAAAGAATCACAAACTTAATAAAATCACAAAATTCAAGTGATGGCTTGAATTCTTCTTGAGCTAACAAACCCAAGGAAAAGTTTGAAAATAAAATCCAAAAGCTATAGAGGATTTTTAGACTCCAAATTCATGAATGAGTTGGGAGAATGAGAGATATTTTCCTTCAATTCATCTTAAATCTATTTATACTAGGTCTAATTAAGGGCAAATGGGTCAATTTAGCTTTAAAAGCTTGGATTTCCCATATTTGACCAAAGTTGACCCGAAGACACCTTGCTAGGCACTTGGCCTGTAGCTTGGCGTGGGTTGGCATGCGGTTGGGCGCAGCTTGGCCTAGGGGCGGTCTTCTTGGCGTGGGTTGGCGTGGGGTTGGGCGCAGATTGACCTAGGGGCGACCTTCTTGGCGTGGGTTGGCGTGCGATTGGGCGCAGATTGGTCTAGGGGCGGTCTTCTTGGCGCAGCTTGGCGTGCGGCTGCATGTGTCAAGGTCTGTGGCGCGAGTCCTGGCTCAGCTTCGCGTGGGTTGGAGACCATTCCAGAAGGTTATGGCATTTTGGAGCTAGCTAGTGGTGCGGATTTAGGCACGTCTTGGCACGAGTCTAATTCATTAAGCCACCTATTTTCGCTTCTTTAGTGCTTCTAACTTCAAGACCCATACTTCCAATCGAACTTTATTTTCTTAGAACAATGACCATTCTCAAATGAGCCCGTTCTTTCAACTATGAAATAGGAATCTTGAACATAAAAACTCAAGAATCACACAAACATTGTACACATAAGGCTCAAAATAATAAAACAAGAAAACAACCTAATAACCTAACGAACTCGACTCAATACCACTATAAACAACACTAAACCCTAATTAAAAAAAAAGAGAAAAACACCACAATCACATGCAAAACAACTAAAAAAAGAATTTTACACATCTATAAAGCATTAAACATGTGTCATAAATTAGTTGAGAATTTGTGGTACAGGTGCATTAATAAGTCCCAATAAAGTTATTATTCATTGGTTTACATAAATTATGTTCAGAGTCTTAAATCAAGCACTGTTAGTATCAGAAGAAACCACTTCTATACTTATAATGAAGCACATATGTTTTCCATACCCTAATACGAATTGATAAGAGATCACAAACTCTTCTTACTCATATAGCTCATCAAATGACTCCAAAAGGCATATTCGTCATAATTAGCAAGCACTAACTACTAAAGAAAGCACTAAGGTATTTTTACTAAAGCACTTTACACATATATTATATATTTCCTACTATAATGAAATACTGTCAAAATCAGAAAGAAAGCACTAATATACTTTTACTAAACCACATATATTTTTCCTAACATAACAAAGCACTATTAAAACTCAAAAGAAAGCACTATTTGCACTTACATTGAAAGCATCTCTATTTTGCCCTATTTTATTATCTCACTCATATACAATACAAAACTACAAGCAACTAGAAAAATTAAGGTATCTATTTATAGCATACAGAAAAGCAGTGAAGCATATCAATCATAGTACTGCAACAAATGTGAAAAAAGCACTTTATACTTGTTATTTGTATTTACCCACTACACCACAAATTTATTCATGAACATAATTGAGAAGATATAAAAAAATAATAATTCATTACGGTTGTGAGACACTGGGGTTTGTATATATATATATATAAGTTTAAAACCATAATCAACATGATTGAACATGTATCAGACCATAAAATTACTATTTTTCATCAATTTTGGATTTTAGGTTTTAGATATTTTGAAAATAAAAAATAGTCGAGTTTAGGAATCATACCTTTACTGAAATACTCGCAGTATGTCGGTGACCAATTGACATCTCTTCATCGTTCCCCATCCAAAATCACTACAAAATTGTCAGAATTTCACCGCTGGTACGTAAATTATCTCCCATCTGTGAAATCTTACAACTCTTATATTTTACTTTTGTGCAAAGGTTTGTTTTGTGGATGTTTGGAAAAGTGCCTGTTCGTATCCCAAATATCATGGGGTAATTGAGAGGGCATGATTTCTAAGAATATAATTGAGACTAATTTACCCATTTTCATCATTCCCCAACAATCACGTTGTTGTTGTTGTGTGTGTGTGTGTGTGTGTGTGTGTGTGTTTGCCTTTATTAAAAATCTAATTTTCTTTTACTAATAACCCTTTGATGAAATTAATTAATGGTGTAGATGAAGCCCTAGGTTCACAAATAAGGGTGATTCTCATTAGAATCTAACTATGTATATATATACACACACACGCACACACACACACACACACACACACACACACACACACACACACACATATATATATATATATATATATATATATATATATATATATATATATATATTGAGGCTAATTTTAATGGCTAAATATTTAATTCATGTAGAATTAAATATTATAATATTATTCTACGTATTGAGTAGATGATCGTAGTATATTTATTTTCTCATAACTGGTTTTCGGTGAGTCAGAAATAAATTGTAAAAGTTAGCTATTTGAAAGGGGAAGTGTATAAAACCCAACATTGAAAATGTAAGGGAAATCTATACATTTTATAAGTTAAGAGGAAGTTGTAGTGAGTATCATGTGATTAAGCTCATGCACTAGTTGGTTGTAACTGTGGGCTTGGGCCTAGGCCTTGGCCTTGGCTTTGGATCTTGGAAATTGACTTAGGACTTTGGACTCTTTGGGTCATGGACCATGGGCCTCTCTCGGGCTATATAAGATTGGTTTTAAACCAATTCAATTTTATTCTTGGATTCTCTAAAGGAGAATGGGTTCAACCTATTATGATGCTTAAGCCTTTTGGTCAAATGAAGATGAGTTCGACCCATTATCTTTAGACCAACAAGGTTGTGACTTTTCAACTTCATCAACAGCATTCGAGGAGTCTCAAAGCTGTGATTATGGAGGTAGTGGTTGTAGTGGGGAGTTAAAGCCACTAATTACACCTGCTCCATCTTTTCAAATTCTCAATCCCTGGAAGGTGAAGTCTATAAATAGACTTAGAAGTTATCTGAAGAAGCGACACCTAATCAACTTCATTTTGCATATTTTCTGCACTAAAAGCCTCAAACATTTGTTTAAAATTTTGTGCTCGGTTTCACACTTTTCAAGTTCGTTGGAACTTTGAAATTTGGTGTGCTATAACTTCAAAGGTGTTGAGTCATTGTATCTTTGGGGACATTGTGCCAGTTCTGTCAGCACTATACGGGGCATATTTGTCTTGCGGAAAGAGATATTTCTCAACTCAACTTTCTGATCAATCTGATCCGGTTCAAGAAGGTGTTATCTTTTAGTTTTATCTGTTTTCCAATTTTATTTTTATCATTTTTAAGAACTGTAGTATAGTTCAGTAGCAATGTCCTTTTTGTATTAGTATTGTATAATAATCACAATACAAATATTGTTTTTTTACTGAACTCATGGAGAACGTCAATCAACAACCAAAGAAAACTAGTGAAACAACACAAACTGCTTAAGCAACGAATACTGTCGAAGCAACAAGAACCTTTGTTCAAAATGTTGTTATTCATGCTGCCAACGTTCATGCTGGAAGACCTGAAAAATTCAATGGTCTTGATTTCAAGAGATGGTAACAAAATATGTTATTCTATCAAACACTTTGGTTTGGCTAGATATTTGAAAGAGAATCCACCTTTGGTTGCGCAAAACAAAGTCAATGCTGACTTACGTGCTGCGTATGATGCTTGGGACCAAGGTGATCACCTTTGCTGAAACAATGTCTTGAATGGACTGAGCAATGAATTGTACAATGTGTACATTGCTATTAAGACTGCCGAGGAACTTTGGGATGCCTTGAAGATAAAGTACAAGTCTAAAGATGCCAGAGCGAAGAAATTCATTGTTGGGAAGTTTCTGGACTTCGAGATGGTCGATACTAATACTGTCATCTCTCAAGTCCAGGAGTTCCAACTAATTTTTCATGATATTCATGACGAAGGCATGTCCCTAAGTGAATCTTTCCATGTAGCTTATGTGATTGAGAATTTACCTTTCAGATGGAAAGACTTCAAAAACTACCTTAAACACAAGACAAAGGAGATGACACTTGAGAGGTTGATTGTCAAGCTTTATATTGAAGAAGATAATCGAAAATCTAAGAATAAGATAAGCCAATCTCTAATGGAGAATCATGCTAATATGTTGGGGCAATGAAAGTCCTTTAAAAGAAAAGTGCCTAATGCTCAAAACAACAAAGGCGAGCAAGTTGCCAAGGTTTAGAAGTTTAATGGAAACTGTCATAATGTGGCAAGCCAAACCATATGACAAAAGATTGTAAGACGCCTAAAGAGAATAATGGGCAGTACCGGGTTCTCATCTTGTTACTCCTGAACTGGTTGAACCGAATGGCTTTGATATGTAAGTTATGGTTTTTGAAGCCAACTTGGTTGATAACCCAAGAGAGTGGTACATTGATACTGGTGCCACTCGACATGTCTGTTCTGACATAGATGTATTTTCTAACTACACTTTTTCAACGGGTCGTGAGCTCTCTATAGGGAATTCATCCTCGTCGGAAGTGGCCAGAATTGGAAATGTTGCTCTTTAGTTAACTTCTGAAAAGAGCTATTGCTGAAGGAAGTGCTTCATGTCCCAGACATCCGTAAGAAATTAGTATCTGGATCATTGCTGGTTGAGCATGAATTTAAGTTAGTCTTTGAAGCTAAGAAATTTGGGTTAAGCAAGTTTGCACAGTTCTTAGGAAAGGGTTATCTAAACAAATGATTGTTCAAATTGAATTTAATGGCTACTCGCCCTATAAACTCTTCAAGTATGAATGAAAATGCATCTAATATCGTTTACTTGCCTGATTGTTCTGATTTATGGCATAATAGGTTATGACATGTTAATCCAAATACAATAAAAAGACTTATGAATTTGGATTTGTTACCAAACTCGAAAATTATTTCACAAAGTAGATGTGAAATTTGTATTGAAGCCAAAATGGCTAAATTACCATTCCATTCGGTGAAAAGATGCAATGAACCTCTAGGTTTGATTCACACTGATATATGTGACCTCAAATTTGTGCGAACTATAGGTACAAAGAAGTTTTTTATAACATTCATTGATGATTGCCCAAGGTTTTGCTACTTATATTTGTTAAGAAGCAAAGATGAAGCTCTTAATACTTTCAAGAGATATAAAACTAAAGTAGAGAATCAACTTGGTAAAAGGATTAAAATAACTTGAAGTGATAAAGGCGATTAATATGTAGCTCCGTTTCAATAATTATGTGCCGAGTGGGGTATAATACATCAAACAACGGCGCCATATTCACCACAGTCTAATGGCATCGCCGAACGTAAAAATAGAATTCTTAAAGAGATGATGAATTCCATGTTGATTAACTCGGGTTTACCCCACAACATGTGGGGAAAAGCTGTTTTGAAGGCTAACCACATATTAAATAAAATACCACTTAAAGGTAAAAATGAGAAACCTTATGAACTTTAGAAAAGTCGTAAGCCATCTTATAAATACCTAAAAGTGTGGGGATGTTTGGAAAATGTCATTATGCATGGACCAAAGAAAATGAGAACCGGACCAAAGATAGTTGACTGCATTTTTATCGGATATGCATACAATAGTATGGCATATCGATTCTTAGTACGCCAATCAAAAAATCCTGAGATTTTTGAAGGTACTATGATTTAGTTAAGAAATGCGATATTTCTTGAGAATATCTTTTCGTGCAAAGATAATACAGAATCTAGTTCTAACAAAATAATGTATGAAACTACAAGTAGTTCAAAACCAAATGGGGATGAACCAAGACGTGGAAAAAGGGTAAAGACTGCAAAGTCTTTTGGACCTAGTTTTATCACATACTTGTTGGATGATGATCCAAATTCCATTAAGGAAGCTCTATCCATCCCAGAAGCACCGCTCTGGGAAGAAGCTATTAATAATGAAATAGAATCCATACTATAAAATCACACTTGGGAATTAGTTGATCTACCACCTGGTTGTAAGCCCCTGTGCCGTAAGTCGATCCTGGAAAGGAAACAGGAAGTAGAAGGAACAACTGATAAGTTTAAAGCTCGTTTGGTTGCCAAAAGGTTTAAACAAATAAAATGATATGATTTCTTTTACACGTACTCACCAGCAACAAGGATAACATCCATTAGAGTACTTCTTGGGATATTTGACGTGAGAGATATGGGAGTTGCTGATGTAATTCTTGGGATTAAAATCAATAATACTCAAAAAGGAATTATTTTGTCATAATCTCATTACGTTGAGAAAGTGCTCAAGAAATTCAATGCCTATGAGGGTCCATCTAATAGAATACCCATTGATCTAAAGATAAATCTTGTATCTAACAAGGCTGGACCAGTTTCTCAGTTAGAGTATGCTAAGATCATAGGAAGTTTAATGTACTTAACGAATTTTACACGACCGGACTTATCCTATCACGTGAATAAAATGAGTAGGTATACAAGCAACCTTAGCCATGACCATTGGAATGCATTGAAAAGGGTATTGATGTATTCAAAATACACAGTGGAATATGAGTTATACTATTCGAGATACCCAGCCATACTTGAGGGATATTGTGATGCCAGTTGGATTACAGATTCAAAACATTCTCACTCCACTAGTAGATATATCTTATGTATTTAAGTTGGGGCAGTTTCGTGGAGGTCTTTGAAACAAACTCGTATAGCTCGATCCACCATGGAATTTGAATTTATAACTTTAAATAAAGCTGGTGAAGAAGCAGAATAACTTCGTAACTTCTTGGAAGATATTCCATATTGGAGTAAACCTTTGCCACTTGTGTTGATACATTGTGATAGCCAAGCAATTTTTGGAAGGGCACAAAGTTGTGCGTATAACGGAAAGTCTTGACATATTCTTCAAAGACATAACACCGTTAGACAATTGCTCTCGAATGGAGTAATATATATTGACTATGTTAAGTCACAAGATAATATTGTTGACCCTCTCACGAAAGGGCTTAATCAAGATCAATCGAGAAATTTGCTAGAGGGGATGGGTTTAAAATCTACAAAATTAAAGAATGACCATAGTGGTAACCTAACCTTGATAAATAGAGATCCCGCAAACTTGGTTTAATGGAAAAACAAAACTATGAAAATTCAATTGAGCACTTGGAACAAGTTGAATGTTCGAATCTCATCCCTGGAAACTAATCCAAGTGAATTTACCCGAGACTTGTGGCAAGGTTAGAGTATCGAGACTTTTTAATGCATCACAAACCTTTAAAGGTGAAGTATATCAGGATATTTTTTATGGGAGGTCACCTATATAAATGTGAAGTGAGGGCCGCTTCAAAATGTAAACACTTATGAATCCAAAGTGATGTCCATGGACAAAACGAACACAACTTAGAATAGAAAGGTGTTAAGGTTTTATTGTGTAATTATCATTGTCTTGATATACACGACGGAGGGATAATTCAAGGCATAGAGTCCACTATGCCACCAGTATATTCGATGATAGTTACTATGGAAGGTTCAAAGCCACGAACTACTTATCCTGATGTAATAACGTCTTATGGTGATTGAGCACAAGAGTCTGTATACATACATGCGTTGATTCTCACTCATGTGGGGGATTGTTGGAAAATTAGTTTTGTTGAGACTAAATTTGATGGCTAAATTAATTCATGTAGAATTAAATATTATAATATTATTTTACATATGAGTAGATAATTTTAGTATATTTATTTTCTCAAAACTGATATTCGGTGAGTGAGAAATAAATTATGTAAGTTAGACATTTGAAAAATGGGAAGTGTATAAAATCTCACATTGAAAATGTAAGAGAATTTTTTTATACGCTTTATAAGTTAAGAGGAAGTTGTATTGAGTATCATGTGATTAAACTCATACACTAGTTAGTTGTAACTGTGGGCTTGGGCCTAGGCCTTATCATTGGATCTTGAAAATTGACTTAGGACTTTGGACTCTTTTGGTCCTGGGCCATGGGCCTCTCTTGGGCTATATGAGATTGGTTTTGAACCAATTCAATTTTGTTTTTGAATTCTCCAAATGAGAATGGGCTCGATCCATTAAGATGATCAAGCCTTTTGGTCAAATGAAGATGGGTTTGATCCATTATCTTTAGCCCAACAAAGTTATGACTTTTCAACTTCATTAGAAGCATTTGAGGAGTCTCAAAGTTGGAGGTCTGGGCTGTAGTGGAGAGTTAAAGCCACTAATTACAACTGCTCCATCCTTTCAGATTCTCAATCCCTGCAAGGTGACGTCTATAAATAGATTTAGAAGTTCTAGACAGAAGAGACACCGAATCAACTTCATTATTTATATTTTTTGCACTAAAAGCCTCAAGCATTTGTTTAAAATTTTGTGTTCGGTTTCACACTTTTCAAGTTCATTGGAACTTTGAAATCTAGTGTGATACAACTTCAAGGGCGTTAAGTCGTTGTATCTTTTGGGACATTACGCCTATTCTGATAGCATTACACGAGGCGTATTTGTCTTGCAAAAAGATATCTTTCTCGACTCGACTTGCTGATCAATCTGATCTGGTTCAAAAATATGTTATCTTTTAGTTTTATATGTTTTTCAATTTTAATTTTAGCATTTGTAAAAACTGTAGTACAGTTCAGTGGCTAATTTCTTTTCATATTATTAGTTTATAACACATTTCTAGTATAATGGTGTGACATATTTTTCTTTTTTATTTTAGGGTAAGGTTAATTATGTATTCATTCGATTGATTATAATGTTATAAGATTCATGTATCTAAATTTCCCCTATATATTAATACAAAATCCACCAATCTTATATGTCTGTTCTAACACTTAGTTAGCTTTGGAAAAATTTTTGGCGTTTCATTGTCATACGAGTCTAATATTTACCTAATTTAGTATTTTACTTCTATTATATTTTACCTAATTTAATATTTTCATAATATTATATTTTGCTACATGTTACCTAATTTAATGCTTTCTTTAACATATTTTGCCTAATTCAATATCTTACTTTTATTCTTCTAATATGAAAATATAATTAGTTATATCTAATTAGAAAAAATCTATATAAGTTGAATTAATTTTTATTTATAATAAAAGTTGAAATAATTTTATTAGAACTTTAAATATTTATTTAAGAGAAATACGAGTTATATAAAATTATTACAAAAGAAAAATAAATATAAAAAATATAAAGTTAAATTTCTCTATGTAACCGAATATAATGAATCTAAAGTAACATTAAAAATATATATGAAAAACTATTATTACGCAAAAAAAAAAGATAAAATAAATAATAATAAATTATTATGCCTAGGAAAATAGATATTAAATATATTCTAAATTTCTATCTAATCCTAATATAATGCATTGATACACGCATTATATATCTATACGAACAAATTAGTATCTTACGAAAAAAAATATTACATATACTACAAAGTTTGATGTACGACCTTTTTTTTCAATAGAATTATCAGTGCCTTATAGATTTTAATTTTTTATATCATATATTCACATGTAATATGCGGGTGTTGTATGTTTTGAATTTTTATAAACTCAATTTTTTACGAGTTTCCCCGTCAATTTTAGGGTATTTTGATACACTTTAAACTAATTTTGTGTCTCACGGTAAAAAAACTTGAAAATGCTTTATTGTGAAAACCAGTCTTACTGTAATTATAACAAAAAATGTTCTGATTTGTCTGTAAAAATCATTTATTGTGAAAAATAATCTTTCTGTAAATAGAACTAATAAACGAAAAGATTTCTATCATACGCGTCTGCTTAGGAAGTTTCGGGTTGACATGTAATTTTCTGATGATGCATTTGCCTATTTGGCCAATTTTGGAGAGTTGGAGACTTACTAAAGAATATGAATTCTAATATATACCTAATTTATTATATTTTTCCTAACTTATTTTTTTCTTTTTTTTTATATTTACCTAATTTAATAATTTTCTTTTATAATATTTTTCCTAATTCAATATTCTCTTTATTCTTCTAATATAAATATACAAAAAGTCATATATAATTAGAAAACAAAATTACTTATTTTAATTAAAAGATAATAATTACTTATAAGATAATATTAATTATAAGAAAATTTTTAATTATTTATTAATAATCTAAATAAGTTTTATTTATAATAAAAGTTTAAATTTTTTTATTCTTAGGATTTCAAATATATAATATAAATAAATTGTGAGTTTATACATTAATGTAAGTATGTAACTAATATCTTAACAATTACAATCTAAACATAAAAAATATAAATTTTAATAATAATAATTAATAATATTGATTAGACACCGGTATAATACGACACAAGTTTGAGAGTATGAAACCTTCTGAATTTTTATAAATATGTAACTGAAAGTTATTATAAAATTAAAATATAAACATTAAAACATTAAAATATGTAATAAAAATAATTAATTATAGAAATTAGACACGGTTCGAATGTGTGAAAAGTTTTGAATTTATTTAAGTATGTAAATAAAAAACTATTAACAAGTTTAATCTAAATATTAAAAAAAATTAACAATAAAAAATAATAGTTAATCTATATCTATATTAAAAGAGAGGTATGGAGAGATCAAAAAAGATGAGTAGGAGAGAGAAAAATGCCACGTAAGATTATTTTCTTTATTTAGTTATGTAGGAATTTTCTTAACATAATTATGATAGATACCTTATTTAACTAAAACGTCATCTAGGATTAGTTTCCTCTTTTATTATGTAGGAATCTTCTTAATATAATTAGAATATATACTCTAATTAACATGAAAAATAATAAGAATTAATATTATATATATACACATATATATAATCTCTTATATGTTTTGATTTTGATTTTAAGTTTTTTTCTTTATTTTTTTGTTTTTTTTTTTTAATTTCGAGTCCAACAATATCAAATTTGTCATTTTTTCTCAAAAATATTTTGAGCACTTTATTTAATTAAATTATACAAAAATGCACAATACAATATAATTTGATATTATTTCATTGGCTATCAACATGTTGTTTATTAAATATTATTACGATTCAATACTTTTTTATTTGAATTGATCTCATAAAATAATGTATTTTGTTATTATCTCAGAAACCATGTAAATATTACAAGTGCAAACCAAACACTAAGTGAAATGAACACTATGACATCAACTACAATATATTTGGAAAAATATCAACTAATTCCAAAATAAAAAAGGGGAAGGCCGCCTCTGAAAGCAAATGTTGCTAAACACAGTAATTTTCAAAGAATTTATGTCATACTCAATTTCGATTAAAGTTCAAAATTGAATTTATTCTGTTAGGTATGCATTTATATTTTACATACTAATCGCTTCAACATCATTGTAATATTTATATTTTATTAATACTTATACTATCATTTGCTCATTGTGCGAAGTAAAAGAATTATCTTCACATAAAATTGTAGCAGACCTACAATCCATGTTAGACAGTGAAAACAATAAAAAATAACATGTGAGAGATAAGAAAAAGTCACGGAGGATTATTTTTCTTTTTTAATTATATAGAATTTACTTAATATGATTAGGATAGATACCTAATTAATATTACAAATAATAGATCATGTAAACACACACACACACACACACACATATATAATCACTTTTATGTTTTTTTATTGTGATGTTTTTGTTATTCTATTTTATGTTTTTTTGTGTTTTTTTATTTATTGTGAGTACAATAATATCAAATTTGTCACTTTTTCTCATAAGTATTTTGACCACTTTTTAAAATTAAATTATATAAAAGTGGCAACATAATTCAGTATTTATTTTATTGGCTATCAACGTGTTATCTATCAAATATTATTACGCTTCAATACTTTTTTATTTAAATTGATCTCATAAATAATATTTAATATTAATGATGATTTAGTTTTTTTTTAGTTATGTATGAGTTTTCTTAACATAATTAGGATGGATACCCTAATTAATATTTAAAAAAAAAATAATAAGATCATTTAATATATATATATGTGTGTGTGTGTGTGTGTGTATTATTTTGATTTTTATTGTGAGTCTAACAATATCAAATTTGTCATTTTTTCTCAAAAATAATTTTACCACTTTTTCAATTAAAATATGAAAAATTGCACAATGCAATACAATGTAATATTTGTTTTATTGGCTATCAACATGTTATTTATTAAATATTATTACGATTCAATATTTTGATTTGAATTGATTTTTTAAAATAATGTATTTTGTTACTATCTTAGTAATCATGCAAAACAATACAAGTGTGAAACCAACATCGAGTGGAATGAACAATGTGGCATCAACTATAATAGATTGGTAAAAAGATAAACTAATTGTCTATTAGTTGTTGGTGATATTGATCCACAATGTGGCAGCAAGAGAATTGCAGTAGAAAAGAGATCTGGTAATTTTAAATGTATCAACGAGTTGCATTCTTCATACGTTGCTCTACACTATCCATTACTATTTCCATGCGGTGAAGACATACATATATAGGGAAGACATATATTTTTCTGAATCTCGAAAACCTAAAGGCAACGGTAAACAATATGTGAGCCAGATGAAGTTCTTTTCTCACCGATTGCATGAAAGAGACACGGAGGTACTCACTATTTTATATAGTCTACGACTCACACATCAATTCATAATTGATGCATATACGATTATTGAATCTTCAAAATTGTGGCACATCAGAACTCATCAAGAAATTATGAAGTGAGATGTACAGTGGGATTGTTGATGTATTGTTATGAGGTGAAATAAATGGCTCAAGTGTTGGTACTCATGTTGTCTTCCCTCGACATTTACTAGCGGTTCTCTAGAGGGCCGTTTCACATAATTTTTATCTATTACTGAATTACGTAACTCATTTAAATGTTAAATGGTGTAACCAATTTAGATCTATTAAGAATTTGTTCAAATATGTCAATAAATATAATTATAGGTTCACTATAACATTCTATCAGGACAAATATGAGTGTGTAGAGGATAAAAAGATTGATGAGATCAACATGTATTATGATTGTCATTACATTTCTCCATGTTAAGTGGCGTGAAGAATATTAGTTTATGAAATTCAGTATAAAACTCCACCTATCATGTGTTTGAGTTTTCGTCTTCCAAAAGAGTATAATGTATTGTGTAATAATAATGATCAGTTAAACGCAATGAAACACAAGTCAAAAACACCATATCATGTTTTAGGTTGGTGCAAGGTAAATAAGAAAAATCTGGAAGTATGAGATTTGCCTTATGTTAAGTTTCCCAAAACTTTTTTTAGTACTAAAAAACAAAAGAATGGACACCTAGGAAACTAGATTTATTTTCATTAATACGAATTCACTGTATTCCGCCATAATTGATAAAGTTATGGATGCAGTACATTTAACCAAGGATGGTGTAATTCTCATCTATAGATACAGATGATGCTTTCTACAACTGTTAAATCTAATAATGGAATTGTTCTTAATGTAATATCTAACAACATAACTTCTCTTCTACTTTCGAAATGAAGAAGTGGGCATTGTGGATTTAATGTTACTTTTAATATCCACCAAGATTTTGATCATTAATGATACTCCACTTGCAAAATTAATGGTGAATGTGCATCTAATTATTTGGGACAAAACTCCAATGATGCATAACCATTATTTTGAAACTCTGGACAAAACATTGAAAGACGTGATGAGATCGCAAAATAATTCTAATACGCAGCTTTCATTTGGTAACAAAATAATAATTCTTGGTGGAGATTTTTCATCAAATTTTACCGGATGTTTCAAAAGGCATTAGACCAGACATAGTTCACACAGTGATCAAATCTTCACATTAATGGACTCATTACATGGTTTTGAAGTAGACTAAGAATGTGGTGCTGCAAAATCTGTCAAGTTAAAGAAATTTGTCAACTCGATAAATAGTATAGGAGATGTAATAGTTGGAGACCAAATGATGGTGTCGTTCAAATTGTAATCCAGGTTATCCATTATTGAAAGATGATGGTGACTATGATCCGTCAATTGTGGCGAGCACATATCCACAATTTGGAAAAACTACTAGATGCTTCGCTTATTTGGAGGGTCATGCTATTCTTTCCCCAACACTTGATGCCATCGATTTGATTAATAAATATATAATGTCATAAAATGATGAAGAATGTAAAATATATCTTAGCTCTAACAATGCAATCAAATTCGATTCAAACATTGACATATTGTAGGACGTCCACTCACAAGAATTTCTGAATACCATTAAATGTTATGGATTGCCAAACTATGAGTTAAAACAAAAAATTAGAATTCCACTCATGTTGTTGAGAAATATCGATCATTCCCTTGTGTTGTGTAATATTAGTTGTTAACTTGACGATCATATTGTATATGCTAATATTTCTCAAGAAGCAATGCAGGTGAATTGTTGTTAATCCATAGAATGACTGTCACACCATCCAACCCGAGGTTGCCTTTCAAGTTCCAATGATGACAACTTCTTCTGATTGTGTCACATGCTATGATGATCAACAAAATTCAAGAACAATCTCTCTCTTACGTTGGACTTTTCCTAAAGAAGCCAGTTTTTAGTCATGATCAATTATACGTTGCTATATCAAGGGTGACCAATCGTAAGGATTTAAAAATATTGATCGACGATGTTGAGAATAAATATAGTAACAAAACTACAAATGTTGTGTAAAAGGAATTTTTTCATAATTTGTAAAGTGCATTTCGTCTAATAACAACCATTTTATGAATCAGGTTATATCATTTTGAATACTATTTCGATCTTTAAATAATATATAGATGATTTATATATAGGGAGCGATTATAGTAAAACCATTTTTGGTGTGAGAACCAGTGATTGTTCTTACCGAAATACACACACACAGATATATATAACTTAAGTGTGTATATATATATATATATACATACATTACTTTTAAACATTAAAATACATTTAAAAAATTATTTTTATTTTAGTTAAAATAAAAGAATAAATTATCGTGCAAAACACGGGTGTACTACTAGTAAATAGTAACAAGACACGAGTTGATGATACAATATTTTTTGAATTTTCTATTTTTAGTTTAAAAATTCTATAATGATCAAATATATTTTTTATATTTATTTTTTGATAAATTTTATATAACACATGGGTATTAAACTAGGCTAATTTGTGTGTAAGTCCTCATGTTGTGCTTGATCATCCCTTCTGTCCAAGTTTTCACCAGTCATTCACCAGTCATTAGGCCTTCATTGTAAATGGTGGCATTTTGAGTTGAATACATATCTATCTATGAAGGGGAAAAAAGAACTTGACCCGATCCGAATAGCCGACGGCTCAATACCTAGCGAATAGACCAAATTGACATTACGTATATACATATTATTATTACAGCACAACCAAAAAATGGGGAAAAAAAAAAGAGAAAACGGGAAAAGGAATAAAATGGAAAAAAGAAAGAGAGTGCTAAAAAGACCGAAGACAAAATGAATTGACACGTGCACTGGAGCGCAGGTAATCCGAACCCGGACGTGTTTGCGGGAAATTAACCGGAATTGATAAACCGACGATACGTCCGGTAGTTTGGTAGCTCTTTTCCGGCTGTTTCCTGGGGTCAAAAGAAAACGCAACATCTTCAGCCATTGCGTGTGTGAGAGATAGAGGCGGCGGAATATTGGAGTCGCCGTTTTGGTCTCCTCCTTGAAACCCTAAGTGCGTTTATCGCTCCAAACACTCATCAAGTCTTGCTGTTTCCTCGTTTTTATTTTGATTAATTTGTCTGTTATTACTATGAGCACTCCCCCTCCGTTTCTTTGAATTTTAACTTGCCGGATGAATTTTTACATTTGTATGATTTTTTTTTTCTTTCTGATTCTGATTGAGCTTCTGTATTGATATTTTGGATGGTTTGCGTTTTGATGGCTAATTTCTGTTTGCTTGATTGGATCAGTTGTTAATTTGGGAAGTTGCATGAGAATTGCCAACCGGAATTTCAGTTTTGGTTATTTGCTGATTCTTCTGAAGTCTGCTGCCGCAGAGTAGTTTCTTGGTGGGGGTTAAGAGGATGGACCTGGTGGCTAGCTGCAAGGTAACTAACATGGGTTTTTAGGATTTGGTTCAATTTGGATTGTTTGGAATTGGTGTTTTGCCTTTCTGTTTTTGAGACTCTGTTTCTTTCTAAATTCTTTTGTGTTGTATGAGTAATGAATGGATGATGGTGGCAACAATTTCATTGATTGATTATTTGCTTGAAATGATAATTGAAGCAGAAATGAACTGCTTCGGCATCGTTGAGCCAAATGAGCTGACTGAGAATCTTGAAGCATGACTTTGACCTACTATACTGGAATCAATTGTTGATCGAATGTTAAAAGCCATTTATGTTTGTTTTCAAAGTCCTCTACGTGATATTGATAGTTACTTGACGTGATTGTTCATGCGGGGGGTAGAACGTATATTTTTTGTCTATTCTACTCTCAATCTCATTTTTGTGTTATTTGATTACCGGAGTAATTTATCCAAGGAAATTCTCCTCCCATGAAAATATGGGATCTCATTTTGCTCCCCTATATTTTCTTTTTGGAAATTCGCAAGCAATTGGAGATGATTACTAGATAAACCCAATTAAACCCGAGCGACTCTCTTTGTGTGTTCCTGAAAAATGAAATAATTGAACTTTAAAGATAGATAATTTGCAAAATAAAAAAAGTAATTTAAATATCTATGTCAAATTAATTATTCAAAGTTAAAGTTTGTGTTCATTTGCAAATAGAAGGCCAGTAAGAACTCCATTCGAGGAAGAAAAAGTTTTATCAACATATAGAGGATATTCAACTAGAAAAAGAAGTTAAATATGCTTCCGAGATCTTTTGCCCTTCTCTATATTCCAAAGAATCGAGATTTGGCGGAAAAGTATTATCATGTTATTTCCATTTCTGGAAGCTTTATAAGGTGAGAAGCTTAATGTATGTTATTTGCAGAATGGTGCAGATAATTATATTAAATTTTTTGTCCTTCTCAACTTTGACATTAAATCTTGTCATTTTCATTATCATGTTTTAGCTTATAAGTACCGGTATGAAAATTGCATGACACTTTTGAACACTAGAGTGGGTGCGGTTTGTGGAATCTATCTTGTGTCTTAAAAAATAGTACATTTATGTGCAATTTAGCCGTTGGATTGCTTTTGTCAACAATTGTAAAATCCGTAGATATTTTAATTCTAAAAGTCCAATCACAGCCCTTGTGGGTCTAATTAATTCTGAAATCTGGGTTGCCATAAATGACACCTTTTATCCACATTAAATTACATAAATGTTGAAAAATATAAAGTCGAATGTGAGTAAGGAAAACCTGAAAAATACCAAAGAAAAACATACGGAAAGTAACAAGAAACCCTAGCCGCCGTCTGCCTTCATCGTCTAATCTGCCGTTGCTTCGAAGGTTGATTGAGGTGATTTCTTCATTCGGTTTCCTTCATCTCTCTTCCCCCCCACTCCCCCAACCCCCCGTCTTTAGATAAATCTAATATCTTTTTCTTCAGCATTTGTGCGAAATAGTATCTTGTTCAAGTTTTTTCGAGTCCAAAGTCCATGTCACTGTCATAGACTGTCTTCAGACTGAGGATTGGCCAAAAATAAAATAATAAAATAAAAAATATTGGTGCACCGCAGGGTGCTTCTCCTGCACCATAAGCGTTAGTTCGCCCTCTGGTGTCTGGAGTGGCAACCCATTCTGGCCTATTTTGTGATCTAGTGACCTAACTTGTATTCCTGCCATATTTAGATAGAAATGGGGGCTCCAGTCGGTATATAATCGTGTTTCGACTACTTACTCTGAAATTCAAGGTGCATTATCAGACTGATGTAGAGCTATCATCTGTGAATAACATCTTTGTTTTGGTTCCAAAATTTGTTGAATCCAGTGTATGGATTATAAAAGCTGGAATATTTATTGATTTTTGACATTTGAGGGCTCTACTCTATATTAATTTCTCGAATGAGGGCTAAGAGTACATGTTTTCTTTGTCTTTGTACCACCAATTGGCGTGGATTTTGGATCTAGGAGAGCTCTGTTCAGGACTTTTCAGATCTATAAAGATGCAGAGTGGTGGATAGAGTATTCTCTACCTAGCTTGCTGTTCTGGTGGAATTAAGTCGCTTGGCTAGTTGGTCTGGTAGAATACTTTAAAATGACATCAGATCATGTTTGTATAGAAGAGGTAAATGGTGGATTGGGACAATACCGAACTTACCTGCCTAGGATACAAACCACTAGGAACCTCTGTTTTTTTGCTGAAACTTTCATTTAGCCATCAAAGCATCAACTGTACATGAGGTTTATTCTTCTGATAACCATGCCTTAAGTTGATGTTCATGAATGATTATTTTCAGTTATCTTGGACCCTCAAGAGTGAGGTAGCACTGAATAACAAGTTACCACAACAATAAACATTTCAAAATTTGTCAGTTTGCGTGCAGAGGCATGTAATTTGGGTTTTAGACATGTGTATGGATTTTCTTATGCTGCTGTATGCATAAAGAGGATGTCACATAGATACGGGGGTTGCTATGTCTATCATTTTAAAACCTTTTGGTATGTTTGAAAGGAGCTGAGGGATATGCAGTTGTATTATTGGAAATTACAATTCCTTTTGGATGAACTTATTTCTTTTCTGTTTGCTCTATTTCGCTGATGAAAGGAAAATGAGATAGAGATTGATGTTATGAATGTTTATATGTACTTTAACACTTTTGCCTAGTTAGCAGTGACATCCTAAGGAGCTTAGATTTCTGTCCACCACGTTTCGAACCTTTGTGCAAGGTCTGAACAGTTTTATTCTGTCTTGCAGGACAAATTAACATATTTTCGAATAAAGGAACTCAAAGATGTTCTAACACAGCTAGGTCTTTCAAAGCAGGGGAAGAAGCAGGTTAGATGTCAATAATATTGCTGATGTCGGTGTGTTTATATTAAGAAGTGAATCAGCACACTATCTTCACTTACCTTTGATTGGTTCCTCTTATTGTCTAAAGGAGATGGCAAGATGGGAATCATATACACAATTAGTTGCCTTATTTATTTATTTATTTGCTTGCACAATACTTCTTTGTTTGGTTATAATGGAATCTTATTTAATCCGGCCGTCACCATTTATTTTTAGGCAACTTATCTAATGTTTCACACTACTCAATTATGGCTGGAAACCTGGATTTAGATTGATTTCTTAGTTTTTGTTTCCATATTTGGCTTAAATTATGTAAAGTTCAGATCACTTAATTTTAAAGGACTAAATACTAATAGGCTTAGTTCACATAATATGGTCTTGCGCATGTTTGTATTTAAGAAGATAATTAATGATTTGTCTGGGTTGTCTTGGCACAGGATCTTGTTGATCGTATATTGGCAATCCTCTCCGATGAGCGAGGTAAATGGGAATGGGATCTTTTAGTTGGCTTGCATTGAAAAATGTGAAAATCTGTTCCAACATGGATTTGAATTAGATATTCGGTTTCCTTTTCCTACTGAAATCCAGAGAGTCTGAAATAGTAACTTACAGCAATCTTATTCTTTTCCTGCTGAATCTAGAGAGTTGGAAATAATAACTCACAACAATTAGATGTATATTTTTTTTTCTGATTGATGATTTGCGTTTCTATTCCTCGCTTGCACATGTGTCGGTTTGAATTTAAATGGCACATATACTGTAGCTTATCATTTTATCTACTTTCAAGTTTCAATTTTGAATTCCCATAGACTCAATTATCAGAGTAAATCAGTACTTGTGTCATTAATTTTCATGTCCGCATAATGTAAAGGAAATTAAGTCTCTAAATTAGATCTAGAAAATAGGAGGTTAGATAGTTTGGATAAAAAGAGGAAAAAGTTATTCAGAAAGTTGCTGTTCTCCCAATGACTCAACCTCACATCTGTGATCCCCTTTTTTTGCTTTTTAAAGGTATTATTGTTTTAGAACCAACTAAGTGAATTTGCTGATGTCACTTTTCATGCACCTATATGTGTTTATTTTAATGTTGACTGCATTATGTTTCGCAGTTTCTGGAATGTGGCCCAAGAAAAATGCTGTTGGAAAGGAGGGAGTGGCAAAGCTAGTTGATGACACTTACAGGTTTTTATTTTCTGTTTGGTGCATGGACTTGACATAAGGATATGTTTGGATTCTCTATTATTCCTTGCGTGGTTACAAATTTCTAATTTACATTTTCCAACTTCTAGAGTCCATGAAAAATCACAGTATTTCAATATTGAAATTCTACCTTTGACCTCAATAAACAATATCAGACAAGCAAGTGTAGGAAATTTGTGGAGAAGTAAAACGTGACAGATTTATGCAACTCTTTGCATAAATTTGGAACCCAAAAAGTAGAATAGGAGATATGTTCTAATATCCTGGTAAGATGATCTTACATGTGTCCTCCCACTGTTATTTTCAGAAAAATGCAGGTTTCCGGGGCAGCTGACTTGGCTTCAAAATCACAAGCCATTTCAGATAGTCCAAGCATAAAACTGAAAGAGGAAACTGAAGATTCTTATCAGATGGAAAAGATACGTTGCCTTTGTGGGAGCACACTGCCAACTGATTCAATGATCAAGGTGATACATAGTTTGCTTACTGAAAGGACTTTTTGCCCCGGTGATGCTTCTTCAAGGTGATAACTTTTTGCATTTGTTGCAGTGTGAAGATCCTAGATGTAATGTCTGGCAGCATATAGCATGTGTTCTGATTCCTGAGAAACCCATGGAGGGCGTCTTACCGAATCCTCCAAATATATTTTATTGTGAAATTTGCAGACTGAGTCGTGCTGACCCGTAAGTGGCAATATTCCAAGTTACTTTACTTGTGCATCATCATAATTCTTATAACATCAGATGTCTATGGACCTTTTCTTGTCAATAGTGCCTGGTTGATTTGGATTTTGGAGCCTACTGATTCACTAGGGTATAGTAGTTTAGCTGTAGGTTTGTCTCATTTAATAAGAATTTGGTAGGTTTTCTTATTATTTGTGTTTGGTATATGACACTTTTGTGCTTTAGCATTTGATGCAAGCGGATTCTCTGATCTCTTTACTTTTTTGTGTTTTAAGAGTTGAAGATGCATTTTATCTTATGGAGCTGTTTCACAATGTTGAAGTTGTGTTTGACAGTTGCCTTCTCTTTCTCACAAGTGCTTTTTAAAGATCTGAAATAGCGTTTCCTTCTTTGTTAGTCGTTTTATTCTTTTTATCATTTATTTATTTTTTTTTTAACTCCTGATGCTGCCCATTTACATTACTTATCTTTATCATAGAAGAATCTCTAGACAAAACTTTGTTTTACTTTGGATGTTTTAATTAATGATCATTAAAGATATTATGGCAAAATTATTGCATATTGGTTTCTGCTTTTCGTAATTTATTCTGCAGATAGTCTATTTTTTTTTTTATCATTCTATGTAAATCATAAGATGCTGTACTCCTATAGTGTCTTAAGACTCTTATGTGACCTAAGTGTCTTCTGTGCTGGGATTAATTCAGATAACCTTTTGATAACTGGTGGTGTGGTTTTCTCTTATTACGCAGCTTCTTGGTGACAGTTGCACATCCCCTTAATCCTGTAAAGTTGAATATCACAAATGTTCCTGCAGACGGGTAAGTATATGCTGCATCTTTTGTTGATGAGTGCTAAACTTCAAGATTTATTACCACAATATGTTGAGATATTGAGTTGTTGAACCTGAACTTCTGTTAGATCTATTGTAAGCTGCTTTGAGTTCCTTGTAACCATTGATCACATAATCTAAGTCTTGAGTGATTATAATATGTTTGAGTTATTTACTTGCTCAACCTGAGTATCTGCTGCATTTATTATGCAATCTATTAAGAGTTTATTGTAACTGTGGATCATGTAATATAAAAAGAAATTCCGGTCTTGGCTCTTACCATTAATATTTAACTAATTATTGCATGAGTTAAGACTGATGGAATTAATTATATTTACTATTTGGACTATCTCTTTTTCTGTTTGCGATGGAATGGTAGGCTTTTGAATTTGCTTTATGCTGTTGCATTTTATATTTTGATATCTATGTTACAAAAAGTTTATCACAAAATCATTTAATTTTTCTTTTCTCATTTCTCATATTACACCAAGTAAGAAAATAAAAATCTGAACACAAGGCAATAGTAACTGCCGTATTACTAAATTTTCAAAATTAGGGAGAGATTGCTTTAATACATCTACATCTACATTTTGTCATGACACGGATATGCTAGCTGATTGGTGAATGGTATTGCCTACTAGGTTTGGATAGTGGTAGGGAGGCTTTGATGGAGCGCCTTGTATCATGAGAAATGAGACATAGGCTTCATATATCGGAAAATGTGTAAAGATTTTTTTATTCTACTTAGGGAAATCATACATTTTAAAGGGCAATTGATACATTATAAATATCTTCAATTAAAGGAAGAAAAACCAATTGTGGTTTCACTTTGAAATATAATATTAAGAACATCCTTATGTAGTGAATTTATAGTTGATATCTTACATTTTGAGTACTCTGTCATAAGGTAAAAATAATTTACAACACCCAAAAGTAAGACATTCCTTAAAAAAACGGGTAGCAGATTATTGAGATGCTATATACATTCAAATAATTCTGTTATTCTTCATATAGATGCTGTAACCCATGATATATAACTTTAAAGTGTTCAAATTTTTTAATTTCCCTCTGCTTATACTTTCCTCCTATGTATATTCCCATGTGTGATACGAGTCTTCTATTGCACTTAGATTCATTTTCTATTTGTTGAAGTTTCAAGTTTTCATCAAGAGGTAGTGTTTTTTCTGTTTAATTCTCTCTCCAGTAATGTTGCAGCAGTTATAGTTTTATGCGGAAGTCTTTTTCGTTCCAGCTTTATTTGTTTTCCAGGGGAATAACCACTGTCTTGGAAAAAGAATCTGCTTTCCAAATATTTGGGTTTGATGTGTATAATGTCTAATTCTTGTTTGTTTGTCCTATACAGTCCTTTGTTTATCGTTTCATTTGTAATCAATTTCTAATTGGGTTTGTCATGACCTTTCCAGCTCGAGTCCTAGTCAGAGCATTGAGAAAACATTTCAACTCACAAGAGCTGACAGAGACTTGTTGTCAAAACAAGAATACGATGTTCAGGTGGGTTTAATGCCATGTCATTGCAACTAATATATTTCAGCATGTTTAAATACACTAATTGCTCCAATTCTTACGACGTCTGTGGTATTGATGATTAGGCATGGTGCATGCTTCTTAATGACAAGGTGATGTTTAGGATGCAGTGGCCGCAATATGCAGATCTGCAGATCAATGGTATTACTTCCCATTAGATTGCTCACCTGCAGATACACAATCTGGTTATAATTTAAAGCTTTTTATTTCTTTAGTTAGTATCTGGTTTCTGTGCAAAAGTTTGTCTTTTGACCTTTTCTCAGAGATCAGCAGATATAATGCTAATGATTATTCTACTTCTTTCACTGTGTTCAAGTGGCAGATTTTATATCCACGTTTTGAAATCGTGTAATGCTAACGTAATTCTACTTTGTGTAAAGTGCAAAATGATCTCTTATCGTTTTATTAATGTTTAAACCAGAATATAAAACATAGCGTATGTCATATTTTGTCTAGGAATATTTTGGAGGATGCATAATGCATTCTTCTCAAAGTTCAGTCAAGTTATGTATTCATGTTCAGTTGTTTTCATTTCATGTAAATAACAGAACTTTTATGCTTCCTTTTGATACTAGTTTTTTACTATCTAATTAAGAAAACATTTGTCTATCTGATTCAACAGGTGTACCAGTGAGGGCAATAAACAGACCTGGCTCTCAGTTGCTGGGAGCTAATGGTCGAGATGATGGGCCTGTTGTAAGTTTTCTCTTTTTTTTGAATCACCTTTTTACATCTTTTTAACTATTTGTTGTGTCAACTAGTTTGCTTGTGCGAATGTTTTGTAAATACACCTGCTGATTATTATTTTTGTCCTGCCCCTTTTGGCAGGAAGATTAAGAAAATTTTCTTTTTTATATTCCATCTCGTCACCATAATTTTAGATAGCAGATCTTCTACATTGCGCCTCATACAAGGCATCCTCTTGCCATTTTTTCAAGCAATATTTGTCTATTTTTTATTTCATTTCCGTTATTTACTTCGTCAATCTTTATTTGGTGTTTTCTCATGTTATGGTTGTTTCTGTTTGGGTTTGGAGAGGAGGATCAATCCAATTTAATATTCCAATTGTGTTTTTCTGGACTTTGTAGATTTTCGATGTTTTCATTAGTATGTGTTTTTTCATCATCAGATTACACCATGCACCAGAGACGGAATTAATAAGATATTCTTAGGAGGATGTGATGCTCGCATTTTCTGCGTGGGAGTTAGAATTGTCAAGCGCCGTACTCTGCAGCAGGTGTGCTTATTTTCCAATATTATTATGTTGGATTACGTATATTTAATTTTGTAACATGGGTTTTCTTACTTCAATGTAATTAAGGAGACATGTATTCGTTCTTTGATTATGCTGGTCTCACATGATATATGCCTGCCTGGGGCATTATAAAGTCTTCTCTGGTGTTTTCCAGGCTTTTTTGTAATTTTGCTCTGTTGTGACTTGCCTCTGCTTGCCACACTGTTGGAAATTGGTTATTGTGAAAAATTGAAGTTAAGAAGACAAAGGGACATAATAATTTTTGTATATATTTTCTTCATGTTACACTGAGTAGAGTGATCAGATTTTATACACGAGGATCAAAATGATTTGCAACAACAATTTACAACGGAAAATTTAAAAAGCCATCACTATTTCTGAAGGTGCATTTAAACCTGCTCTACTTGTCAAGCATCAGTCCTACTTGGAAAGTGGTATGTTTCTAATTCCAACACTCCCCCTCAAGCTGGAGAATAGGTGTTTAACTATTCTGAACTTGCATACAATCCTTTCAAAATATACACTGCATAATCCTTAGGTGAGAATATCTGCAAGCTGCCGTTGTGAAGGTACGAATGGGGTACAAATCAGACCAGAATCAAGCTTCTCCTTGATAAAATGTCTATCCACCTCAATGTGTTTCGTTCGGTCATGCTGAACAGGATTATGAGCAATGTTGATGACCGATTTATTATCCCAATAGAGTCTCTTAGGTGCACCCCTTTTGATCTTCAAATCTTAAATTATTTTGAGCTAAAATAGCTCACAAATTCCTTGTGCCATAGCTCGGAACTCAGCTTCAGTGCTAGAATGGGCCACCATATTCTTCTTTTTACGCCTCCAAGTTACTAAACTCCCACCAAGAAAAGTACAACATCCAATAGTGGACCGTCTGTCAATTACTGATCCTGCATTGGCATCAGTGTAGGCCTCAAGAAATGCATTCCCTTTTCTTTTATATAAAATTCCTCTTCCTGGAGTACTTTTAAGGTACTGCAGAATTCTATGAACAGCCTGCAAATGAACTTTTTTTGGGCAATGCATAAATTGACTAACTAAATTTACAGCAAAGGCGATGTCTGGTCTTGTGTGAGACAAATAAAATTAATTTACCAATCAAACGCTGGTACATCTCTCTATCCACCACTGCACTCTCCTCTTCATCACCCAATTTAATGCTCGGTTCTATGGGTGTACTTATTGGTTTACAAGCAGCCTTTCCAGTTTCGTTAAGCAAATCTGTGGTATAATTTTGTTGAGATATGAAAATACCTTTCTTGGATTGAGCCACCTTGATTCCTAGAAAGTACTTCAGTCTCCCAAGAGTTATTATCTCAAATTCCTTTGCAATATATTGACTCAAGTGTTGTTGTTCTTCCCGATCATCTCCGGTGACATGATATCATCAACATAAACAAACAACAGTCACTCCCCCTGAAGTCGAGTATTTGATGAACAATGTGTGATCTTGTTGACTTTGTTTGTATTCTAAGGTTGTCATAATCTTAGTGAATCTTCCAAACCATGCCCGGGGAGATTGTTTCAGCTCGTATATGTCTTCAGCCTACAAACAGTATCAACACTAATACTTTTTCCGTATCCAGGTGGTACCTACATATAAATCTCCTCCTCAAGCTCCCCATGTAAGAAAGCATTTTTCACATCAAATTGCTGCAATTCCCAGCCATAATTCGCAGCAAGAGATAATATCACTCGAACAGTATTCATCTTTGCTACGGGAGCAAATGTCTCTGAATAGTCAATTCCATAGGTTTGTTAAACCTTTGGCTACCAACCTTGCTTTGTACCTTTCACTTGACAGTATACACCCACTTACAACCAACTCGTTTCTTTCCTTCCGGTAAAGAAACCAATTCCCATGTTTTTATTTTTCTCCAATGCCTCCAGTTCTATATCCATGGCATGTTTCCCCCTTTTATTAGATAATGCCTCAAAAACACTAGTGGGATTAAATGTATTGTTTAGGTTTGCCAGAAAATTTTTGTGGGTTGGTGAGAATTTTTTGAAATGAAACATAGTTTGAGAGAGGATTCATTGGATTTTTGGTGCATTTCCTAGTTCCTTTTGGGATGGCAATTGGGAAGTCAAGATTATTCTTATCTGTTTCATTATCTTGTAAAGTTGGGAAATTAGAAATTGTTACCTGAGGAGTTAGGTCAGACTCTTGAACATGTGTTGATTCAGGATTGACCTTTTGCTTCCTTTTGAACACCAAATTTTTACCTCATCGTACATCAACTTCGGGTTCAACTTCAGGTTCTTTTTCAGCTCAAGTTCAGTTTCAGTTGAAGGACTATTTGATTGAAGGCTAGGTCGGACATAAGGAATATTTGACTTGAGACAAGGCAGGGCAACAGTTTCAAGATGAATCTTATCTTCTCTCAAATCCTCCCCCTGAAGATACAGATTAGAGAAAGAATCGTTTTCTTCTTGAAAGGTTACATCCCTGGACACAAAATGTTTTTTCGAAGGTGGGTGGTAGCACTTATACTTTTTGAGTGGAGGAATACCCAACAAAAACACATTTTATAGCTCTAGGATCAAATTTTCCCCAGGTCAACTTGAACATTGACCAAAGACTCTTGGTGTAAGAGTATTAGCAGTGGACACATTAGGGTGTCAAAAAAGAAAGAACATCCATTGGACTTTTAAACCCCAATACTTTAGATGGTAACCAATTAATAAGATAGGCGGCTGTAAGAACCGCTTCTCCCCAAAAACTTTTTGGAACATTTTTTTGAAACAACAGTTCCCGGGTTTAATCTAAAAGATGCCCATTTTTTCTTCGGCAATTCCATTTTGCTGGGGTGTTTTGACACATGAAGACTCATGAATTATTCCTTATTTTTGGCAAAAAAATAAATAAAAAAATCATGTCATGATTGAAATACTCCTTTCCTAAGTCTTTTTATTTTCGCACAAAACTGATTTATAATCATCGAGATTTTTTTTTGAAAAACAATGCTCACTTCAGACTTGTGCTTAAGAAGGAAAATCCAAGTAACTCAGGTACAATCGTCAATAAAGGTCACAAACTATCTAGCTCCTAAAATATTTGGGATAGAAGATGGACCCCAAACATCAGAGTGAACAAGATCAAAGGATAATGAGCTTCTTTTATTACTTATAGGAAAAGGTACTCGTTTGTGTTTTGCAATTTCACACATTACAGTGAAAACCCTCATTACTTGAACCAGAAAACAAAGACGGAAATATAACTTTGATTGTTTCAAAAGAAGGATGTCCTAACCGACAATGAAAAAGCAAAATCATTTCCTTATCAGAGAATAAACTATGACAAATATGAGTGAGACTAGTGTTCATCAAGGTAATAAAGGCCATTCCCTTCTCTAGCATGTCAATCGTCTTCCTCGATTCCTTGTTCTGAAAAAGAACAATCATTGTAAAAAACAACTTTACAAGATAAGTCTTTTGTAAGTTTCTGTATGGAAACAAGATTGGTGGACAATTTTGGGACATGAAGGACATTTGTAAGGGTTATGGATGAGTTTATTTCGATGTTGCCTGTGCCAGCTACAGTTATAAGCGTGCCATCTGCGGTAGCAATTTTCTTACTAAGACAAGGGGAATATGTGGAAAAATGTTTGGATGACGGTGTCATATGGTCAGTGGCTCTCCAGAATCTAGAATCCAAAATAAGGGAGATGGTGTTTTTGAAACATTGAATCCGAATGAAAGTGGAAGCATACGTGAATACGCCAAAGTACAAGTACCTGATGGTTTTTCTAGGCTGCTGAGAAATGCTCTCATCCTCTCTATTTCTTCCGGATTAGATTCTGACTTACCTGCAGAATTTGAATTTATTTTGCACTATTCTGCAACATAAACATGGCCAGTTTTCCGAGATGATCCTCCAACGAATCCCCCTTTCTGTCCCGACTCCAAATTGGGAGGCTTACCGTGCAGCTTCCAATACATCTCTTGGGTATGTCGTGGCTTACGACAATATGTGCACCATAAGTCCCCCTTCTTCTCTACTTTTGACTGCCTGGTGGTTTTGATTTCAGCAACCATGGCTGAATTTTCAAAAGATGGAGACTCGAGCATCAAAATTTTCCTACTTTCTTCACTCCGTGCAGTAGACACTACTTTGTTGAAGCATGGAACTTCTGGTTTTCCAAGGATTTGGATTCTGAATTGATCAAATTCAGTATTTAATCCAACAAGAAAATCATAAACTCTATCTTGCTCAGTAAAATCCTTGAGCACAGCAGCATCCGCAGAACACTTGGTTTTAATCACCATGTAATGATCTAGCTCCATCCAAAGAGATTTTAATTGATTGGCATACTTAGTAACAGTTTTGTTTCCCTGCTTTCTGCCACTGTTTTTACCTTCACATCACACACCTGGGCAGCATCTTAGCTTTGGAATAAGTCTCTGCTCTATTGCATCCCAAATCTCCTTCCCTGTGCTGAGAAACATACAAGTATCACTTATTTCTGGAATCACAGAGTTCCATAGCCAAGCCATAACCATCGAATCTTCCTCATTCCATGCTACAAAATCTGAATCTCCCTCTTTGGGCCCAGAACCAGTAAGGTGACTAGGTTTTCCTTTACCCTTTAGGATAGTACGGACAAGTTGAGACCACTTCAAATAATTTTTTCCGGTCAGCCGATACGCAGGTTGAATACAATGCAATTTTCCTGATTGGCGAACGTGAGAATTCTCGCCTGGACCAAATGGATTTACCAACTCCTCCATATAGTACAGAAATTAAAATCCAAGTAGCTTTAAAAGAGAAATAATCAATCAATCGGAAAAAAAAAAGATTGTTTACAGAACCAAAGTTGAACTAGAGCAAAAACCCCGAGTCAACGGAAGGGACTTGACAGCACACAGTGCCCAGTCAAGTTTGAAAGTTATTGAATGTCTCTGTTAAAAAGGCCAGTCAGATCTTATACAGAGTTGTTTTTGCGGAAGTAGAGCTCCTATATCGGAAGCTCTGATACAATGTGAAAAATGAAAGTTAAGAAGACAACGGGACAATAATTTTTGTATATATCAGGGCAGTGAGCTTTTAATTGGCTCTACCAGAACGTTTTTAGTTGTATTATCTGGGTTAAACTATTTTTGTACTTTTCCTTGTTTTTTATAGATTTTTTCTCCTTGTTGATTTTATATTAGCCTCTATAGTTGCAGCATCTAGTCCTTTATGTTTCCTATGAGGGTAGGGCGGCAGTGAGCTTTTAATTGGCCTCTACCAGAATGTTTTTAGTTGTATTATCTGGGTTAAACTATTTTCCATATTTCCTTGTTTTTTTGTAGATTTTTTCCCCTTGTTGATTTTACATTAGCCTGTATAGTTGCTGCACCTAGTCCTTGATGTTTCCTATGAGGATAGGGGGAATCAGTCTTTATGCTCTTTATTGAGAGACCACAATTTGTGGAAGGTTTTGGCATTTCTATGCTGGTTTCCACATATGATGTACAGAGACGATTGTAACTAGTCCTTTTTTTCACTAGGTTCTTAACATGATTCCAAAAGAGGCTGAAGGGGAGCTTTTCGAGGATGCACTGGTTCGTGTCCGTAGATGTGTTGGTGGTGGGGCTGAGACGGAAAATGCTGATAGTGACAGTGATATTGAAGTTGTTGCTGATTTCATCCCTGTCAATCTCCGCTGTCCTGTAAGCAGTTTTAACAATGCATGCTTTAAAGTCTTCCCATTTCTGTTAGACATAAATCCTTATATTGCTATGTGTTTATTGAAGGAATTTGTGATTTTTAATTTGGTTTCAAAGAAGAGGGAGGCCTTCTTTTATTTAAAATTGAATGCTTTGATTTCTATTTTAAGATCATTTTCTGGCAGTTGTTAGGTATCTGCTCTAGAATCAGTTGGCCTTATGCATGTCTTAAAGTCCTGCTATTTCTAAATTTCTCTTTGTTTTGAGCTTTACTATAATTTCCCCCCTACTGTCTTCAATTAGTAATAGTTTGTTCGTTACCGACACAAAAAATTCTTGCTTGCGCCTGGCGGTGATATTCTTTAATTGCATGTTCTTTCCTTGGACTATTGGAAGTCCGCAGTATTTCCCTGAAGCGTAGATAAGAATCTTCTCTAGACATACTTCTTTTTTGACGTACCCTTTTGCAAATGGAACTTTTTTTTTCACGTTTCTCTCACATTTTTATGTGACCTTATCTGCAATTCTGACTTTGAAGAATGTGCATGTTTTACGAAGTATAGTTGGTTGACTGCAATTGTTTGACCATCAGCTGCTGCTGTTTGATTCTATTTGATATCTCCTGTTTCCCTTTTTTCAGTATGCAAATTTCTTTAAGACAAATCAAAATCTATGTCATACTGAGTATTCTTTTCAGAAAAGTATTCCTGGTTTCTTGTCTACATGTTGCTTTCACTGCTGATTGACTTGTCAATCAAGTTTTGAGGTTATTCATAACTGGCATATGTTCTGCAGTCACATGCCAAAGTATGTTTGCACCAAAAAAATCAACATTTCTACTGTAGTAAGAGGTTGCTAATTGTTTTTCATCGGTGGCTCTTACTGTCTGTTGAACAATTTAAAATATGAAGTCCTCTTGGGCAGTGAATCCAGCTACTAAATTACACTTCTCATTTCTTTACAACTCGGAACACGTCTATCCCTGCAAAATCTTGTATTATGATAGTGAACTCCCATGTATATTTCTCCATCTATGTTATAAGGCACTCCAACTGATTGCCGTGTTAGTTACATAGATTCTAGTTAATTCTCCATTTATATTCGTGTATTTTTAATGAGACTCACTGGGTAGTCATTTCAGTGATTATATAGTCCTGCTGGCTGTGCTTCTTTTGTCTTAGTCCTCGTGATCATGCTTGTCTCTTGTTATTGATTAGTATATTTACTACTTGATACTTCAGATGAGTGGTTTAAGAATGAAGATGGCTGGAAGATTTAAGCCCTGTGCACACATGGGCTGTTTTGATCTTGAAGTTTTTGTGGAAATGAACCAACGCTCTAGGAAGGCAAGTATATTGTGACTTAATTATATCTTTTTGATTCTTATCAGACCCATCCCCACCCACCCACCCACAACAAAAGAGGGGGTGGGGGGTGGGGGGAAGGGAAGGGAAGTACTTTCCCAAGTCGACCAACTCACACAACTTTTGTTTGTGATATATTTGTTCACTTGTGTTTTTGACCTGCTTGTGTATGCAGTGGCAATGTCCTATTTGTTTGAAGAACTATTCTTTGGAAAAAATCATCATAGATCCATATTTTAATCGAATCACATCTAAGGTACTTTGAGGCGGAGTAATTTGCTATTCCCACTTTTGTGGTGCATTTTATGTTTCTTTAATTTACATCCTTTTGCAGATGCGAAATTGTGGAGAAGATATAGCAGAGATTGAGGTGAAGCCTGATGGGTCCTGGCGTGCTAAGGCCGAGGGTGGTGATCGTAGAGGTCTTGGGGAACTTGGGCTGTGGCATTTGCCTGATGGTAGCCTCTGTGCATCCGCTAGTGCGGAATCTAAACCGAAACCGGAACTTAAACCAATCAAACAGGAAGTTGTTGGTTCTGATAGTCACGCTGGTCTTAGACTAGGAATGAAAAAAAACCAAAATGGTCGATGGGAAATTAACAAACCAGATAATATTATGCAGGGAACCTCGCCAGCGAATAGATTTGAAGAAGTTTTTGAGAACAATGATAAGAATATAATCCCGATGAGCAGCAGTGCCACTGGCAGTGGCAGAGATTGTGAGGATGCTAGTGTTAATCAGGATGGTGGGGGTACCCTCGATTTTTCTACAATTAATGGAATCGAGTACGAATCTATTTCCGTCAACATCGATCAATCGAATGGATTTAACGATCGGACCACATCTGCACCGGCTAGGGATGCAGAAGTAATTGTCCTCACTGATTCAGACGAAGAAGTCGAGCCAGCTGGACAAGATATCAGTGGGGTCCCATTTCCGAGTGCACAAAATGGAATTCCTGATTCTTATTATGAAAACCCTGCTATCAGTAGTAACAACGGTGGGAATTCCGGTCTCGGTCTTTTCGGTGCAAACGACGATGATTTCGGGATGAATATGTGGTCGTTGCCTTCTGGTAGTCAAGGTGGGCCCGGGTTTCAGTTATTTGGTTCGGATATGGATGTTAATGATGCCTTAGTTGACTTGCATCATGGTTCGATTAATTGCTCTTCGTCTATTAATGGCTATACGATGACTGCAGAGACTGCAATGGGATCTGCTACGCTCCTCCCTGAGTCTACGACTGTTCAACATTCTAATAATACGAATGATGGGTTAGTCGATAATCCTTTAGCGTTTAGCGGCAATGACCCTTCGCTTCAGATATTCCTTCCAACGAGGCCCTCTGATGCATCGGCGCCACCGTCTAATTCGAGAGATCGAGATGTTTCGAACGGTGTTGGTACTGAGGATTGGATTTCTCTCAGGCTTGGGGATGGTGTTGGAGCGCGTCAAGGGGAATCTGCTCCTGCAAATCGTGTGAATGAAGGACAACAGTTACGGTCAAATGATAGTGGCTTGGGTACATTAGCAGACAGTGGTATGTGTGTCGTAACTAATATATTAAGAAATAATTCAAAAGCTGCCCATGAGGTTTACCCTAATTGCAAAAAAGCTCAGTGCTATGTTTGATTATTTGTTTTTCCTCTTTTTTCTTCTTCTATATTTTTTTTCTTTTCTTTTATCATTATTATTAGGGATAATTACAAAAAGTATCCTTCAGGTTTGACCTAATTACAAAAAGACCCAGCTAACTTTCAAAATTAAAAAATGCCCTTGAGGTTTAATTCTATTTAAAATAAGTGACTAACTGTGATATTCTTATAAATGTGAAAGTGTGTTTTGAAATGTTTTTTGCTAGGGGGTAAATGTAAGGCAAACGAAAAACTTGGGGGTATTTTGTAATTTTCTTTCTTTTTTTTTTTGTAATTAGGTCAAACCTAAGGGGTACTTGTTGTTAGTTTTATTATTATTATTATTATTATTATTATTATTATTATTATTATTATTATTATTATTATTATGTAATTAGGCTAAACCTTAGGAGTAGTTTAATCCCTCTGCGTGTGTTTGTGAGGAAGTCGTTTGATTTTACTTCAGTTCTTTGATGGCGTTTTATTTCTGGATTAGGGTCTGCCTTGCATGATAAGTTATCTCACTTGATGTCATCCGATTCTCTGTTTATTATTGTATGCAAGTTTGACGTCACCAAATCTCTTTGTTATTTTTATTAATTATTTTTTTTTTTTGGTAATAATTTTTTTTGTTTTGGCAGCATCTTTGTTGCTTGGTAAGTCAAGTAGGGAAAGATCAGATAGTCCTTTTACATTTCCTCGCCAACGGCGTTCTGTAAGACCAAGGTTATATCTGTCTATTGATTCAGATTCGGAGTAAAGCCATTGCAGACTGTATCTTGAAGAAAGTATTATTGTTCCGTATAATCTCATCCTCCGAAGATTGACAGTTTGCAGAAGGATTGGTGCCTCATTTTTTGCCTGCTTAGTTGATCTGTGTATAGCAAACTGAAGAAACTTCGAAGTAACTTATTGTTATTGCGCTTCATCACCATAAGAGTTGGGCCTTTGATTGGTGATCTATGAACTCTGCTTTATGTTTCAGAGTTGGATCAATCTGCTCAACGCCTGGTATTTTCCCTCCCAGGATCTCTGTCCTTTGAAACAGTATATCTCTCCTTGTTTTATGGGTGTCTTGAAGATATGGTGCCGGTAAATTGTACATCTGACTTTTTTACATTATTGGGAAAAAATCAGAAAGAAAATTTTAATTTAGTTTTGGTTGTGGTTGTAGATGGGAATGTTTTTAGGGTAGGACCCTTGTGCTCTTATTCTGAATGAGAGTAGCCTGTATATTCTCATTTTACTAAAACTCAATAATTTTTATTATATAGATAGAAATATAAGTTAATGTTAGCAATTTTATCTCTTGTAATCTTCCAAAAATTTGTGTGTATCTCATATAATGGAACTAGACACAATCTCCAGGTGTTGAGAATTGAGGTTTAACCGTGCAAGTATTTACGTTAAATATTAGTGATACGACATCAAATATTCACGTCGCCAGTATGCAAGTATTTACGAGGATTTTGGTAAGTGATCTCGATAAGCGACCTCATTTCTTAGAAAGAGCAATTCTTTTGGGAGCTGAACGAGCTGTTTTAAAGGGTAGCAACCTGACGCATAAGAGAGACGAGCTCTTATGTGAGGTAGCGATCTCTTTTGATATAAGTTTTACTATGCCAGCTCGGCGCTGAGTGGTAACTCGGCGTTGAGAGCTGGACTTCATGATTTTGGGCTTTGGCAGACTAACATGGGTTATTCTAGGGGGTCCCGGTGAATTGAATCCTATGAACAGTGTTTCAACCCAAAAAATGACCAACGTTGAGAACACCTGGAAGCTTGAACACCTTCCTAATCTGCACCACAAACAAGAGTTAGAAAGGACCATTGGTGGTTTTCCGGTGGAAACCTCTCCGATGCTTAAGTCACGTTTGAGGTGTTTTTCCAGAAAGAAAAGCAAGAATGCTCAAGAGAATGACATACTTCTCTCGGCCTTGGGGCTGAGATATTTATAGCTTTTCCTAGTGGGGACCCCAGCCGGGATCTCAGGAACACACGCCGCGAATCTCGGGCCGTTGTGCAACAAATTCTGACAGGTGGTCCCACTTGCCTCTCCCTGGGGGAGTCTGAGAAACAGGTCTTCCCTGTCCAAGGTCTTCCCTATCCCAGGTCTTTCTCCACTCTGCGTTATCTCAGCTCTGAGATTCCAGCAGAATTCAAGGAACCAAACCTGTCGTCATCCAGCTCTTCTTGCCTTTTATGTTCCTGCTT
Source organism: Phtheirospermum japonicum (assembly GCA_014905375.1). Lineage (NCBI taxonomy): Eukaryota > Viridiplantae > Streptophyta > Magnoliopsida > Lamiales > Orobanchaceae > Phtheirospermum > Phtheirospermum japonicum. The sequence goes on along the minus strand of BMAC01000726.1, from coordinate 166,897 downwards.
TTCAACAGATCAAATCTTGTTATAGTGAGGATGAGCTTTATTTCTTAGAGGGCTTAACTAGGTCTGCCACCCAGACCAGGCTAAACGCCAGTCCCTGAAACTTCAGTTCGGCATAATCCTCAAGCTTGGTGATCTCCTCAAGATAGCTACGTTCAGGAGGGGACACGGGCGATAATCATCTCTTCCTGATATTCCTGACGTCAGTAAGAGGGTTATTTAGATCTTTCTCTAAGACAGAGCAGTTCTAGCCCTCCCTTAATGTGTCTAACTACTCTGAGTCAGAGCTACCACAAACTAGGTCTGGCGTATATGCTGCCTATCAACTCCTCCCCCAAATAGTTGGGGTAGATCTGTAATATTCTAAGGCTCTTTTTGAAATAAATGAGGTCGTTTTGTCCTTTATGGTTTCTCGTACTGGGAGAATCCCGAGATATCCGCCTGCCAAACAGTCCTAATTATTGGCATTAGTGGTGTCGGTTTGCCTCACCGAAAAGTCCTTGTTCCCACGCGTCTTTTCCGTAACTGACAACTTGGTGGCGTGTGATTTGACCTAGGGCGGTTGACGCTTCAGCTTAACACGCAAAGTACTGTTTGCATTAAATGCGGGGATCCCATCAAATCCCGCCATCCTCGATTTCCGATTTTCAAATTCATTAACTTTCTTTTTGTCCCTCCATATTCCTTCTTTCTCTTCACTTTTCAAATTCTATCTTTTTAGCATCCCGAATTTCTCTCCCTCTCCAAAATCCCGGCGATTTTACAACTCCGCTCCACTTCCGTCCAGCCTTCGCTATCTTACAACCAGGTACCCTCTCATCCCTTTTTAATCATGTCAGTAGTTCCTTCTCCATCTGATTCCACCGGGGGGAGTTCATCCGCCGCGCCGGAGAACTCTACCTCTACTGTAAATTTTTCTTCTTCCGAGTCCGCCTCCGGCGGCTCCTCAAGGAGGGGTTTCCGGTACCCTTAGGGAGACCCCCAGTAATTCCCCAAAATCCCCCTGCTGACAATATCTCTTCCATAGTTAGTAATCAAACCTTGCAAGACATCCGTGCCACCTTTAATATTACCAACGATTTTATTTTTACCAGTCCGTCACCGGACGAGAGAGCCTCCGCTCCCCCGCCGCAACATTTAACCTTCTATGTGGATCAATTCCACGCCGGCTTAAGCCTTCCCGTCCACCCTTCCATCCTTGCTGTTTCCCGGATGTACCAGATTCCGGTACATCAATTTCTCCCTAATGCTTTTCGGGTAATTGCGGGTTTTCATCTGGAAGCTCAATATTCCGGGATAACTCCCACGACCCAACTCTTTTATTCTCTCTTCTTGGCTAAGAGTTCCTCAGGCTTTTTCTATCTTTCTGCCAGACCAGACGTCCATTTCTTGTTTGGTCTGCCTACATCCCATAAGGCCCGGAGGAAGAAGTTCTTCTTCGTCCAGTGCTCTGGAGATTGGGGTTTTTCTCCTGTCTCCATCGATCTCTTGCCGCAGCAGGCCTCCCTACCCCGTGGTGAGAGGCCCCCTCACGTAGCCCAAAAATAGCAACCCTCAACTCCAAGCCCATGGACATCACTAAAGTCCTCAAACCTGACCTCTTAAACTTCTTCATAACCCAACAACAGAGCGGTCCCCTACCAGATCGCATTGGTATTATTTCATGCTGCCTGTTCGTTTATCCTTGTAATTTCATCATTGATAAGTACTAACAGCTCTATCTCCCTGTTCCAGTGAATATGTTGCAGACACGCTTGGAAGCCAAGGCAGCGAAAGCCACTAGGGCTGGTCAGAAAAGCCTGCTAGGAGAATCCTCCTGAGCTTCTCCCACCCTGGAGGAGGTTACCTTGGCAGCACTCCCCGTGGATCCAGCCCAGGGGCAGACCCAGGCCATTCCTGTTGCTGTCCCTCCCTCTGGGACAGTGAGAAAAAATCCAGAGCCGGCCAGGAGAGCCGCGCCTGAGTTGGGAGCCCCAATCCAAGGGATCCCGTTTCAGAAGATCCTGAGGAAGAGCAGCTGCAGAAGCGAAAAAGAAAGAGGTCTGAGCCAGAAGTCATCCCTGAGGTATCCCCTCAGGCCTTCCAGGTCCCCTCTAACCCTAACCAGATCTTCTTCAACAGGTCTGTCCTGAACTGCCCAGGCGAAGTTGCTAGGCAGTTCATGATGGGCTTAGTTCCTACCGCTGATCGCCGGACCGCGGACAAGATGTCCGATCCCGAATTGGTAGAAGCCTTCTGCCGGTCTGAGGCACGGGTAAAGCACTCACCATATGTCTCTTATCCCCTTTTTATATCTTTTTGGCTAACTTTCCTCTGCTTTACCTCCTCTAGACGGTGGTGTTCAGAGCTTCTCTGCTAGCCCGGACGCGCAGTTCTTTACTACAAACAGATCTGAAGGCGGAGATCGAGCTTTTGAAGAAACAGAGGAGGGAGCTGTTGGCCAAGTGTCATGGCCTTGACGGCGAGGCGGAGATGCTCATAGCAGAGCTGGCTACGATCAAGGAGGAGCTTTCGGAGTCGAAGAAGGCGCAGCAGGAGGCGGAGGGCAGGGCCCGTGCTCAGGCCATTTTGCACGAGGAAGAGCTCAAGAAGCTCAAGGAGAGAGCCAAGAAGGCCAGGGCTGAAGGCGAAGCCGATGGAGAAGTAATAGGTCTCACGGAAGGAGAAGCAAAAGGGAGGCTCGGATTCCTGAACTCTGAGGAAGGTCTGCGCTTGATCCAATTAACTCGGGCTACCACGCGCCAGGCCTTTCTAGGATCGCTCGAGCTTTATGACCTGCTGGTTCCCGAAGCGGAGGCATTCTTCCTTCTCGGCGTGGACGCTCATGCCAAATGGGTATCCGAGAATCCTTCTCTGCCTTTTAACCGAGCTGCCCCTATCACTGGTGCGTCTGAGCCTACCTCCTTCACCTATGTTGCTGAAGACGACCGCCTCCATCTGCTGGATGATCTGACTTTCGTTGACCACATTCGCCAGACCTTTTGTTCCTCTTCCTCGGCGTCTTCTCCTACCCCCAACCCAACGTTGGCGATGGTGGTGGCCAATTCCCCAACCTTCGCCAATTTAGGTGACTTGGAAGAGTCTACGCAGTTCGCGAAAGATTTTACAGAGGTGTCTCAAGCTCCAGATCAAGCGTGAGGAAGAGGGGGGATCAGCCCAGGGAGCCTGTCTTCTTAATTCTCCTTATGTTTTCTCAGGACAGATCTGTAGTTGTGGCCTGTGTGGCTGATCTGTTTTATTTCATTTAACAAAACATCGTTGTACTGAACTCTTTTTGATTAATGAAAAATGTGTTTTGTCTTATTGTGACCTTTGGACTTCTAGGGTTTCCTGGCTTTCCGGAAACCCTAGTACTTTTATTCCCTGGCACGTGCTTGTCTTCTTTATAAATACATATGTGCATGCTTCATTTCTTTATCATTTATCTGAAAAATGTCTTCTTCCACTTTGATCGAAGAACTCAATACAGTAAAGAGAAAAAACATCTCCCTGGTTGTGGAGAAATTCAAGCTTTCCGATCAACTGGTCTTGCTCAAGGAAAAAATTGGTTACCTCTATCGGCTTCTGGAGAGGAAACGTCAGAAGAAACGTTTCTACAAAAGAGAGTGGGCTGAACTCCGGCAAGTTAACCGCCAACTACAGGAGGAGAAGGCGGATCTGGCCGAATCAGTGAATCGACTGACCGTCGATGCCGGCGAAGCTCATGCACTTGCCGATCGATCTGACAAATATCGTCGCCTCCTGCATGAGACCGAGCGTGAGCTCTGGCGAGCTCGCCGAGCTTTGGCTTCAGATCGGCGTGCTTCGCTCAAATGAATATCTGGGTTTTATCTTTTTTGTTTCCTGCAAATTTATGTAATCAAAGTTGCCAAACTTCGTAGAAGGATGTGGGCAACTTGCTTTTTGCGTTTGTGTAGCAGTTAATGAAATATATGAATTTTATAGATTTTTCGAAAATAACCGCTCAAACTGTCGGAGCGTCGCCGGTGCGTCAGTCGACGCGAGCCAGGCTGCACACGTCGACCAGGCAGTGCATCGACTGACGGGGTTAAGATCGATGCTTCAGAATGTTTGCGTCGACGGTGCATCGATGGTGCGTCAGTCGACGCGAGCCAGGCTGCACGCGTCGACCAGGCAGTGCGTCGACTGACGGGCCTAGGATCGACGCTTCAGAGCGTTTGCGTCGATGGTGCGTCAGTCGACGCGGGCGTAGCATCGACAGTGCGTCGACGGTGCGTCAGTCGACGCACCTGCATGGCTTCGGCTCGTCGCTCGTCCCATTTTCCTCGTTTTGAGCTGAGATATTAACATTAAACAAAATTATATTATTTCATATAAAATAAAGTAAAAACACATTAAACACCATAAGAAGCGAAAAACATAAAAAAGGAAGAAAAACGATAAAAAGATAAACTTAAAACACATAAAAGCACACAACATACGATGCAAAAATACACGAAAATCACATACAGATATGTACAAATCAATTCCCCCACACTTAGCTTTTTGCTTGTCCTCAAGCAAAATCTAATCTAAACGTAGACAAGGAAAAGCTAATTACCCGATGACTTAATTACTAATGCATTCATATGATTCAAGAAGTTAATGCATTAGATTGACTAAAAACTCGACTAAAAGGACGACACGATAACGTTGAGATAAGAGATTTAGACTAGCTTCCGAACACCTAAAAGTAACGAGTTGAACTCCATGTACGTCACCCATTAATGCCTCGACCCAAGTCTATCCCCGTTCAAACCGACAAGTCGTCACCCGACTAGCCCAGTCATCTATACACCTCTTTAAAAAAACAATCTAAGAAATTAAAAATAAAAATAAGAACTCAACTTGTACAAGGTTTTCTCTTCTTGTACTTATTCTTTCTTTTTCTTTTTCTTTTCTTTTTCTCTTTTTTTTTCTTTTTTTTTTTAATAATAGGTACCCATAAAGATGAGGTACAAAATGAGCACAATATACATACATCAAAAGCGAGAGTTCATTGACTCCAATCTTACGTTGCTAAATGCAACTGATAACATTTCTCAACTTTGCACGTGGACTTTTAACGTCTCCAAAATAAAAAGAAAAATTACATAAAATCCTATAGAGGGTATCGGAAAACGGGGCTAGTAGAGAGTATTCGACTCTTAAGAACGAAACATGAATAGAACAAGAGACAAGACACTTCATAGATTATTTACACTTCATTCCCCACAATTACACTATTGTTCGAACGGAAGTCTAAATATCCTAACCAAAGCATCTAACCACGTCACTTCGTCAAGGTTCCAATCAATATCAACACACACAACTCAAATCAACCACAAGCAAGCATACAAAAATTTACTAACCAACCAAGGACAAACCCCCCAGCACTTAAACCATACAATGTCCACATTGTATAAAATGAAAAATTAAGTTAAGTATGGTAAAAGGTAAGAGAAAGAGAGATACGTCCCTGAAATCGTGCTTGTGATGATTAGTTGAGCGTCAAAATTCATCCAACGGGCTGTATCATCGAAGGGAAGCTGATACAAAAGAAACAAAAACATGCAAAAACAAATAAAGTTAAAAAGGGGCTTGGGTTGCCTCCCAAGAAGCGCTTAATTTAACATCTCTAGCTTGACGACGTCCACATTCGATGTCATCTCGGGTCTAAAAATAGATGACGGTCGTGCCACGCCTTGGTATTCTCCAAGAGCAAGATTTGGTGATGATAATCACCAAGGCGGGCATAAAAATCACGTCCCGAGATGCCGAACACTCCATCTAGCTTTGGACGTCGGAAACGCGAATAATCGATCACCTCGAATATATCAAAAAATAATGGGCACACGGGGTGATCCTCGATCAAAGGAAGACTTAGAAAATCTTTCGAGCACCTGAATCGTCTATCAACCAACCCGTGCTCTGTCGTTCCCTTGATCACTGCCTCAACGCCCTCAAAGTCATGAAAAGTCGGATTTGGACTTTAAAGAGGGCAAACGGGCTCCTTCTCAACTATCTCATCAAACACCTCCTTCTCATGTTCGTACAAAGAATCAAGCGGCAAGACATGAGATTCAATAAACTCACCCGAAGACAACTCTCCCACATAGTTGTGTATATAATCCTCAAAAAGCACGGGAGAGACAATGCTAACTTCTACCTCTTTCTTCTCACCCAAAGATCTCACATCTTCGTACACCTCATTCAAAACATCATCAAAGCTGGAATTGCCATCAACAAAGGTGTAATTTTTCATATCAAAGACGGGCAACTCCTCATGACAAGGTTGGTCTACCTCGTACACCTTGTTGTCAAATTGCTCTAATTGAATATCGAGGCGTTCTATGCATTCATCCATACGTTCTATGCGTTCATCCATACGTCTAGTCTCTTCCACAATCTCTGCTAAAAGATCTTGAGAAATAGTGACGGAATGATCGCCGCTCGAAATATACGCATTGGGTGTGGGTGGAGTGTAAACGTCGTAGCTCGAAGAATGGAAATCTTGAAACGTAGGAGCATACGAGTTCGCGTTCGGATAAGGCGGGGCAAATTGAGCATAAGAATCGTCAAGACCCGGATCATAATACCCACGAGACGGTGCATAAGAATCCATGTGTGGATTACAGCAATATGAAGGACATGGGCCGGAATAGTCAAAAGCATGGGCCCATTCTCGACCGCTCGGAGCATACGGGTCATAATATGGCAGAGGAACTTGATAATCATAAGTTGGAGCGCAAATGTCATCATATGGCGAACTAACTTGATATTTCGCCATCTTTAATCAAAAATCTCAAATCGTCGAAGAATCGGCTACAAGCACAATACTCAACAAACGAGATTAAGCGTACCAGATAGAACAAAAAGAAACACAAAATAAAAATCAACAACAAACACTAACACAAATAAACAAATAAAAGCAAACACCAAAAATCGTAGACTTTAGCCTTCCCCGACAACGGCGCCAAATTTTGAATCGAACTTTTTTGCGTTTAAAATAATGAAAAGCTCGTCCGCAATAGAACGGAGCTATTGTAGGCGATAAGCTGACTCGAGTCGAATCACAAGGAAGACTAATCGGAAACTATTTCGGTGTTTGATTTTACGCACATAGAAACGAAAATAAAAACTAAACTAAAATAAACTAAACACACGATCAAATTAAGTTTGAGGTTTTCTAACATCTACGAGCAATAAAATTAAAAGCTTTAAAACGATAAAGAAAGTAAAGGTCTAGTGCGCCGGAATCGTCTCCACAATCGGGGTTGTCAATCCCGATGGTTCTAAACGACCCAAAGCACACTAGAACAATAAATCTAGCTAACAAGAATGATCGTAATCAAATCATAAATGCAACGCAAACATGATCACAATCGATAATAAAATAAATATAAAACTAAATTAACATAATCATTCATCTAATCTTACGAGAACTAACAACTAACTACTAAAYCAATAAAAATAAATTAACAACTAGGAAAAACGATAAAAGGAAAACGACTAAATTAACGAAACTTAAAGTGCATAATAACATCAAAGCAAATTTCATTGAAGCCAAATACACAAAGCAAATAAAAGGTGCAGAAAAACCTATAATCTATAGAAAGCATCAGCCATCGAACGATCCTCAGCGGCGATAAACGGCCTTGAACATCGGACGGCGTCGAAATCGATGAAACTACGAATTATATAACTCTAATCTTGCTTGAATTGAATGGTGTCATGAACCGAGGGTGCTCTGTATCTTTCTGGACCTTTCCCCCTCGTCTCAGCCCTTGAAAATGAAGAAAACCACCGGCTTTTATAGATTTTCAAAAATAACCGCTCAAACTGCCGGAGCGTCGACGGTGCGTCAGTCGATGCGAGCCAGGCTGCACGCGTCGACCAGGCAGTGCGTCGACTGACGGGATTAAGATCGACCGCTTCAGAACGTTTGCGTCGACGGTGCGTCGACGGTGCGTCAGTCGACGCGAGCCAGGCTGCACGTGTCGACCAGGCAGTGCGTCGACTGACGGGCCTAGAATCGACGCTTCAGAGCGTTTGCGTTGACCGTGCGTCAGTCGACGCGGGCGTAGCGTCGACAGTGCGTCGACGGTGCGTCAGTCGACGCACCTGCATGGCTTCGGCTCGTCGCTCGTCCCGTTTTCCTCATTTTGAGCTAAGATATTAACATTAAACAAAATTAGATTATTTCATATAAAATAAAGTAAAAACACATTAAACACCATAAGAAACAAAAAACATAAAAAAGGAAGAAAAACGATAAAAAGATAAACTTAAAACACATAAAAGCACACAACATACGATGCAAAAATACACGAAAATCACATACAAATATGTACAAATCAGTGACCCGGAGGGGTCCTTGCCACGTGGCGTCTAGCTTCCTTTAGCTTTTCCCAAATCAGATCTTTTAAGAACCAGGTCCCCTACTTGGAAGCGCCTCTCTCGAACTGTTTTATTATAAACCGCTCTGATCCGCCCTCGCATGTGTTCCATTCGCACCGCCGCTTGGTCTCTCTTCTCCTCGACTAAATCCAGAGCATCTTGGATTAACACTTCATTCTGAGCCTGGTTGTAATTCTGCACTCGATGAGTCTCTAGACTAATTTCTGCAGGGACCACAGCATCCATGCCATATACGAGGCTAAAGGGAGTTTCGCCCGTGCTCTCCTTGGGGTTTGTGCTATATGCCCAGAGTACTACATTTAGCTCTTCCACCCATTTCCCTCCAGATCTTTCTAATCGTGACTTAAGCCCTTGGACAAGAATGCGGTTGGTCACCTCGACTTGACCATTCGCCTGCGGATGATATACAGACGTGAAATGCTGCTGGATTTTCATCTTAACGCACCAGGCCTTAATTTTGGTTCCCGTGAACTGGGTACCATTATCCGATATCAAAACCCTTGGCACACCAAAGCGACAGACAACATTTTTCCATATAAATCCCATTACCGCCTCTTCCGTTATTTTTGCAAGAGCTTCCGCCTCAACCCACTTACTAAAATAGTCTATGGCGATAATTAAAAATCTTTTCTGGGCTGGAGCCATCGAAAACGGACCGACCAGGTCAATCCCCCATTTTGCGAAAGGGCAAGGGGAGCTCATTGTTAACAGCTCTTCCGCTGGTTGATGAATCAGGGGGGCCATCCTCTGACATTTCTCACATTTTTTCACGAAGACCTCGGCTTCTTTCCTCAACGAGGGCCAAAAATAACCAGCTCTTAATACCTTACTAGCCAGAATTCTAGCCCCCATGTGATTCCCACAACAACCCTCATGTATTTCCCTAAGCACCAGAACTCCTTCTGCTTAGTTTAGGCATCTCAAAAGAGGTTGGCCAAATCCTCGTTTAAACAGCTCTCCTTTGATTAGGCAGAATCTGACAGCTCTGGTTCGTACCTTTGTCGCCTCCTTCTTATCCTCTTACAATACCTCTTGCTCTAGGTATGCCTTTATAGGGGAATGCCAGTCCTCTCATTCCATAACCGCGCAAACCTGCTCAGCTCCAAACTCCCCATCTGCCCTCAATAGAGTGATCATTCGTTCGTGACAATCTGTAGCCGAGCTGGCCACCTTCGCCAAGAAATCAGCTCTTCCATTTTCCTCCCTAGGAATCTGAAGGACTATCAACTCTTTCATTCCTCTGGCCAGCTCTCTAAATTTGGCCAGATACTTCTGCACATTTTCCTCCCTTGTTTCAAACTCTCCAGTAATTTGCTTGCAAACAAGATGTGAGTCCACCTTAGCGCACACCTGCTCTGCGCCTAGGTCTTTCGCCATCTGAATCCCTCTCAAAAGGGCCTCATACTCAGCAGCATTGTTAGAGAACGTTGCCTTTAACCGCACGGCGAACTCAGTGGTTACGCCTGTTGGATCTACTAGAACGATTCCAGCCCCGCAACCCTGATTACAGACAGAGCCATCTATAAAAATTGTCCATTCTTTCAGCTCATCCAGGGGACCAGTCATTTCTTGCACGAAATCCACTAAGGCCTGAGCCTTAATTGCTGTTCTAGCCTCAAATGCGATATCAAACTCACTGAGCTCTATAATCCATTTGACTAGCCTCCCAGATGCTTCCGGTTTGTCCATTATAGTTTTCAACGGGAGATTGATTCGCACTATTATGGTGTAAGACAGAAAGTATGGTCGCAGCTTTCGAGCGGTTCCAACCAGAGCTAGTATCGCCCTTTCCACCTCCACATACCTGACCTCTGCTGCGTGCAAGACCTTGCTCCAAAAATATACTGGTCTTTGTATTTTACCTTCTTCCCTGATCAAGACAGAGCTGACCGCCTGCTGTCCCACGGATAAATATAAGATCAGGGGCTCCCCTCGAACAGGTTTTGTGAGCAAGGTCATGCCAGCCAAGTACTCCTTCAATAATCGAAATGCCTCTTCGCATTCGTCGCTCCACTGAAATTTAGCTTTCTTCCGAAAGGCCCGGAAAAATGGCAAGCTCTTCTCTGCAGACCTGGACACAAACCTACTCAGGGCATTGATCCGTCCTGCTAAGCATTGCATCTCCTTCACATTTTTAGGTGTGTGCATTTCCATAATGGCCCTTACTTTCTCAGGGTTAGCCTCGGTACCCTTTTCTATGACCATGTAACCTAGAAATTTCTCCGCTCTGACCCCAAACGCGCATTTCTTAGGGTTAAGCTTCATTTTGTATTTTCGTAGGGTATCAAAGGTTTCCCTCAAATCGTCCACATGCGATACTGCTTTCGTGCTCTTGACCAACATATCGTCTACATAGACCTCCATATTTCGGCCAAGCTGATTCTTGAACATTTTGTCTACCAGTAGCTGGTACGTAGCACCCGCATTTTTAAGGCCAAAGGGCATGACCACATAGCAATACGTCCCCTTCGGGGTTATAAAGATGACGCGTTTCCAGTCCTCTTTAGCTAGCCTGATCTGGTGGTATCCCTGCGAGGCGTCCATCATGCTCAGGATCTCACAGCCAGAGGTGGAGTCAACGAGCTGATCAATCCTTGGCAAGGGGTAATGGTCCTTCGGACAGGCGCGATTTAAATCTCGAAAATCAATGCACATCCGCCAATCATCCATCTTTGGGACCAACACTGCATTGGAAAGCCATTCTGGGAATTGTATTTCCTGAATATGCCCCGCCTTCAAGAGTTTTTCGACCTCTGCCTCTATTATGGCCTCCTTCTCTGGCCCGAAATTACGTTTTTTCTGTTTGACTGGCTTCGCATCCGGGCGAATATTGAGGCGGTTTTCAGTGACCTCTGGGTCGATCCCCACCAGGTCTTGGGGAGACCAAGCGAAAACATCCACGCTCTCTCTTAGCAGCGCCACCAGGTCTGTCAAGACCTCTGGACTAAGTGTCGCACCCACACGGAGAGTTCGACTCTCATCGCCTGGAACGACTTCCACCAGCATCAACCCCTCCTCTCTTCTTGGCAGCTCTTGCCGTGGCTGCTCTATTCGAGCCTTTTTACTCATCCTCTCCTCCTCATCATTCCGCCGAATACACTCAACATACGCCTGGCGCGATGCATATTGATCTCCTCTCACCTCTCCAGTTCCATCTTCGGTGGGGAATTTCATCTTCATGTGAAAAACCGAGATTATAGCTGGGAACTGACTTAGGGAGGGTAGACCAAGCATGCATTGTAAGAGGATGGCACATCTACAACCAAGAAATGAACCATCCTTGTCACCCTATAAGGCTCTTCCCCTAGGGTGACGAGGAGCCTGACCGCTCCCATTGGTTTCAGGGCTCCCCCTACAAAGCCGACTAGAGAGGTAGTCACCTCCTCTAGCTCCACATCCAATTTCAATTGTCGAAAACAGTCATAAAACAGGATGTCGGCAGAACTTCCGGTGTCCACAAAGATCCGTCGCACATTATAATTGGCAATCATTGCCGTTATAACCAGAGCATCCATGTGCGGGGCCAAAATTCCATCACCATCTTCTGACCCGAAACAGGTGTTAGGGGTAGAGGTCATTTATCCCACATCGCGCGATTTTCGAACTAAGTCTTTCGCAGCTCTGACATAACTGTGCCGCGTCCTCTTGGAATGCTCCTCCAGCTCTCCTCCAGTGATCATCTGGATTTCCCCATGAATGACTTGGGCTTGATCAGCCCGTCTCCCATCAGAGCGGCTTCTATCCTGGTCTCGCTTGCCCTGGTTAGACCTGTCATAGCCCTTATTGCCAGACCTGGCCTCTTCTCTCCTCATACGGACGTACTCCTTTAGGTGCCCATCCTGAACCATTATTTCCAGTTCGTCTTTCAGATGCGGACACTCATCGGTATTGTGTCCATATTCATTATGGAAGCGACAGAATCGATCAGATCTTTCTTTCCTGGGCTTCTGTGAGTACGTCTTGGGCCATTTCAGCTCTGGATGCCTCTCTATTGCCTGCAGAATTTCGCCTTGCGGCGTTGCCAAAGGGGTATATATGTCGAAACGAGGTCTCCCTCCGGACAGATCTGGCCTGGGCTTCTTCACTGCTGCCCTTTCATCCCTATCATACCTTTCCCTCTTCTTCTCTCCTTCCTCCTTGATCTTCAAAGCTTCTTCCGAATGGATATACTTCTCCGCTCTCTCCAAGAGCTCTCCAAATTTCAGAGCTGGTTTCACCACCAGCGATTGGAAAAATTCTCCTCTCCCCAGGCCCTGTGCCAGAGCGTTTACCAACAGCTCTTCTGACGCAGAAGGTACCTCTAACTTAGCCGTTGTGAACCTATTGATGTAGGCACGCAGGCTTTCGTTCTCTTTCTGCTTCAGGCTGAAGAGTTCAAGCGGCATTTTCTGGTACTTCCTGCAGCTCGTAAACTGGTGCAGGAAGGCCGAACTGAATTCGTCAAAGTTACTGATAGAACGAGACGGTAACTGGCTAAACCAGAGTTGTGCCGACTTAGTAAAAGTCATTGGGAAGACCCGGCACATAACAGCGTCCGAAAATTTATGTAGAGCTGCCGCGATCTCGAAGCGACTGAGATGGTCCCACGGATCCGTGATTCCATTATACTCGAAGCCCAAGGAGCGATATGAAGCTGGTACGTCGTCACGCATGACCTCGGTGAAAGGAGTGCCCCGCCGCGCTGGCACGGCACCAGCATTTGTCAATTTTCTCTTGAATTCTCGCACCTCTTTTTGCAAACTCTGCATCTGTTCAGCCAGACCTGGATTAGTCTGGCTTGAAGTCTCGCTGTCGGAGGTTGAGAAGTGCTCTTCCCTGTCTTGTAGAGGAGCCCGATCCGCGTGCTGTCCTCGTAACGGTTCAGTTCCCACCACCGGGACAGTTCGTGCTGGTGGCGTGTTGGATGGCGGCGTCGCCATCTCCGCAAACTTCTTTTCCACCACCGTCTCCACGGCTTTGCCGATGAGCTCCGAGAGCTGCAAGAGGAAGGATTCGTTAAATGAACCACCAGTAGTTGGCACGGATCTACTGAGTGGGGGCGGCGTAGCGCCTGGCGCAGCCGCTGCCGACGGTGCTGTCTCTCCTGACCCCATCGCCGACGTATCTGTCGACTTGGGCATTCCCCACGGCGCAGCGGAACTAGGGGTTCCGCCAAGCTCTCCCACCAAATTCCACCGTAAACCGTCTGAAGCCATGAAATAAAAAGAAAACCTCACGCCTTAGCTTGATCACCTTCCCACAGACGGCGCCAATTGTTTCAACCCAAAAAATGACCAATGTTGAGAACACCTGGAACCTTGAACACCTTCCTGATCTGCACCACAAACAAGAGTTAGAAAGGACCACGGTGGTTTTCCGGTGGAAACCTCTCCGATGCTTAAGTCAGTAAGCGTTTGAGGTGTTTTTCCAGAAAGAAAGCAAGAATGCTCAAGAGAATGACATACCTCTCTCAGCCTTGGGGCTGAGATATTTATAGCTTTTCCTAGTGGGGACCCCAGCCGGGATCTCAGGAACACACGCCGTGAATCTCAGGCCTTTGTGCAACAAATTCTGACAGGTGGTCCCACTTGCCTCTCCCTGGGGGAGTCTGAGAAACAGGTCTTCCTCCACTCCGCGTTATCTCAGCTCTGAGATTCCAGCAGAATTCAAGGAACCAGACCTGTCGTCATCCAGCTCTTCTTGCCTTTTATGTTCCTGCTTTTCAACAGATAAAATCTTGCTATAGTGAGGATGAGCTCTATTTCTTAGAGGGCTTAACCAGGTCTGCCACCCAGACCAGGCTAAATGCCAGTCCCCGAAACTTTAGTTCGGCATAATCCTCAAGCTTAGTGATCTCCTCAAGATAGCTACGTTCAGGAGGGGACACGGGCGATAATCACCTCTTCCTGATATTCCTGACGTCAGTAGGAGGGTTATTTAGATATTTCTCTAAGACAGAGCTGTTCTAGACCTCCCTTAATGTGTCTAACTACTCTGAGTCAGAGCTACCCCAAACCAAGTCTGGCGTATATGCTGCCCTATCAAACAGGCTTATTGGTCAACGGCTAAGATGGTAATTCTGCAAGAGTTCTAACATTTTTATGGGATTTAGCATATAGAAAGATTCCTAATTCTAAGTCGGTTGTGTTATTTATGGTAGGAGAGGGAAACTCTAGATTGAGAATACTTTTATTGTCTATATAAAGAGGACTCATGCCTCATTCTTTACACACTTGAACTTTTTAACTTTCACATCTTATATTCAAAGATCTCATCTCTCTCTTAAGCCCTAATCTAACTTAGGCATCGGAGGGCCTACGCCGGGGCTATCCTCTGCCTTGGATGGGTTTTGTTTTTTTAGGATCTAATAGGTCTCTAGGAGTACCTTGGAGATCAATCAGGTTGCTGCACGTAAGGGTGGGAAAAAATTACCGAAATACCGCATTTACCGTACAGAAAAAATAACAAAAATATCGTATTTTTGGTATACCGTGATATTCGGTACGGTATCAATACTGAAATATTACAGTACGGTATCGATATGCAAATAAAAAAAATCGGTAATTCGGTATATAGCGAAATACCGAAAAAATATTGATATTTCGGTGTATATATATATATATATACCTAAATACCGAAAAATATCGGCATTCGGCCAAAAATATTGGTATTCGGTATAAGGTTTTTGTAATTTGTTTTTGTTGCTTCGGTATGAAACGGTATAATATCTATACCGTTCATGAATTTGGCATACCATGTATTTTCGGTGCTGTACGGTATGTGCCATGTAATTTACCAAAAATCCGGTATGTCGACGTTTAGTATACCGACATATTCGGTACGGTATCGGTATGAAATTTTAGGTATATGTTCGATACAGTATCGGTATGGACAAAAAAAATCAGTATATCGTACCGACCTAGCCCTAGCTGCACGACTACTTGAAGTCATTCAGGTCGCTGATCATGCATAGAAGGTCAGTGCCCCCTATTCTTGAAGAACCAATCTTTTTGATTGCATCAAGTGGCGATGTCTGTGGGAAAGAGGGACATCGAGTCCTTGAACAAAAGACGTGAGATTCTTCACAAACACAACATGAAACAAAGAAGTATATTACCTCGAAACATAAATCCTTAGTCGAAAACTACCAAGACGAAAAGGACGAACGAAGGGATATAGGAAAGACCAGCATTAGGACCAATAATCTCATTCGACCCTAATGAACGCCATGGCCTGCAACAGGAACATAATGATGTATTGGTAATTGAAGCTGAAATAGCAGGGTACGAAGTTGGAAGGGTGTTTGTAGATAATGGAAGCTCAGTCGACGACTAAAATATAGAATTCATCCATTAACTTTTTGGACTTGGCAAAATTGGTGCACTAAATACAGGGGTGGTGAAGTGTAGTTTTTAGTGGTTTTGGAAATTAAAGGTTCTATTGGCTTGGTATTATCGGAATTCGATTCAATTGTAAGAATCAAAGTGTTTCAAGCTTTCAAAAGTAAAGAAAAATGAAAATAAATCAATTAACCTATCTAAACTAAGCTAGGAATTGAAATTGCATATTGGTCGGATGCCTCGTCGTATGCCTCAATATGTAAATGCAAGCAAAATTGAAAATTTAGCAAGAACAAGCAATGTTTCACCAAGTGCAAGCATTCAAGCACAAGGTACAACAATGCATACAAACTCAAATAATGCAAATAAGCAAAAATTGAAAGTATGAATGGATAAAACAATAAAAATAGACGGGAAAGTTTAGAAATTTATGAAAAATGACAAACCACAAGCAATAGATCTAAGATTAAGTATGAAACAAAGCACAAAAATTTAATTCAAAATAAAGCATGTGTAAAACACAAAATCAAGACGATCCAAGACCCGATCTGTGATCTAGACGTGTTACTCATCTAGATTCCATAGCAAATTCTTAAGATCTAACATGAATTCAAGGTGCTAAGATAAAAAGTATGAAATGAAGAAAAATGCATGAAACATATGAAATTACGTGAAATTAAACGATCTAGGCCTCAATCTATGATCTAGTTGTGTCACTCAACTAGATTCCATGGACGATTCACAAGATCAAGCAACAATTCTAATAGTTAAGGCAAAAAGCATAAAATAAATGAAGAACAAAGCATGAAATTTAAAGAAAGCTTACTAGAATTAAAAGGAGAATCCAAAAGTTTAATAGAGTTGCAAGGAATTAAAAGTCCAAGGGAGTACTTGAATCCTTCTTGAGCTTACAAACCCAAGGCAAAACTTGAAATTAAATCTAGAGAGAGAAATTAATCCCAAACCCAAGCTTGGGCTGGTAGGAGGTGTTTTTTTAATGAAATGAGTCTATCTATTTATACAAGCTAATTAGGGGTAAATTGGTCAATTATCACTTGTAAGCTTGGACTTTTCCATATTTGACCAAATTTGACCCAAAATGGTCTAACTAGACCATTTGGGTCGATATGGCTCGGCATTTGGGCGAGATGGCTCAGACACTGGGTAACACAGTGTCGAAACACGTACCCAGTGTCGGCAGCAGTGGGCAGGACTGGGCGGGCGTGGACGGGCGGGCTCGGCAGGCGTGCGGGCGTGTGKTGGGRGCTYCGKTCGGACACTYGGTAACCCAATGTCGAAACACGTACCCAGTGTCCGCGATGCGTGGAGGAAACACAATGCCTAGCAGTCTATTCGACTGCTGGGCAATCGATCGACAGCTCTCGGCAGGTGTGGCTCGGACACTGGGTAATCCAGTGTCAGCAACGTACCCAGTGTCAGCTGTAATTCTTCAAATCGAGGCCCGATTTCGCCAAAACTCTACTTGTAAGCTCACACTTGACCATCCCCAGACCAAAATACTTCAAAATACCTAAATTAAAATAAAATAAAATAATTAAACCCATTAATCCATATTAAGTATAAAATCAAAGAGAAACACGAAAAATAACAAAACGAGAAAACAAACGAAAAACCTAATAAAACTCGACTCAAAATCACTAAAAATGACACTAAACCCTAATTAAAACACGAGAAAAACACCACAATTACATGCAAAACAATCACCCCACACTTACCGGTTTGTTCGTCCTCGAACAACAAAAAGAATCAAGAATGTACATGCAATGAACATCATGTAAAAAGAAGAATCCTTGTGCTTATCCTTATTAATATGATGGGATTATCAACATAGACTCGCTATCGTCAAGCATTGCTCGTATTACTCTTTCTCAAATGCAAGCCAAATCGATGGCTTCCTCTCAAAGAAAATTTTGGGGGTGTTCGCTCAATTCGCTCAAGTGTTTGATATGGGACGTGTATACGTTCAAGTCGAACAATGCATGCACCTCGTCAAGACTTCACAAATCGGAAGCTAAAAATTGCTCATAGTACATGATCAAACAAGAGTCGAAACAGATCTGTATTTTGGGTTGTAATGTTGGCTCTTTGGTAAGGTACGATACTTTTGGATATAGTGGCTAACACACGATCAAACGTGATCAATAACACACAAAATCCTAATTTCTAAAACCCGAAGCTTATAATTGCTCCACCTTTCCCGATTCGCCAAACTCTCATTCGAAACCCTTCCGTATATTTGCACACTTTCCAAATTTATTTTACAACACACAGAAGTTTTCTGAATTTGCTTCTTTTTACTAAACTTAGCCTTCAAATTAGGCCTTTTACTTGAAAGCACGCTTTATCACTTTTCGTGATTTGTGTTGGAATTCTTTTTTTTTTCTTTTTCTTTTTGTATAAACAACTCAAAACCCGAAACCCACAATCGACTTCCCTCACATTTCTTGTCAACTAATCATATACTCTTACCTCACAATTTATGAAGATATAAGAGCTAAAATTGAGATCGGCTAACAAGAAACGGGACATAGGCTCAAGGGGGCTCATTTGAGATTTTTAAAGTAGCTTAAATTTATGGATATGGACGGAACAAGGGTGATATATGTGCCTCGAGGTCATTTTCGAATTAAATCATGTACGAGCAAAATCAAACCTCCTCAATGCAATTCCCATAAAAATGCAAGCAAGCCGATAAATCACACAAGGCTACTCACTAGTTTGCACCGAATTTGGGAGCAAAATCTAAAGAGATTTTAGAGCGTTGCAATCTTTTCACGAGTAAAATGTCGATTATATATATATAAGCGGGTTTTGGGAAAAGCACAAAAATTCAACTCCGCACACAAGAGGCCATAAACATGTAAAATCCCGACAAGTAAACTATTCAAACTTCCAAGTACGTAGAGTTGTTCAACAACGTAATAAAGACACAAATAACATAAAAATCGACTCAACCATATAAATGTGCAAATAGTAAGCGTCACTTCGCCAAGAATGCATCACTTCGTCAATGCTCGAGTTAAGAACAACAAAACATGCTTGATAGAAACCCGGACCTTAACCACCTACCCACCCCACACTTAAACTATTCATTACCCGCATCTTAATGAAAACCAAGTAAAAGGAGGGGGAATAGAAACTTCCTTAATTGAGCGAGTTTTGGTCGAGCTCGGTAGGGTCCACCTAGGCATCTAAGTAATCCAATCAAAAATCGAGCATTGCTAGTATCTCCCAGCTTCATGAATGCTACTCATCCAATCGCCCAAGGTTGAAGTTGGAAAACACACACTATACAAGAAAGTCACACGAAATTAAAAACGCAAGAAAATATGTACACGAATCTCAACAGTTTTCTTTTTGTTTTTCCATTTTTCAAATGTTTTTGGATTTTTATTTTAAGAAGAGAGAAAGAAAATAAAAGAAATAAACGAGAAGAACTTGGGTTGCCTCCCAAGAAGCGCTTTTTTACGTCATTAGATCGACGTACTCCCTTTTTGATCAAGGTGGAAAGATAACGGGAGGGTCCACCAAGACAATCTCCTCATTGTCGGGAGGGTCTACTCTTTGGAACGTCCTTGGCACATTGAATAGCTCATATAAGATCCGCCAAAAAGAAAACGTTCCAAATGGGCATTTGAAGCTCGTCTCGGATAGGTCCTCGGGTGGAATGGTGGTTTTGAAGTGCCCCGACGACTCATCAAGGAAGCAAAAGGAATATTGGCCGGCTAGCTTGTTCAATCTTTTATCAAAAAATGGTGAAGGGAAATGATCTCTATTGGTAGCCACTCTCAACTTCTTAGAATCGATCAACGTCCTCCAACCCATTGTAGCCCTCGTGGCCAACAACCCTCCTTCTTCATCCTCAAGAACTAATAAGCCACTCGTCTTGGGCACCAAGTCAATGGGCTTCACCCACTCGCTTTTGGACATCACGAACATCAAGCCTTCCAATAACAACCTCCACATCCCGGCTCTCCCCATTTCATCAAAACTCTAATTCAAAGGGATAACTCTCTCAATCACTCTGGGTCTCCAATCAATAGCACTCTTAAGAACATCAAGCCCTTTAACCATCCTCTCCTCCTTTTCTTCTCGATGCGAAATTGCAAGGATAATAATCGACTTGCCCTCCTCTTCCTCGTCAAGATAATCGCAATGTTTTCAATATTATCATCAATAACCCCCACCTCCCCCTCTAAAAAGTTGTCGTTGTCCTCAACGACACATCGAGAATCATCTACACACAAATCGGGGTCACATAGAGACACAACGGACTTATCATGTAGAACAAGGGGCTCATCTTCAACATCCTTCAACATCGATGTTCGAGCCAACCACCTCCTCATTGGTCTTTTCCTCTATATACGCTCGCTCGACTATACCTTCGATCATGTCCATATATATCCGATCGATAATAGAATTTTTTGAAAGAGAAAGCAAAGTGAGGTCCACGGAGGTGGAATCAAGAGGAGTAAGAACACTCGGAATTGAAAACAACTCCTCCTCCGATGGTGAGATGACCTTGTTATCAACCACCCCACACTTATCTAGGATAGTATCGAGTGGCGACGCTACAGGAAAATATTGCATAGCGAGCATGAGGGTCGGATCGGAGGGTGGGGTAGGATAATTCACCGGGACAAGGGGTCCCAAGTGAGGAGTAACAAGAGGATTATGAGTCAGCGGTGGAGCAAAAGAAGGCATAGCACAAGTGGTCCCGCTTGATATCCATGACCCCCATACACGTCCTCCGAACGAGGCATCGACAAGTTGGACGAGGGAAGGGAAAGGCAAGACTCGGTATCATGACCACATGTTCCACACCATGCACATCCCATAAAAGGTCGGTTAATATCCCTCATAGTGCGGATGGGGGGGGCACTTACTAAATTGGAGCTCGAACCTCCAAACAACTCATAAGCCTTGAGATCATAAGAGGATAAAGTCGTGCATGCCGTAGAATACGTCAGTGGAGAAGATATTGGCTCAGGAGGATGAAACATCCCCACAAAAGGTCTATTAAAGTCTCCCATAGTGCGGACAGGGGGAGCATCGTAGATCAAACCTCCAAAGTAGTCATAATCATCGAGAGGACGAGAATCGCCATACGGGCCAGAACTCGGATTTCCACCACTCACATGTCCACCCGGAGTCATATTCGTCATCGGATTGAAATCATAGCCGGGTGGGGCTCCATATGGGCCGGGACTCGGGCTCGGTATATTCGGATAATTTTGTGGAGCACCATAGCCATACGAGCCGGAAGTCAGGGCTTGCACGTTCGGATAGGAAATTGGAGCTCTATAACCCTTCACGCCCAAGAAACTATCAAACCCGACATGGTTTGCACCAAGCCCTCCCATGCCGGGTTTCCCATAACCGAAACCACCATTGACAACGTGGCTTGAACCATGCCCTTCCACGTTGCCAAGGCCATTATACATCATCCCATTCCGACATGGTTTGCACCATGCCCTCCCATGTCGGGAATGTACCCTCCATTGTAATAGGGACCTTGCATACTTAAAGAAAACATCAAATAAAAATGAAAGCTAGAAACGCAAAGAAACTACAATCAAATCAAAGGCCTTAACCGAGAAAACAAGCGAAAAACCTAATAAAAATCGACTCAAAACCACTAAAAATGACACTAAACCCTAATTAGAAACACGAGAAAAACACCACAATTACATGCAAAACAGGTGGTAAATTTAACCAATTAAATTTTGGTCGCACATTTAGTCCAATTTTGGGGATTTTGACCAAATGACAGTCAGACAAAATCCAAGGAGTTGAAAATTTAGTCCACCAATTAAATTTTTGTCGCATATTTAGTCCAAATTTTTGTTGCAAATTTAGTCCACCAATTATAATTGGACTAAAAGTATGACAAATATTTAATTGGTGGGCTAAATTTACCACCCCTGTATTTAGTGGATCATTTTTGCCAAGTCCAGAAAGTTAATGGGCGAATTCTATAATTTATCCCTCAGTCGACATTATATACCTGGAATGTCTAAAACAATGGAGTTGGAGACAGAGATACGATCGGTGCACATTCCGTTATATGCTTTAAATGGTGCCCAAGTCATCACTGAGTGCGAGATAACACTCCCGGTGGTTTCGGGAAAAGGAGAATTGAGCGTAAGGAGGGATGTGACATTCTTAATTGTCAAAGGGAACTCGGTGTAAATGCAATATCGGGGCAACCTGCTCTCAACACATTCCAGGCAATTACCTCCACTTACCACATGAGTATTAAATATCCGGCAGGAGATAAGGTAGGAGAAGTGGTATCAGAACTGTGATCGCTAGATCATGCTACCAGATGACACTCAAGAGAGGCATGGATGAAAGCAAGCGAGAAAGAGTGGGAGATATACGAGAAGGCCTGCTCATCTCTAAAAAGGTAAAGTAATAGGAGAATTATGTTCGGCCTCATGAAGATCTCATAGAAATATCACTAGAAAAAGGCAGGCTGGAGTGCACCACCAAGATAGGCACCAGACTGATGGAAACTATAAAGGGGGAGCTGATAACGTTATTAAGAGAATTTTGCGACTTTTTTTCCTGTGGAGAAGGAGAGCTAACAAGGATACCCCCTACAGTCGCACAACACCATTTGAATGCTGATCCGGAAGCACGGTCTGTCCGACAGAAAAGAAGACATTTTGGAGCAAAACTTGACAAGGTAATTGAGGAAGAGGTCCAGAAATTATTAAAAGCAGGATACATCCAAATAATCCAGTTTCCAGAATATCTATCCAATGTTGTTATGGTACCGAAACTCGAACAGAAGTGGAGGATGTGCGTAGACTTTCGTGACTTAAATAAGGCATGCCCAAAAGACCACGATCCATTGCCGCACACGATCAATTAATGGACTCGACCTCCAGTTTTGAGCTATTAAGCATGATGGACGCTTCACAAGGTTACCACCAAATTCCCTTAGCGAAAGAAGGCCAATCTAAGGTAAGTTCTGTTACCTCTACAGGTACCTACTGCTTTGTCTCTATGTCGTTTGGATTGAAGAATGCAAGTGCGACCTACCAAAGGCTGGTGGATAAGATGTTTAAATACTTGTTGGGGTCTACCATAGAGGTTTACGTGGACGATATGCTAGTAAAGATCAAAAAGGCGGATTCACATGTGGAAGAATTTGCGAAAGGCCTTTGTTATATTAAGGCAATACGGGATGAAACTCAATCCGAAGAAATGTGCTTTCGGTGTGCGATCTGGGAAATTCTTGGGGTACATGGTGACAAAATGGGGTATTGAAGTAAATCTGGAAAAGGTGCGAGCTGTTATGGAGATGCCACATCCTCGAACAGTACGCGACGTACATGTGCTAACTGGTCGAATTGCAGGTCATAGCCGTTTTATTTCTAGGTCAGCAGAGAAGGGCGTGCCCTTCTTCAAGACAATCGGAAAGGGGTCTAGGTTTGAATGGACCAAGGAGGTTGCAGAGACTTTTGAAAAATTTAAAGAATATCTGGCCGGAATACCATTGTTGACCAAACTGATGCCGTGCGAGGTTTTAATTTTGTATATATCGGTTGAAGAGGCCGCAGTAAGTTCAGTACTTATCAGGGAGGATGCGGGCATACAGAAGCCCATCTACTACATTAGTAAAATGCTGAGAGGAGCCGAGCTGAACTACATAGAGCTGGAGAAAGGTGGATTCGCACTGATCCGTACGGTAAGGAAGCTTCGTCCTTATTTTTTGGGCCACAAGGTTAAGGTACGCACCAACCTAGCTCTCAAATAGGTTTTAAGTAATCCTAACGTATCAGGAAGACTGGTGAGATGGGCAGTAGAGCTCAGTAAGTATGATGTGGTATACGATCCTAGAACAACTATCAAGGCGCAAGTATTGGCAGACTTTTTACAGGAGATGGCGCGTCCTGCTGAGCAGGAAGAAGAAGAAGAAGAAGAACAGAAATCATGGCTAATGCATACGAATGGGTCAACCATGGCATCAGGAACCAGACTAGGTATTGTTTTAACTAGCCCAGAAGAAGAGAATCCAGATTTCGCGATTAAACTGGGATTCAGGGCCTCAAACAATGAGATGGAGTATGAAGCATTATTACAGGGAATAAGGATGACAAGTGACCTAGGGGCACAAAGAGTTAAGGCTTATACAGATTCTCAGCTGGTAGCTCGCCAGTTTGATGGGTCTTTCGAAGCGAGGGAAGAGCGCATGCAGGAGTACTTGAAAAAACTAAAAGAAAAAGTAATGCAATTTGAAGAGTTCAACCTATAATATTTGCCCTAGGCTGATAATATCCGGGCGGATCAGCTCGCCAAGATGGCTGGAACATTAGGGACATGCGACACGAGAAAAGTCACATTAATGGAACTAAGTCAAAGTAGTGTGGACAAAGGGGAGGGGGGTATGGAAATTGACACAAAGGAAGATTGGCGAACACCGATTCGAGGGACCCTCAATAAAGTGGTCGCAGGGGACGCACCATTATCTACCAAGAAAACCAAGACAGCGACACATTTTTGCCTGATAAATGGAGACTTGTATAAAAGGTCTCGCTTTGGTCCATACTTGAAGTGTTTGGAAAAGGAGGAAGGGTTGTAAGTGTTACGAGAAATACACGAAGGTTATTGTGGCGACCACACAAAAGTAGAGCACTAGTAGGAATAGCGTTGCGAGCTGGTTTCTTTTGGCCTGGGATGAAAAGTATGGCGGGAGAGCTCGTTATGACCTATCGGGAATGTCAGATGCACGCACCCGTCATTCATGTGCCCGCAGAGGATATGATGACTATGAGCTCGCCTTGCCCCTTCGCACAATGGGGGATTGATATTGTGGTCCCCTTTTCGAGAACACCCGGTAACAAACAATACTTGGTGGTCGCTGTTTACTACTTTACGAAGTGGTCAAGGCCGAGGCTGTGACGGGCATAGGCGAGCAAGATATTGTTGATTTCATTTTTAATAGTATTTTTTGTAGGTATGGTGTTCCGCGAGTGCTGGTCTTAGATAACAGAATCCAATTTAATGGGCAGATGATCCAAGAATGGTGCAAACAGATGGCATGAAGCATCGACTTGCTTCTGTGGCACACCCCCAAGCTAATAGACAGGTCGAAGTCACTAACCGTATTATAGTGCAGAAAACTAAATCATGAATGGAAAAAGCAGCGGGACTTTGGCATGAAGATCTCGCATCTGTCTTATGGGCTTATCGGACGACCCCACGAACTACTACTGGCGAATCACCATCCAGCCTAGTTTATGAAATGGGATCTGTCATCCCGACAGAAATAGTGGGAGGATCGCAATGGCTACCAACATTTAGAGTGGAACAAAACGAACAGCTAGCCAGAGGAGCTATCAAAACAATTGAGGAAATACGTGACAAGGCTGCAGCACGCGTGGAAAGATACAAACAAAGAATTCAGGTGGCCTTTAATAAAAAAGTAAAGAGGCGATACTTCCAGGTCGGCGATCTCGTCTGGAAATGCGCTGATGCATTCTACACCACTAAGAAGCTGGACCCAAATTGGATAAGACCATTCAAGGTCACTAAGGTTCTATCAATAATGAATAAATAATTTCTTATGGCATTGAATGCGTTTTATGATGATTTATAGATAGGTATGAAATCCCGATGCTTTTGTCAGGTCGGCGATGGAATGTCTGGTCAGGATAAGGGATGTTTTTGTGTGAGAACATATTTGATTTACATGTTCTCGCATATCCTTGAACATGTTTGACTTGCATATTCTAGGATATCTTGGGGGGAGCCATATTTGTCTTACATGTTTCTTCTCAATTTCTTGGCTTATATGTGTTGTGTTTTACCTGGTCTGGTCTTATATGGTCTTTTGTAAGTTGTTAGGTCTTATGTTTTCCATCTGGATTCTTTTGAGTTATTTGGTCCCGTATTCTCTATTTGGTTGGGTGTGAGTCATCTAATTTTATATGGCTTGTTTGCTTGTGCTGTATTTTGGTTTTTGTATGAGAACATGTTTGATTCACATGTTCTCGCATATCTTTGAGTACGTTTGACTTACATATTCTGGGATGTTAAGGAAAGGTGATATGTTTGACTTACATATTTTCTTTCAAATATGAACATGTTTGGTTTACATGTTACTCGAGCATGTTGAGTTGCATATAGTTTTGAGATGATTTTCTGTAACCATCTTATAGCAGGAGGAGTCATGTGAACAGAAACATACCGATTTATGATAATTCATACATACCCTTCAGGAAATTAAAGAATGCAATTGTTAAATTACAGGAAAGCTAAATCAAGATGGATTACAGTCAGACACCAATTCGTCCATTGGGACTTCTAGCTCAGCGCTAAGTCCAGCTCTCAGAATGGCGTTACCCTTGCAAGGGATCCACCATTCTGTCGTGGTGGACTGGCTTTGGTAGCCCTTCTAGAAGGAGAAGTCGGATAGCTCGTCAATTATGCTCTTCGTATCCGCCTCAAATGGGATGTTTTCTTTTAGGAGTTGGGCCTTGATACGTTTTATATCAACCTTAACCTATTCCTGGCCTCCTCTTCCCATCTTGGACAAATAGTGAGTTGTTTTTGATATACGTTCAGTAGCTCGGTCCTGTAAGGACCGGTGAATTTCTTTCCCACCTCGCTCTTTAGGAAGGTACGCCGACCTTCGAGCAATCCTTCTTCTTGGCCTTATGCTCTCCCTTTTGCTCTCCCCTCAACGACCCCTTGTCGATGAGCTATGCTGGCTACCTCGTGCACTTGCCTCTCTTTTTCTCGCAGCAGCTCCTCTACTTTCCGAAGCCGATCTTCTAGGGTCACCACCTGGATTTTGGAAATGTTTAGTTCTTCTTCTCGAGCTGTTAGTTGGCAACGGGCCTCGTCAAGTTCCCCTTGGGTCAGGGATAGCTATTGCGTTTGCCTTTCTGCTTGAGTTGTGAGCTCGTCACAGGTTTCTTGCAATTCACCTTCAGGGGTCGCAGCCAGTAACTGGCTGGAGAGGGAGGTTAAAAGAGGTTTTAGCTGCATCAAAAGAAATATAACATAAAGGTCTTGAGAGTTAGTGTTTCGTGTTGAGAATATTGGAGTAAACCATGCTTAATATCAAATTACCTGGGTTACTACTTGTTTTTCAAGAAGGAACTCGATATTATCAGCACTGTCGCATCGGGCGAGATCTTTTTCCAGATAAGGGGGACTCGAAGTTGAAGCAGCAGATTTCTTATGGAGACGTCGGCGTTTGGGAACTGGAGGGATATGACTTATGGTAACGTCTACTCTTTTATCTCTACCTTTGCCCTTGCCTTTCCCTATGGAGATGCGCAATGACACTTTATCGTCAGAGTCCGCGACCTCAACTGGCTCGTCCCTTGCAGCTAGTGCGAGCTCCATTTCTTCGTCAACATTCACAGTGGGAGCTTGTGTTGCCGATGTTATTGTTAGGTTTAGACCTGGTAAGATAGTTGCTTCGTCCGTCGAGCTCGAGGACAGGCAGCTATCAGTGAGAGCATCTACATAAATAAGGAAATGAGTTACTTATTTTATGAAGATGAAGTTGAATGAACTTCTGATGATTTGGGAACCTACTGAACTCAGACCTGGTCATATCTTTAGGTCGCGAGTCGAGACCTATAAATGAAAGAACTTGCTCTAAATCTGTGACCCTCATCACGTCGCAGGGACGTTTGCTCCATTCTGAGAGAAGATCAAAATATTTTTGGTAGAGAGCAAGTTGTTTCTCAGAAGAAGGTGGTGTGTCTTTTTTGGGAGTCGAATTTTTCCATTTGGTAAGAAATGGCCAGGTTTCAGTATTATGGACAAAAATGAATTTAGCTCGCCATTCATGGACCTTGGATGAGGGGTTAATTAAGAAGCAATTTTTGTGGCGCAAAGACAGATAGAAGGAACCTTTTTGGTATTTTATGAGAAAACAAAAGTGAAAAAATCTAAGTAAGGCTTTACAGCATAGTATTCACATAAAATTATGTATCTCGTTAAAAATGTGATCGAGTTAGGGGTCATTTGAAGTAGGGGGACTTTGTACTTCTTTGACATTGAGACTAGGAACCAGTGAGGTGGGAATCAAATTCCTGCTTTCAGAAGTTCGTCAAAAATTATAATATGATTTGCAGGAGGGTGATTTGGGTCTGTTTGTAGGATATTGGGACAGACCATTTTAGCAGTTTCAGGAAGATTGAGAGATTTTATAAACTCTTCAAGATTGCTCCGGTCAGGGAGCACCCAATGGTTTTGTGCGTCTGTCTTAGTAGCTCGCGGAAGTATGGGTAGGTCGACATGAGCCGATGGAGGTACTATAGTTACAAGGTTAGATAGAAAGTGTTCTGGTTCAAAGGTTGAAGGCATTAAAGGTTTTACTATGGGGATGCCTTCGAGGGTTTGTTCAGATAAAGCTTTAGTCTAAGTTTCAAGCTCGGACCAAGGCATAACTCCTTCCGGTTCCTCTATTAAACTGAGTTCGGGTGCTGGTTCAGGTGCAGATGTGTTTTTTTCCTACTGCGACGTTTCAGAGGGATTTCTACAAAATCATTGTCAGAAGGTAACTCTGGATTTGGGATGTCAGAGTGTTGGGGAATGGAGGAGGATGAAGCTATGTTCATCATCAGCCGATTAATGGAGGGGGAGAAAGACATGAAAATTACACTCAGCAAAACAACAATTAACGGTACAAAAGGGAGTAAAAGCGATTAGGGGGATTTACTCGTCGTCTTGGGAAGAGGACTTGATGCAGATTGGCCGTGTTTCGTAATCTTTTTGCAGAAATTTGCAGGGAGTTGTACAGAGAGGAAATGGTGTAAATCTTGCTTTGATTCTGTGTAAATGAGGATAAGTGGGGATGAAAAAGTATTTTGGTATGATGGGCGGCATAAAAGCTGAAAGGACAGAAAGAGCTTTCGATAGGCGGGAAAGTTGGTAGGGTTTCTTGTGGGCCTTTCGTTTGTGGGCCCACAGGATTAAATATATTACGAGGTAATAGGTTGGTAACACATGTCCGACATAGTGCTGAGGAGCATTTAATGTTATTAAGGGAGATGTGATGGTTGATGGTTTCACGCTTTACCAAGGAACACGCCGGGCTGACTTTCACGTTTAACTCATGATTACATTCTACTTGGTTTCTTACCTCAACCAATCAGAATGTGGGGAACTAGCTGATACGATATCAAATATTCACGTTGTTAGTATGAAAGTATTTACGAGGATTTTGGTAAACAATCTCGATAAGCGACCTCATTTCTTAAGAGTAGCAATCCTCCTGGGAGCTGAGCGAGCTGTTTGGAAAAGTAGCGACCTGGCGCATGAGAGTGGCGAGTTCTAATGTGAGGTGGCGGCCTCTTTGGATATAAGCTTTACTATTCCAGCTCGGTGCTGAGTGGTAGCTCGGCGTTGAGAGCTGGGCTTCATGATTTTGGGCTTTGGCAGACTAACATGGGCTATTCTAAGGGGTCCCGGCGAACTGAATCCTATGAACAGGCTTATTGGCCCACGACTAACATGGTAATTCAGCAAGAGTTCTAGCATTTATGGGAATTTAGCATATAGGAGGAATCCTAATTCTGAGTCGGTTGTGTTATTTATGGTAGGAGAGGAAAACCCTAGATTGGGAATACTTCTCTTGTCTATATAAAGAGGAATCATGCCTCATTCTTTACACACTTGAACCTTTTAACTTTCACATCTTATATTCAGAGATTTCATCTCTCTCTTAAGCCCTAATCTAACTTAGGCCTCAGAGGACCTACTCCTGGGCCATCCCCTGCCTTGGCTGAATTTTGTTTTGCAGGATCTAATAGGTCACCAAGAGTAACTTGGAGATCAATAAGGTCGTTTCACGACTATTTTAAGTCATTCAGGTCGCTGATCATACATATGAGGTCAGTACCTCCTATCTTAAAGCACCAATCTTTTTGGTTGCATCAATTTGTATATTGGTTTAATCGTGCTAATACTATTGGTATTGTGTCGGCAGGCCGTGAATTGAGGTTTAACCGTGCTAATACTATTGGTATATTGGTTTAATCGTGCTAATACTATTGGTATATTATGCCGGCAGGCCGCCTATAGGAAGGTTTTCGTTCAGATAATTGGTCATACTTTCTATTGTTTGAAAAGTATGATCACTTTTATGTAAGGCTTTGTTCAACTTAATAGCTTACGTAAGGCTTTTGTTCAGCTTAATATCCATTTTTGTGTTTAAAGTAAATGCATGCCTCAAGGATGATTTTAGTATTACCCCAAATTGGTAGTTTTCGTAGCTTCTTGAAGTTACGGAAATGACTACAATGTCATTAATGCACCATGGCTCTCATCCCCTCTATATTTATATCCGTTAATCTCCTAATATGGAAAACTTGAAGTTGATTTAATGGTTTTTATTAGTGAACAATGGTATGAAGTGTGATATTCGCTTCTAAAATCATCCCACAAAAAAATGTCCCTTTCATATCACCCACGATCCTCTCCATAGATCTATTCGGAATAATAAGAAAAAAAAGATAACAAACCAGTGATTGATCCCAATTTGATATATTGCGGCGGATGGAAGTTTTCTTAAAATTACCAATTATTTATTTATTTTGTTTTATTTTTAGTGAAAAATCAACTTCGTGAAGTTTAATTGTTCATTTTTGTTCATATGAGTCGGAATTACTCGTTCGAGAATTTCTATTTCACCAATTAAATGCTAATTTATTATGGTCCAACACATTTGCATTTGAAAAATGGTTGGTTCATCTCACATAATTCTCAGATTTTCTTTACCTTTGAATTTTTCGAATATGCGATGATATGAATAATGTCATGGAATAGACATTTCGAACCATTTAAATATTGCAGTATATATTATTGTTATTAGTTGTTAGATCTAGTTTGGAATTACATTAGCAGTGTGAAATTTAATACCCCAACTATATGGAAACCTAATTGAATTAAATTGGTATTATAAAATTATGGAATCTTTTGGTGGATCTATTACAAGTTTTTGCATCAAAGTTTACTAGTAAACCTAGTACCATTTTCAACATTAGTGTAGAATGGAAATTTCAGAAGAATTTAGTTTATTTTTTAGATTTGGTGTAGTATGAATATTTCTAGTGATTTTAGTATAATTTTTTGAAACACGGAGTTTAGTATAATTTATGAATTAGTGTAGCATGAATTTCTTTTTGGTGAGTTTAGTACAGTTTTCTGCATCAATGTAGTATGGAATTAATTGGCATGAGATTTTCTGGATTAGTGTAGAATGGAATTTCCTGTATTTTGTAATATGGGATTTTCTGGTGGTTTTTCCATAATTTTATGCATTACTCTATCATTGATTTTTTTTGGTGATTTTTTTGCATCACTGTAATATGATATTTGGTGGTGAACTTAACATGATTTTCCATTGTAATGTATTATGGAATTTATTCCATAAATAGTACTCCCTCCGTCCCAAAATGATAGTCCTGCGGTTAATTTCACACAGATTAAGAAATGGGTAGTTTATATAGTTAAGTCATTAATTGAGTTAGTATTTTCCAATTATACCCTTCTTGAATTTATTATTGTCAATTAATGCTTATATAAATTAGTGTTGGAATTAGTATATTTGTTATTGGAATAGTAAGATTTTACATTGTAATCATCAATCTATAATTTACCATGTAGAAAACTAGTATTTCAAGAATATTAATTAAGGGTATGTGTGGAAATGAAAATTTAATGATATGTTAAATATAGTAACAGGACTATTTTTATGGGACGGACAAAAATGGAATACTGGACTATTTTTGTGGGACGGAGGGAGTATGAGATTTGTTCAGCTAGTGTATGTTTTGATGATGAGTAGTATGCTTTTTTTTTTTTAATCTAGTTAGCGTAGTATGAGATTTTATGCTAAATTTAGCGCAATTTATTCTTCAATGTAGTATGAGTTTTTAGGCTGAATTTAGTATAATTTTTTTGCATAACAAAAATTATTACAATTTTATGCATCAGTGTAGTATGTAATTTTCGGTGATTTTAGTACAGTTTTTTTGCATCGCCAGTATGGGATTTGTTGGTGTGAAATTTCGTGCATCCGGTTTTTTTACGAAATTTCTTGGTGAATTTTCAAATGAATTCTCCTTGTAGTATGAAAATCTTTTGGTGAATTTTCTGGCAATCCACTATAGTATGAAATTTGGTGGTAAATTTAACTTAATTTTCTATTGTAGTGTTGTATGAAATTTACACCAATAACTAGTATGAAGTTTGTTCAGTTTGTATATGTGTTGATGATGAGTAGTATGAAATTTCATTAATTACCATTGCACACGTTTCTTCAAAAAAGAAAGTTTAAATAAATCATATTGCTCTATGCAATTCCGCAACACATGTAAGCACGCAAACCAATAATTTGAAGAAATTTTGGTGAAAAAATCGGGAATGAAAATTGCTGGAGGCAGTGTCTAAAGTAGCGGGAAATTTGCAGAGTTTTTGTTGAAAAAGAAAGGCGCGGTGGACGGACTTCATGTTGGGGGCGTACAATTCTGATGCCAGAAGTACCAAATTGAGTTTGCCAATGTGGAATGAAAATTGGGGACCCGGTGCACCTTATTAAGATGGTCCGGGTCTATGGTATACGGACTCTGTAGTTTTTCTTTTTGTTTTTTAATGTAGAAAAGATTATAATTATGCAGTATGAAAATAC
>BMAC01000726.1:89625-108112 GCA_014905375.1 Phtheirospermum japonicum | reverse complement strand
AGAGCTTATTGTTACTTAGGGTTTTTAGTTTCATATGATGAGTGGATTTTATATTGCAATTGGTTAAATGAATTGAACGAGGGTGGAAACTGAACTAGGACTGGAAAGTTATATTATTATTATTTCTTATTTATTTTCTTAATTGTTTCGTTTATTTGTTTTTAATTYTTTTCTTGTTTATTTAGTTATTTAATTTTCGTTAGTTAGTTTATTATCTCTACCCCCGTTTTCTTAGTTTTTTTAAATACGAATTATCACAAATTAATCCACACTCCTCGTGGGATCGACCTTTACTTGCCACTGCTACTAGTTAGTAGAGGAAAGTCGAGGAACTTTATAAATATTATTTTTGACGCTTCAACGACGAGCGGTCAGGATGCCTCTTCGTAGTCCATGATTGCTCGGCCTGCAGTCACTTTCGAGGGTTGTCGACAAAAACCTCACAAGGAAGGCCGATAACAACTGTACTTAATTATTTTAAATTTTTTTCACGGGCCATATTTTGTTTATGCTTTAGAGTAAATTTATGATTAACAACTATACTTAATTATTTAGTTTTTTTTTAATTTTAAGCATTGAACTTCACTTCTTCTTCTTATGTTTTTTGTTAAATAGCACAGTTTCTTATTGTCTCACATCGTTCCATAAAACCTCAGTGTCTGAGTCATTGCGAATCAGAAATTGATATTATTTTTTGGTAATATCGACGACATTTACGTTAGAGTGACGATAATATATAATATAAGTTTTTTAAAAGAGTCTAATTACTAGATAATCCTCTTCAAACATTTCCTATTTTGGTGTTACCCACTTTCTGAAATTAATAAACTTTTTTGATAAATCTTACATTTAATATACTTTTTATATTTTCTAACGAAAATCGGCACTCCTACAATTGCTAATATGAATATCATTTTCTTTTTGATATTTATATTCACATGCTAAATTTCTTAATTATTATTGATAAATTTTATGTATTTTTTGCATTTCTTATATTTGCCCGCGAAAATCGCGGGTTTACACTAGTGTGTGTGCGTGCATGCGTGTGTGTGTGTGTGTGTAAATCAAAAATGTAAACCCTTATATCTTCTTAATCCCAAAACCTCTTTCATTAGCTAACCAAATTCACATTAAACCTTAAAAACTCAAGAATGGAGGATAGTGATACGAACACGATGAATAATATAAGTGTTCTTGACAACTATCGTGTTTAAATCATCCACATTACTATTTTAGTCACTCTCTCTCTCTCTCTCTCTCTCTCTCTCTCCTCTCTCTCTCTCTCTCTCTCTCTCTCTCTCTCTTCTCTCTCTTCCTCTCTCTCTCTCTCTCTCTCTCTCTCTTGGTGTAACTGTTAATGAGTTGAAAATTTCAATTATATTCGATCTGGTTCTGATGAACAATATTGGTATGTTCAGAATTTCTATTCGAACATTGCACATATGTTCAAAAATATTTTTCGAATGTTGTTCTTAAAAATTATTAGTAAATAGCGTTCGACTATATTTTTTGAACATTTGTACAATGTTCGGATCTAATAGTCAAACAAAAGCAATGTGTTCGAATAATATTTTCGAACATAATGTGTTTGTTCTTTAACTTTTTTCCAAACACCTTTTTGTCAGGAATCGAACACAATGTCAACCGGTAATACTATTGCTAGTCCAATTAGAAATGATATGGTTGCAAACTACTCATATTTATTCAACACAATGAGTTATTTGAATCTAGAGATGAATTAGTAATTGGGTTCGTTCGAAAAGAATTGAAGATCGTATGGTGATAGTAGTTAAAAGGTCAGATAGTGGAGAGAGTGGGAGGCGAGCTCAATTTTTTTTAGCATGCTAATGGAGTGGAAAATATCATGGCATGGTTGGACAAACTTCACAATGTAATATTTGTGGTATTATCCCCAAAGACTTGCAACACATTCTTGCATTTTACATCATCGATTCCAGTTTTCGCTAACCCTAAATGGATATGGATTGCATTAG
Organism: Phtheirospermum japonicum; assembly: GCA_014905375.1. Lineage (NCBI taxonomy): Eukaryota > Viridiplantae > Streptophyta > Magnoliopsida > Lamiales > Orobanchaceae > Phtheirospermum > Phtheirospermum japonicum. Next base: position 106,118 of record BMAC01000726.1, on the reverse strand, counting down.
TTACTGATGGAATGCACATTATTGTGGTAGGTTACTTGTTGTTTAATATATATGTGATTGCACTTAAAGTATAGTAATCAAGTTTATTCTTGTTAGATTAGGTGAACTTACGAGAAATCCACTACCTACCGTACTTTGTAAGTGGTATGAACGACGTGAGGATTGTGCGAAAGGATGGTAAGTGTTATGCATGAAACAACTTAGGTTATATAAGTAACTTGTGGCAGTTATTAAACGTATTATAGTCATTTGTACTATGTTCTATTAAATATTGGACTATGTAATTTGTAATTTATGTTTCATAAGTTCATTCAACTTTGTGTCGAATTTATGTTATGTTTAGTAGAATATTGAACTTGTTTTCGAATTTATATTATGATATGTTTTGAATTTATACTATGTTTTTTGAATGTATTTTTTTATGTTAAAATAGTTAATTTTGGAACCAACATAGGGTGTTCGAACAACAAACTGGAACCCAAAAGACATGTTCGAAAATATGTATCGAACATAATACATTTATTCGAGCTCTGCATCTGAACATAACTATTAAAACAAGACTTTCGAACATAACTACTACGTTCGAGATTCAAGCTCGAACACATTTATTGTGTTCGACTATTTTTTTCGAACACCCTATTCTCAGGTCTAATTAAAAACAGACTGCATTCAATACTAGATGCAAGAATAGGGTGTTCGAAAAAAATGTCGAACATACTATCATTGTTTGAAATTATTAACCAAACACCTTATTCTTTGGTACAGTTCATAACTGACTACATTCTGCACTGGACGCAAAAATAGGGTGATCGAAAAAAACAGTCTAACATATCATTATTGTTCGAGTTTTGTATCCGAACACAATATTCTTGACGTATAGCAGAACTGTTCGGACTAATGTTTTGAATATAACTATTATGTTCAAGATTCTGATTTGAACATAACTACTATATTCAAAATTATGTTTTAAACAAATATTCTATTTTCGAATTTTTTGACCGAACACCCCTCTATTTGGTCCAGATTTCATAATTCAAGAAATTTAACACTACTGGACATTTGATACACAAATAACAATTTAACAAATTAAAAACTACTGAACATCCAAAATAAAAATAACAATTAACAAGTTAAAAACTACTAAACATCCAAAACACAAATAACAATTCAACAAGTTAGAAACTACTAAACATCCAAAACACAAATAATAATTCAATACAAATAACAATTCAACAAAAATAAATCCTAACAGCTCCTAGAACATCATCCTCAACCCCCACGTCTACCACTAGACGACTCAGGCACATCATCACTATCACTATCCCCTCCTCCTAAGGCTTTGTATGTATCTCCCACAGTGTGATAGTCTTCCGCGAGGTCTTCTTCCGGACGTCTCCATCGTTGTACTACTGTTTCAAGCAGAACTCGTGCAAGCCTTATCTGCTCCCACGCATTTACTGTCAAAGAGCAACTAAGATTATCGTACTGGATTATGTACGATAGGGTGAGAATATTTGACATACCATTCCATTTATCCAGGCGCAGTCTCCCCCGGCATGCTCACCTCCAGTAAATGAGAGTCCCATTGCACAAAGTAGCTTGCAAGCGAAGATACCCACTCTACCTTGTATCGAGTACTATTTTTAGGTCGTATTGCAACCCTCGAATCAAGAGCATCTGAAATTCTCTGAACATAACCAAACTGTCTGCGAACACCATCTGGATGGTAATGCTTAATAATGAAAAAACACCTAATGCACCATTTAAAAAAAGCGACCTTGCGGAATTCATACTTAACACGAATGGTGTCGAATGGGGACCAATCAACTTGCATATTGTGACTCCCTCAGTTATTGTATAAACATCTAATATGAGTATCAATTCAATGACAAACTAAATATGAGAAAATCATTAAAAGTCACATCTGATACCGTAAGCGAGTCGAGTGTCTCTCTATATGCCACAATCTCTTTTATCCGTCTTACTGATCGTGATGATGGCGACCACCTAAATGCAAAAGGTTGGTTGACATCATACAGTGTGTTGTGTGGGGGTCGCATACAAGAAAAATACGCATATCCATGCCTACAACATTGCATTATAGTAAGTACAAGTTTATTGCATATATCCACACCTAAGAATGACTTTATTGAAAGATAGTAAATAAAACCATACTTCAAGTAATGTCATGTAGCCACAAACAAATTTGACCTCGTATCTTGATGCGTGTCCTAACTACCTATACAAGAAAGCCAAAGCAGCATTGCCCCACGCATACATATGTATCTGATTAAAAATTCTCAACAATCTTAGATATGTGATCATTACTTTGTTGTCAGTCTTATCCGCAAATAACGTGCATCCTAGATTGTACCACATGTACGCTCGCATTGCATATTTCAATTTCTCTAGATCTTCAGACTTAATATTCTCACAAAATTGATCTTTTAGTCACTCAAGTCTCACATATCTACCAATACTATTAGCAATCCCCGTGTAGGCGTCAACTTGTTCAATTCCTAACAACCGCTCAATCAAAGCATCCACTTTCTCCAATTGTTATCTTGTAAACTCCACAGGACTTTATGAAATCGATAAACTAGTCAAACAATAAACGTCATCCAATGTGATGGTCATCTCTCCAAACGGCATTTGAAATGTGTTGGTCTCTGAATGCCAACATTCGACAAATGCACTTATCAAAGTTCTATTTGGAGCAGGATATGAGCCTAATTAATCTTCTGAATTGTTCAGTCTCGAGTTTCGCAACTTTCTACTAAGACAATTTTAATGAATGGCATTAAAATCTCAAGATATCTCGTTCGACACCAAACCATATTCTTGAGGCAACATGTGTCGAAAAACTACACAACAAAGTGATAAACTCAGGACCACCAGAATGGGGAGCCTTGAGTATCTCATCCTCAGCAGAAATAGGTGTACGACAAGCTCTTTGACCCTCTCCAACCTCTTCATTCGATATAGGTGGCTCTTCCGTATTTTCATAATCAACATTTCTTTTCCCCCGATTTGATGGGCCCCGTGTTGCCTCCCAATCGATGTTGTTGGTCTTGCTCTAAATCCTTCCACATCTCCTTCATCAATAGCTGGTTGGACAAAAGAAAATACGATCAAAATACGAGACAAGTTATGCTTGTGTTCGAAATATTAATTCGAACATATTCCTTGTGTTCGAAATAAAGTTTCGTACACATTGCTTATGTTCAAATGTTTTTTTTCAACATAACCAGTGAGTTCGAAATAGTATTTCGAACGCCTGCATTTTCAAAATTTCTGCAAAAGGTTGTTCAATTTTTATTCCTGAACATGGCCAGGAAGTTCAAAATACTTCTCCGAACAGATGGCTCTGGTTCGTAGAACCAAAGTCGAACACGGAGTTTTTTTTGAAAGGATCTAAACCCTAACCTAAATAATTGAATCAATCAACAATGAGAAGTTTACCCCTTACGTTTGATGACTGACCCCGTACACATTTTCTCGCAGTATATTGTTGTGGATTGTTCCTTGGCAAAAGATTTTTCCTTATTCTTCTCTTTTTTCCCCTCCGTTCTTCTTCTTCTTCTGTGGTTTTTTTTTCGCTGGTTCTTCTCTCTTTTTCCTTAGTTTTCTTTCTTTTTCCTTTTTGTTTTACTTTTATTCTTTTATTATTTATTATATTATATAGAGGTGAAATGGGGTGTTTGTAAGGTTGATTTAGTAAAAATAAATGCATTTTAAAATTCTTTTGGTATTCTTATCAAGTGGGATCAACTAATAAAATTTGGGATGCGTATATCCACGCCCTTTATAACAACTCCTCCACTGTGGGTTTGCAAAAGTGATGACATGGTGTTTTATCTCCAAAGTCCACTACTTCACGCAGGTCCGGTATGTGAGAATTAAAATACAAAGAAAATTGCATTTTCCAAATGAGAATAAATTAATACAAATGAAATAGGCCAACATGAATAGATGATGGGATCATTAAAATGTGGTACTTCCTCCGTCCCGTTCTATATGTCGCAGTTGATCATTTCACGAAAATTAAGAAAGATGATTGGTATTATAATTATAGGTATAAAATGATCATAATATTCTTTTATTTAAAATAATTAAAAATGTGAAATAATAAAGGTAGGGGTAGAAGTAGTAAAGTAACGTTTACGTTTTATTGGGAAAATAAAAAGTAACAATGATTATCTCTTGAAAATGTAAATGCGTCAAATAGGGACAAAAAAAATTCCAAATTGTAACAGATAGAACGAGACGGATGGAGTAGATAAGTTCATCATTATAAACAAAAATTTATAAATAGATATGATTTTTAATTTTAATGTGATAACTAGTGTGTCATAAAAATGATGAACAACATTCTTAACGATGGATGCTTTATGTCACTATCAAACTGGAAACAATCAAGTACTTGCATTTAGAACAGAACAAATAAACTGAATTACTCTTGTGCATGTGACAAAGAGGATACAAAGGAAAGAATAGTTCTTTATGACAGTGGTAATGCCGGTATTGGTCATTCACAATGAGCAGTCAGTCAAGTGCGTTTAGATGTGTGCAATTTGCAGACATAACATAGTGGAGTATATTTACAAATAGTACAGACTATTTTTGTAATGTCATTTTGCCTAAATCTAATAATAGCGTTGCATAATCAGGTGATGATTAAATAATCTGAGAATTGAGTATATTAGGTGAGAATTATTGGGTATTATTAAGTAAGAAATATAGGATTTAAGTATAATTAAAGGAAAATGATTATTTGCCAATGAATTTATTTTATTAGAATTTGAGGCGAACTTTTTGGCCCTAGGTTAGAGCTATCTACACAAAACAAATTGCTTTTTAACCCGTCTATTATTATTATTATTGTTATTATTATTATTATTAAAATAAAATATATTGAATGTTTATTATCTCATTTTCTTTTGCTACTACGTCCCCACACATTTTTCATTGTTCATGTGTTAGTTTACTATATTTAAAAAATGTACTCTAAATTAAACATATACCTCAGTTTAAGCAATGATGAAACTATAACCAAATTAATAAAGAAAGAAATCAATTGTTTTGGGTTTGTTTGAGCTGCTTAAAAACTTATAATAACAAGGTTTTGGAAAAAAGTTGGGGCTGCACAGAGTGACCGTAGGTAACTCTATGACAAGTGTCAATTTAATTTTATTTTATTTTTATTTAATTATACCTAATAATATAAAAATGTTTTTTTATATTCTTAATATTATAAATTTTAATTTTAATTATTATAATTAATTAAATTCCTCACCACTTCCGCCAGCAACTGCCCGGACGTCGGTGAATTTCTGGTCGCCAACGTTTTTTTTTCTTTTTTCTTTGCTCGAAATTCCTTGTATCATCATATGATAATATTTTACTATTAAGTAAAATAATCCTATTATTAGTATCAATTAAATTCTTTATTTGACCAAAAGAGTACAATCAACTAGATAGAAATTATTTATTTATTTTTCTGTATTACGTAATAAATATAACAATAACTGTGCAATCAAGTAAGAATTATTATTATTATTATTATTATTATTATTATTATTATTAGAGATCTTGTCAATGTATATTATAAAAATAATTTTAATAGTTATATGCATAAAATAAACATAATTAAAATTATAAAATATTTAAATATGAAGACAATAAAATACAAACTGTATTAAAAATATAATTTTATGATAAAAAAGAATACAAACTAATTGAATTTTAAAAATAAAATTTAATATTAGAGTATTGTTTATCAAATTATATATATTATATCAATGTAGATATTAATTATTACCATTAAAAAATAAATAAAAAATACTAAAGAGTTTAATTATATTTTATAATGTTATCATTATTCGTCTAATAAAAGAATAATAAATTATTTATAAATGCTCAACATATTGATATGATTTAAGGGATGGCAATGGGCCGGGTCGATCCGGGTACTAGAGGACCCGGATCTGCCCCATCCATCCCACGGGACGGGTCGGATCGCCCCGTCACGGGTCGCGGGATGGGTCGGCCCGTTATATTTATTTTTTATTATTTTATTAAATTTAAAATTAATTTAATATATAATAACACATATATTAACTAAGTCCTCACCAGTTGCTTCCTATTATGGACCAAGGATTATAAAAATTAAATATAAGATGAAAAATTAATTAAAAACAATACTAAATTTAATTTTTTTTAATAATTCATATAAAAAATATTTAAAATATATATAAAATATATTTAAAAATAAAAAATGTACAGCAGGTCGGACCGGGGCGGGTACTCATGGGGCGGGCCGCCCCAAATGACACGGGTCGGGTCAGGATTGCCATCCCTATACGATTTACATAATCTTTTATTTGGTTACGTCGAAAATTATTTACTAAGCAAGTAAAAAAATAAAACAACACATAATATATCCAGAAATAACTAAATATACATACAACATAATAATACAAATTTCAAATAACGATATTTCAAGAAATAACAGTTTTTTTTATATATTATGTGGGATAATATATTTTTGCATTTTTTTTAATTACTCATATGCGTGTGGCAATGAGGTGGTAGATTTTCAGTTTAAAAATAATGTATTTTTTATAATTTACGTTACATTTATTTTGATTATTAAATCTCCATTAACTATATAATATACTATCAAATTATTATTAATAATAACTACAATTACCTAAAAAGAACAAAATATATATATATATGAATACTGGGTTAGATTTATTTTGATTGTTGATATTTCCATGAACTACATATTATGCTATCAAATTAATATTAACAATAATGACAAATACCATAAATAATAAAATATGATAAATTTCATTAGTCAGATATCTCTTATGCACAAATTTAAATTTATTTTGCTAAACACGTGATTTTTTTCCAATACCAGAGTAGGCGGCGGCAGGCTACCAAACACCCCTTATGCCTAGTTAAAAAAAGCTGGAATTTATTTTCGGAGTCGAAAAATTTTCTGATCAGCGAGGTGGCGGCCGACTGCTGGATAGTAATGGAAACAACGGTCTGACTGTCGGGCAATTCGCTTTAAAGTTTAAAATCTTTTTGTGGTGGTTGGAAAATTTCCAGTCGGACAACAACGACAACGGTGGTGTCAGGCTGTCGGACAATTATTATTATTTTTGTTTGACATTTTTTTTGGGACTGAAAAAAAATTGGCCTACGAGGTTGCTGCTGGATGTCGGACAGCAGCGCTATTATCAGGATGGCGAACGGCGTAGGCGGCAAGCTGGCGAACAATTTTTTTTTTTGGAATTTTTTTCTTGTAGCCGAAAAATCTTCCAATCGGCGAGGTGGCAGTAGGATATTGGACAGCACCGGCAACAGCGGTCTGCCAGGCATTTTTTTTTAGTTAGAAATTTGTTTTTTCAAATAGCCAGTGTCGGTGTAGGGCTACTAGACGTTTTTTTTTTTAGTTAGAATTATTTTTTGGTAGTGGTAGGGCGGCCGGGGCAATTTATTAGGAGCACCCTGTTTTGCGTGATAATATATGATAGTTATGCGTGATGATATATGACAGTTATACATGATAATATATGGTAGTTATACGTGATGATATGTGTCAAAAATTTAGAGTTTAGGATTTATTTTTTCGTTTTAGGGTTTAGTTTTACATTTTAGGATTTAGTTTTCTATTTTTAGGGTTTAATATTTCATTTTAAGGTTTAGTTTTTTATTTTTTTTATTTAATTTTCCATTTTAGGCTCCTTGCAAAAATCTATCATTCTGTCAGTTATATGTGATGATGTATGATAAAAATTTAGGATTTAGAGTTTAAAACTCAATTTCAGGATTTAGTTTTTTATTTTAGGGATTAATTTTTCATTTTTAGGGTTTACTTTTTTTTTTATTTTAGGTTTATTTTTTTTAATTTTAGATTTAAAATTTCAATTACTTGTGATGATATGTACCAGTTATATGTGATGATAAATGTCAGTTATATGCGATGATAAACTAAATTACATGGTGCACCTTACAAGGTACACCTGGGTGCATGGTATACTCTCTCGGCGGTTGAGGGCAATAGTGGTACTATTTTATTTTTATTATTATTATTCAAATTTTATATTAAAAAATAATTTAAAAAACTAATTTTATATATTTTGTTTTCTTATAATTATTATTATTATTATTTTATGTTTTAACTAAATGACTAATGAGTATATTTGGTGTTATGTACACACTTTGCATGTGTTAAGCATGCATGATTTTTATACTTTATATTTGTAAAAATTGATGGTAGGCCTAGAAAGGTGTTTGACCATAAAAACACCCAATTATGATTTATATTTTGTAATACTTTTAATATGTGATACATTAGCTATCCGTCTGATTTCAATGAGAGAACAAAAAAGCTGACCCACTCGTCTAAGATCTAGGAACCAATCCATGTGAGTTTTTCTTATCTTGATTAAACATCCCTCTTGGATTGAAATTCGTACAAAGAAGGGATTTCACCCAAAAGAAAACACCAAACTATTTGCACATAAAAAGAAGAAGAGGGCCAATTCTAATGTTTGACGGAGCTAAAAAGATAATTTAGCGTAGCCCTGGCACCAAATTATTCGCTGAGTGGACAAATTACGACGCAAATACAAACATAAAGTTGTATTACTTTAACCAAATAAAAGTATTAAAGGGACGGTTTAATTTAGGAACACATTTATCACTCTTTAATTTGTTGTTTGTTACTAATACTACTAAAATGGGTGGGGGGGTGGGGGTGGAAGGGGAACCTTCCCATAAACAGGTTATTAGCTCTGCATAAAAGGGTGCTCAAAATTCTAACATCATGCTCACACACATATGTTTTTAGACAAACACTACAAAACTGTGTTCTCAAGAAACATAAAAGAATATGACCGCTCTATAAAATTACAATTTGCAGAGCCTATAAAACCATCACCTGCCACCTGGCAGTATGGACAAAAAATGGTTGCCTTGGATGTTCTCTAGCCTAGCTAGCACGTCTTTTTCTGACAAACGACAAGATAGGGCAAGCCATTTATTCATTCATCCCTCGACAGATTTAGAATGTCGAAAACTCTCACAGCCCGGGCAATTATGCAGGCTTTCGTGAATATAAATGTCACAATCAAGGCAAAAGGATTGCTTGCATTTTGGACAAGAGACACATGGAGCTGGCATGTTTCCTGTATCGACACAAGAAAGCTGGAAGTTAGAGCAGTTAAGAGTATCATGGCATATCCAAATAGTCAGTTTATTAGAGAACCTTAGTTTGGTTAGTTTTTCGGGATGATTACAAAAAGTGCCCTTGAGGTTTTTATTACAAGTTCGTATAAACTTTAATTGCTGTTTGGTGAATGAGGAGATATGAAGCAAAAAAGTCAATCCGGAGGTCTGTTGAATATATTCATGCCTGATCCGTGGGAATGGTTTGTTTCTACTTCAAACAACTTCTGAAACAAACCATTTCTTGTCAATATGCAAAAATAAAATAAAAATCGAACTAATAATATTTTGAGTCTTTAGGGTCAGTCATATCTATTACATGACTATTTAGGATGGAACAAACCAGAAAGAGAATAGTTTGAGTATGCTTTATGAGAAACTTAGGGTGCAACTGGATACAATTTCCTTGTGAAAAAAATCCCTGGTTCAATTTTTTTAAGATTTTCATTAAAAATATATATACTATTCACCCAATTTCATTTTTTTCTCCCACTAATCTATTCAACTCATTTTTCCAAAAAAAAAAAAAAACACTTCCAATCGCCAATCATTATTACACAGTTTTCAATAAATCTCACTATCCACCCACTCACATCTCTAAATACCAATTATATTCGAGCATTATGTTATTATTTTTATAACAAATCAACTTTAATCATTAAATTTCCATCTCATATCCTTTCTCATTCTCAAAAAATTTCGTTCTTTCAAAAAAGAATCCATCATTGTTCTCTCCCATTTCAAGAATTTTCAAAATGAGATGGCATTCATATGCACCCTTAAAGAATCAAGCTGAACTTGAGCAAATCTAAAGGCCACATGCAAAAAAGAAATAAGAAATTTCATGTGATAAATAAGAAAAAACATGTGAACACATGAAAGCACTTAAAACCATGATTAAGGCCACATGCAAAAAAGAAATTTCAGCAAGGCACCAAATGTACTTTATTGGCATTCGGAGTTAAAGAAAATTGAGCTTTCGACTTCGACACTTACCAGGATTCATGAGGCTTTGTTGGCATCCAAAGCAATTTTTCGGAAGATGACGTGGATCCTTAGAAACCGATGGCGACACATCATCAAATGGAGTTATAGGAAACAGGTGGTGATAAGATCTCGCCAGATGTGGGGACGAAACAAGGGTCAGTCCACATATTTGGCATTCCGTGGGCAGATCACAAATTCGTGCTTTGCATCTCGGGCAAGTGTAGCCCCCGCCAACCTTAGCCTCTTTATGACACGAACAGATTGAAATTACACCTTCAGCGGCTCTTTGAGGAAAACCCATCTTAATCAGATTGGCAATTGCGAACTCGGCAATGGCCGGAGGAGGCGGAGCATGCTCAAACACCAACTCTTTTAAGTGGGACTGTGTCATAGAAAATATTTGCAGATTAGATTACACAACGGAAGTTATTTGCAAATAGGTCCCTGTAATATTCGGGTTTTCCTCTTAACGTTAATTGAGAAAAGGGATTTTCAGGATTTACCAATTAAATTACTTGGGGATAATTACAACAACTACCCTTGAGGTTTTACATCAATCTTATAGTTCTAATGGAAATTGCTGAACATCATCAAATACTTTTACAATTACATCCCCAATTTTTCTCAATATTACAAATAATCCAACTTTTCGTCTAATGTTTTACAATTATGTCTATCAAATTTTCTAAATATTAACAAATCGTCAGATGAAAAGTTAGAGTAAATTTGTAATATTCAGAATGTCGAGGAGTGTAATTGTAAAAGTCAGACGAAAGTTATCTGCAAATAGGTCCTTGAAATATTGGGTTTCTCCTCAACATTAATTGAGAAAGGGGATTTTTAAGAATTATGTGAAAAGTTGTTCTCATACTTCTAGCCAAAATTACTTGGGGTTATTACAAAAACTACCCTTGAGGGACCAATTATTATAAAATTCCTGCTAACATTGAAAATTACAAAAAACACCCTTGAGGTTTACATCCATCTTGCAATTTGCACCAGCCGTTAGTGGAGCAAACAGAAATTGCTGACATCATCAAAATTTTTACAACTACATTCACCAACCTTTCTCAATATTACAAGTAACCCCAACTTTTCGTCAAAATTTCACAATTAGATCCCTCAATTTTTATATATATCACAAATAGCCAGACAATAAATTGGGGTTAATTGTAATATTTAGAAGAGTTGAGGGGTGAAACTGTAAAACATTTGATAACATCAGCAAATTCTGCCATATCAATAAATGGTTGGTGCAGAATGTAAGGCAAATCGAACCTCAAGGGCAATTTTTGTAATTTTCGAAGTTAGCTGTTTTTCTTTTTCCCTGTAAATTCACCGAACCTCACGGGGAGCTTTTTGTAATCATCCCAATTATTTATCACATCGAAATGCACCTCACCTCATCTAACGCCACATAGTATATCCCACCGGTTTCTTGACATAGATATTTGCAAATGTAGAGCTCGGCCGAGAGACCAATAACCGAGCACCTAATCTTGGAAGCTTTGCATTTTTGGATGGTCTCCATAATATCACCCGGATCGCAAGTACAAAGAGCAGAATACAAAATAAGAACTTCTCGGTGACCATACGTGGGAATTTGATTAAGGAGGCTTTGCACGAGATCCAGGCCATTTTGAAGGGACGCGTCGCCCGAGCTCGTCAATTTACCCATCAAAGCTTTGATATGTGACTCGGGGCTACCACCGAGATCCGTTAGGCAATGGGCCATCCCGTCTTTCAACGTCACCAATCCAATTTGGCTCAACGGGTTTTGATCGAAAAACTCCCTGATGAAAGCCTCGACTTGTCGGGCAACTACGACCATTCGGCTGGGTTTATAATCCAATTCTCCGGCTGCCTGCGTGTGAGAAATAAAAAAGGTGTCATAATTTCGTGAAAATAAAATCCATGTAAATGAAAAAAATAATAATAATAATAAAATCATGTAATGAGCTTGATGTTTTGATTCTTATATAAAGGCACTTTATTGCAACCTAAATGTACAGTGGGATGGAGTCAGCATGATGTTTTATGGAAAAAAAAAATTGAACGAGTTTCTTAAAAAAATACAAAAAAGAAAAGAAGAAAACCCTTAAAAAACTAAAAAGTAAAAAAAAATTTAAAAAAAAACTATAAAACTGGAAAACCCTAAGAAAAGCTAAACTGAAAAAAAAAATAAAAAAAATTGGGGCCTTCCCTAACGAAATGTACTTTATAGGCGAGTGTACATAAGTTTTTGTCTCCTCATAAAATTTGGGCCCTGCCTAACCTTTATTTTTTCAATGAATTTCCAAGCTAGCATCGCTCAAGTCTCCTTCTCGTATAAATCCAGTCCTACAAATCTACATAACGATGGTCAAACTTAAAGTTACAATCTGTGAGGCATTTATGATTAATGTGAACTCTGAAATCGAATCCACATTAAAAGTTACACCCTGTGAGCCACTTGTCTATCAAGGTACTCTTCAACTATTCTAATTCAATTTGGGTCTAACAAAATACACCATCTATACGTTCTGCCAAATATCATCATAGAGCAACATTTTGTTTTAAATAAACCCAGTCCTAAGATTTTAAAGTATCCATTAAACTCTATAGGAATTAAACTGCAACAAATCTCTGTAAAATCGCATCTACGAACTAAAACACACGTGTAGACTCATAATAAAGCAAAAAACACATACTAATTCTGAAAAAATGAACTATCATTGATAAAATAGCCAAAAAAAAAACACATTTTACGCATACCCGAGAAAGATCAATGACAATGTATAAATAACGGATCAGTCCTTTTTGAATCCGGACAGCTGTTGCCGTGCGAAGACGCCGACGATACTGAGCGTGGTGGAGGGTTTTGTTGTCGATAGGTCGAAGGAGACCGGATTCGTCCTCTTGCAGAGACTCCCAAGATCGCTCGTCCGCATAAGTCCGTTCCCAGGCTTCGCGACCCCTATTATCGTCTTCATCTTCCTCCTCTTCTTCTCTGCTGAACTCTTTTCGCGACATATTACTAGCTATTCTGGAAAAAACAACAACAAACATGTACATAACTATATATTAGTTCAAAATACCCCCCACCCCCCACTCCCACCCCCACCCCACAAAAAGGCAATGTTATGAAATTGAAGATCACAATTCACACGTTACTGAATAAGTCAACTAGGAAGTAACATTTTTGTGGGCAATTAATTACTATATTTTATAGATAAAATCTAGAGAAAAATGAATAAAATTCGCATACCTGATAATACTAAAAATATAAACTAAAAAACAGCTGCTGTGAGGCTCGTATTTTTGATCCCAGGACAAATAAAAAATGCAATATGAAGAAATCAAATTGGTAAAACTGAAGTTCAAGAAAGATGAGCAGTTGAAAGCTTCGTCGAAAATGTGTGAAACAAGGTTTGTACCTTTAGAGGACACGAATTGATTTGAGACCGACGACCCGTTGCAAAATGAGTGGGTTTCAAGAAAATCGTATAGATGGGTTTTTTCGGTTCTAAACGGGTTTAAAGTATTGAATGTGATGATGAGTGTAGAATAGCTTGAAACTGAATGAAGAAGACAATACCCTTGTTTTCTCTCTCTCTCTCTCTTAGTTTTTTATTTTTATTTTTGTTGGGCCGGGGTTTAAATTGTTGGGCCTCTGGATCCATCGAAGTAGGTGCCGGCCTATTGGAATTTGAAATAAAATTGCCCATTTAGAAAACAAAAGTTTAATAAAGACTATCACTTCAGAAGATTTATAAATATATGAATAAATTTTAAATAATCTCACTTGTACGAAAAGAAAATCATTTTCAACTCAAATTATTCAAATTCTGACTTGAAACTATATATCAAACTATTTGCTATCGACCCGAATTCTATTATATATCATCTAAAAATTAACCGGCGTCAACTCAATGCTGTACTTGATAAAAGTTAATATAAACCATGTGCAACCCAATATATCAACTAAAATTAATTCTCAGGATTTAAAATTATATATAAATTAAAATTAATTCTCAGGACTTAAACCTATATATCAACCCTGCGAATTATATATATCAACCCAAATACTGCAACTTTCAAAAATATTTAAAGACATACTTACCTAACTACCGCCTTGAAACTATATATCAACAACCCAATATATCAACTAAAATTAATTATGAGGATACAAGGGTAGATTTGAGGGATTCGCGGGCAAATATAAAAAATGTTAAAAAATAAAATTTATCCAAAAAATAATTAGGAATGTGAATTATTATATCAAAAAGAAAAAAAATGTTGTTCACTTTAAATTTTGAATTTTTTATGCTACATTAGTTATTTTGTTTATAATGATATTATTTTCGTCACAACAAAGAATTTTCAACCTTTTATACTTTTAACTATCAATATTGTGAAATAAAGATAACTTATGCATTATACGCCAGTTTTATAATGACACTTTTGAAAGATTTGTGATAGCGATAAAAATAAATAAAATCGTTCAAGTTCTGGTATATTTCTATTTATATTACATTATTTTCACAATAAATAATGTTTGAGTACATTTATACATGAAACAACGGGATTAGTTGTTAAATATAGTAAAGTACCCTTAATGTGATGTTCAAATACGAAGAAAACCGAAATTGTAAAAATATTAAGGACCTCTTGAGGGATATCAAATATATATTTTATAAGGTTATCATATTCATTCGATATATGGAAAATATAATTAAGACCAAAATTCTTGTTTCCATATGTAAATTCAAAAATTTGTTAAATTTATTTTTCATTTTAATTTACTTTCCATTAAACATGTTCCCAAACAATTTTTTTTTTTTAAAAATCAAAATAAATATACAAACAATCACATTATTGAGAAACAAACAAAGAAATAGCCTAATCATATATTTGCTATCCACACTATGATTTTTATTGGTTTCTCTGTATATGTTCATAGTGAAATACAGATCCAAACAATTAAATAAATCCAAATACATACACAAATAATTACATAATTGAGAAACAAAAAAGGAAAAAGTTGCATAATAATATATTAACTATCTACCGTACGATTTATTGATTCTTAAGAATAAAAAATAATAATACTTGTAACAGTAATAGTAACAAAGTCGTTTTAAGAATATAAATTGCGACATAAAGATGACCGTGGTTGAACATATTTGGTTTAATAATTAATTATGTTAAATATGTTTTTCCATTTGTATTTTAATTGTTACAAAACTTGTGAGATTTCTATTTTTAGTAATTATATATTTGGTAGCATAATTTATTGCCATTAATATGTTTTTCCATTTATACTTCAATTACCAAATATGTAGCAATTATGAAGGAAGTAGTTTGGTTTATATGTATATGAAAAAATGAAGAAACAATTCTTTTTTTACTCTAGTCATAATTATATATATAACTTAATTAAAGCAGTGCAAATAATTTAAAATTTAGATTAACTTAATTAGGGAAACGTAAAATTTAAGGTAACTTAATTTTATAATAATATCGTGTATTATTTGAGTTCTGATAGCATGCAGTTATAAAATAGAAAAAAAAATGGCAAATAGTTGTTGTGAGCCTGTGCTCGATTTGCTGAATTCGCCTTGTGATCCATGCATGGTGAATTGCTGCCTCCATTGGTGTGCCATTTCCACGAGCATAGAGAGATGACCAAACATCTGTCTGAAAGCAACTCGTCTGATTCCATTGTGGTTGATCCACCGGTAGTGCAGGAAATGAATGCTGCTGAGCCACACATGCCCGGGTCATCTTCTTCGCACAGCCCTGAACATAATAATCTGCATAATCTGCAGCTACAGACTGTGGATCTTTAACTTGTTAAGCTCCTTAGACTTGTTTTTGTCCTCCCTTTTACCTTTAGAAATATAAATAAAGGACTGGGCTGGGATTATAATTTTTTCTTTGATTTTCTATCATAGTCCTTTTTTTTTAAATGTCTAAGTTTTAAAGACTGTAAAACATTTGTAAAAGAATACCTTAATACTTTTGATGGTACTTATGGTGGTTTGTGACTTGTCATATGAGATTTTGATTACATTATTATCCAAATATTCTCATAGTTAACCGTTTTCCAATAACAGCAAGGACATTTATTATGGTTCGATCTCAACAACACATCTCTCCCCAAAATGCTTGAGAATAATCTGTAGAGTCGTAGAAGTATAAAGAACAATATTAGCTTAACAAATTTCAAACATGCATTGTTATACTCAAAACTTTATTATGCAAAAAAATACTTACAA
>BMAC01000726.1:25230-88019 GCA_014905375.1 Phtheirospermum japonicum | reverse complement strand
AGAATATACAATTCATAATCAATTAATAATTATCAAATTAAAAAAAATGGTTAGTCAAATAACTGAATCAGGATATGCATATCCAAGAATCAACCTGCTCAATCTAGAATATACAATTCATAATCAATTAATAATTATCAAATTAAGAAAAAAACAGTTAGTCCAATAGTTGTACAAAACACATATTAAATCTTACAAAAATGAGAAACATAATTGACATTCTCAAAATAAAAAATGTCGAACAGAGAACTGGAGGTGATCTTTTTTCTATAATCTATTCAACCCAGAATACCCCAAAAAAGAGATGTGTATGCATAATAAAAAAAGTTGCAAGAACAGGGGATCCTTTTTGTAAAAAAGTCCAAAAAAATTTGTTCAAATATTCAAATGAACAAAATATAAAATAAAATTATAACAATTATTGTTAGTTAGATTTTACTCTGGAAACTCAATCAACCCCGCTTCGATCGCCGCCATGTCATCCAAAAATATGGCGTAGTGAGTTCAACCTCAGCCGCCGATTTCGTTCTGAGCCTCGCCGATATTCTCTCCCATCGAATCGAGTAATCTCCGGCAAATTCAAAAAGAGCGTCCTCGAATTGCTTGTCCTCTTCCCAGGTCCAAGTCGGTTTACCCGCTTCAGAATCACTTGTGAGATCTGCAATTAAATCCAACACAGATCTAGGAATTATAAAAAAAATGGTTTGTTTTAGAGTCACAATTATCAAAAAAGAGATCTGAAAAAATGAGGATTTAGGGATCATAAAAAAAAAAAAAGAATAAAACAGATCTGGATAAATTACAGATCAGATCGGGAAATAACAAATCAACAGATCCGAAAAAAAAACCCAGAGAGATTGTGTGTATAAGGAGAGATTATGTGAGATTGTTTGGAAAAAACAGATAGGCGAATTTTTTGGACGGAATCATATAAACATATAGGAGATTATAAATTCTTTTTTCTATTCCTTTACGTTGAAATCACGGATTTTAGAAAAAATTGATTAGAATTATGTTGAAAATAAAACGGAGATCGGCTCTACGAATGATACGAACCCTAGTAAATTATATTAACAAAAATAGAAAAAAAAATTATTATTTATACCCCCTCAAAATTTTGGTCTCATCCCAAAATAGACCCCTTTGAACCACAGCACGACACCTCAGCTTTAGAGCATTCTCATTGGTCCACCTATTCCCCGGAATGCTCTCCTTTTGATAACTCATGATTAATAGTTAGCACAATTTACAGCAGTGGTGGATACACACACACACACACATACGTATAAATAGAAAAACATATTAAACACAATTAATTATATAACCAAATATATAATTAGTAAGAATAGAATTCTCAAAAATTTGTTTTGGTAATTGAATTGTAAATGGAAATACATATTTAATTATGTTACCATATTTCATATATATATATAGGATTGGGTTCAAATGAGAACCCCGTCATTATATGTGAACCTAGGGACTAATCCTGGCCTTAGATCTAATATTGCACAGTGCAATTATATGTCCAGGTTCATTGTGCTTTTTAGACAATACTGTAGTGTTAAAATCAGTCCAATTTTTTTAATTTAATTATATATATATATATATATATATATATATATATATATATATATATATATATATATATATATATATATTACGTTTTAAAACATGCAATATGTATCTTAAATTGTAGATCTTGAGAATGTGATTAATTTGATATATATTTCATTCAAAACGAATAAAATTTGAAAAAGTTATGATTTGTTGAAAATTTGAGTTTCATTTCAAAATTTTGAATTTGCAGTTTATAGACAAAATTTGCGATACTTTTTGTATACAATCGTAGTGTTTTTTTTTTCTTAATCTATTGTGCTTTCCAAAGAACAATGTAGTGCTCTTTGTAAACATTGATATATGTCCAAAATACCATTTTTAATTAATTAATGCATTTTTTTATATTATTACCATGCTGACATGTCATGATCTCAACCATCAAGATTATCCAATATAATGGTCAAGATGAGTCCCTAGGTTCACATATAATGACGGGTTCTCATTTGAACCCAACCCTATATATATATATATATATATATATATATATATATATATATATGAAATATTTATAATATTTTGTCTAAATTATTTGTTTCTCTTTGTTTGAAAAATAGAGTCAATTTCATTTCAATAAACATCTTGGCTTGGTGTATAGACATGAACAAATTTTAACAAATTTTGTCTAATTGAGCCCATTTGAACTTATTGAAAATTAAGAGACCTAAATGGTTCAAGATTATTTGTTTCAATGTAAAATATAAAATAAAATAGTAAATGTGGTATACAATGAGTCTTTCTCAAAATTTAAAGTGAATAATAATTCATCTTTTGAACTTGATAAATTATTTCTCTGCATCTGCATATTAATAATATAATAATGTACAAAGTAGGTTTTCAAAATTTAAAGTGAACATTATTTTTTTTCACTTTGTATTTAATGTCTACCTTTTGAACTTATTTTTAAAATAAATATTATATTTTTATAATTTTCTTATCAATGCCCGCGTAATTGCGGTTGTCTACACTAGTAAATAAGTTTAAAAGTACTTTAACAAAATGTGAATCTTCAATTCAGATTATTGTTGAATATAAGACATCATAAACTAATTAATTAACAAAAAAATTAAACTTATTCAAATATCTTTAGATCTTAGTTAAACTTTATAATCATATATAATATCATTAGTTCTTTTACTTTATATATATTAAATTATCAGATGTCATAAAATTATGAATTGAAAAAAGAAAAAATTGCAGATCATGTTATGGTTAACTAAGTTGCACCGACACGGACTCGGGAAACAACATAGACATAGTACACTCTTATTTTAAGGATGTAGGACACGACGCATCTCATACACAATTATAATATAAATAACCTTTAATTTATTTATTTCCTATAAATATTAAATTCTGCAAACCATGGGGAGATTTAGTTTCAAATTCATACTGGTTATTGTTTTTAAATTAATTATATAAAATAATTACAAAATCATTCACAACAATTGATGAACCTCAAGTAAAAAAATGACAATAATTAAAATTTAGAAAAAAAAAAAGAAAAAACGTGCCGAAGATTTGTTCAGGCTGTGTAAAAGCCGTGTCCGCAGTCAAGAAATAAAAAATAATAAAAAGGGCATGCGTCCGACATATGTCAGGCACGTGTCTGCATCTGTGGAGTGTCCGACATGCGTACGAGGTCGAAAATGAAGTGCCCATGCATCATAGGTTATTACCTATATGTTTTGGTCTCACGTAAATTAGATAGAGTTAACTGGATGAAAAATGTGAATATAACAATATGATAACAAGCATCAAGGACATGGCTCGAAAATGTTTAACCGATAAGCCATATGGTCCTGGTTGAGCTGGTCTCCTAGTCAACCACTCAAACGACCGAGCTAAAAAGTGTTTATATAAATAAGTAGCCATTACTATTGCTTCCTCGATGGCCTCTCCAGCTACTATCAAGTAGCCATCATACCGGAGGACCAAAAAAGACAACCTTCATATGCTCATTCGGGACATTCGTCTTTCGGAGGATGCCTTTTGGCCTTTGCAATACGCCGACAAATTTCCAGCGTTGCATGTTATTCATCTTCACGAGCATGATCGATGGCTTCCTTCAGGTTTTCATGGACGATTTTTTAGTATTTAGATCATCCTTTACTTGGTATTTAAATAATTTATTTAAGGTTCTTGAACGTTTCTTTGATAAAAATTTGGCACTTAGTTGGGAAAAGAATCATTTTATGGTAAATAGTGGCATTGTTCTTGTTAATATCGTGTCAAGTAGGGGTTTAGAAGTAGACAAGGCGAAATTGAATGTCATTGAAAGTCTGCCCCCTCCTATGAATGTAAAAGGCATTAGAAGTTTTTTAGGACATGCGGGCTTTTATCGACGTTTTATCAAAGATTTTTCAAAGATTAGTCGCCCATTGTGTCAATTACTTGGTCTCGATGTGCACTTTGTGTTTGATGAGTCATGTCTAAATGCTTTCAACTTTCTTAAAGAAAAACTCACTACGGCCCGGGTTGTTGTTGCCCCAAATTGGTCTCTCCCCTTTAAAATAATATCTAATGTATCGAACGATGCAGTGGGATCCATTTTGTGTCAATGGGTAGATGGTCTTCTTCCCGTCATTTACTATTCGAGTCTTATATTGAATGAGGCTCAAAGGAATTATACAACTTTTGGCCGTAGTTCTTGATTTGTACATATTTGTATGTGAATTTTCGTGTGTTTTTGCATCGTGTGTTGTGTGCTGTTAGGGTGTTTAGGTTTATTTCTTCTCGTTTTTCTTCCTTTTGATGTTTTTTATTTCGTTTGGTGTTTAATGTGTTTCTACTTTATTTTATAGGAAATAAACTGATTCTGCTTAATTTTCATGTTTCAGCTCAAAACGAAGGAAACGGGACGAGCGACGAGCCGAAGCCCTACAGGCGCCGTAATGCAGCGCCCGCATCGACGCCGAGAGCTGCTCCCGTCAATCGACGCTAGGTCGATGCAAAGCTACAGTAGTGTGGATCCTAGATCTGTCGATCGACGCATATGTAGATGCAAACTTGCAATAGCGTCGATCCTGGCCCGCGTCAATCGACGCACTGCCTAGTCGACGCGAGCATCCTGACTTGCGTCGACGCCGATGCTCTGGCAGTTTCAGCAGTTATTTCGGGAAAATCTATAAAAACCCGGAGGTTTCTTCATTTTGGCCGTGCTGGAACTTGGGGGGAAGATCATAATAACCCAAGCCTTTCAACTTTATATATTTTTGTGTGTTTTGTTCTTGTTGTTTCAGGTCCCCTTCAATGTTGAGGCCCGTTGGACGATTTTTGACGCTCAACTCATCATCACAAGCGTGATTTCAGGGATGTATCTCTCTTTCTCCTATCTTTTACCATACTTAGCTTAATCTTTCATTTTTTACAATGTGGACATTGTATGGTTTAAGTGTGTGTGTGTGGGAGGGGGGGTTGTCCTTGATTAGTAATTTAATTCTTTGTATGCTTGCTTGTGGTTGATTTAAGTTGTGTGTATTGATATTGATTGGAACCTTGACGAAATGACGTTGTTAGATGCTTTGGTTAGGATATCTAGACTTTCGTTCGAACAATAGGGTAATTGTGGGGAATGAAGTGTAAATAGTCTATGAAGTGTCTTGTCTCTTGTTCTATTCTTGTTTCGTTCCAAAGAGTCGAATACTCTCTACTAGCCCCGTTTTTAGTTAACATCTATAGGACTTTATGTAATTTTTCTTTTTATTTTGGAGACGTTAATACTCCATGTGCTAAATTTGAAAAAATGCTATCGGTTGTACCTAGTAACGTAAGATCGGAGTCAGTAAACTCTCATTTTTGATGTATGTATATTATGCTCGTTTAGTACCTCATTTCTATAGGTACTAATAATTAAAAAAAAAAGAAGAAAAAGAAAATAAAAAGAATAAAAAAATAATAAGTACAAGAAGAGAAATCCTTGTACAAGTTAAGTTCTTATTTTCATTTTTTATTTTCTTAGATTGTATTGTTAAAGAGGTGTATATATGACTGGGCTATTCGGGTGACGACTTGGCGATTTGAACAGGGATGGACTTTGGCCGAGGCATGGATGGGTGACGTACATGGAGATCAACTCATTACTTTTAGGTGTTCGGAAGCTAGTCTAAATCTCTTAGCTCAACGTTATCGTGTCGTCCTTTTAGTTGAGTTTTTAGTCGGTTTAATGCATTAACTTCTTGAATCATATAAATGCATTAGTGATTAGGTCATCGGGTAATTAGCTTTTCCTCATCTACGTCTAGTTCTGATTTTGCTTGAGGACAAGCAAAAAGCTAAGTGTGGGGGAGTTGATTTGTACATATTTGTATATGATTTTCGTGTGTTTTTGCATCGTGTGTTGTGTGCTTTTAGGGTGTTTAGGTTTATTTTCTTCTCGTTTTTCTTCCTTTTGATGTTTTTCGTTTCGTTTGGTGTTTAATGTGTTTCTACTTTATTTTATAGGAAATAACCTAATTTTGCTTAATTTTCGTGTTTCGGCTCAAAACGAAGGAAACGGGACGAGCGATGAGCTGAAGTCCTGCAGGCGCCGCAATGAAGCGCTCGCATCGACGCCGAGAGCCGCTCGCATCGATCCATGCTAGGTCGACTCAAAGCTACAGTAGTGTCGATCCTAGCTCCGTCGATCGACGCATATGTAGACGCAAACTTGCAGTAGCGTCGATCCTGGCCCGCGTCGATCGACGCACTGCCTAGTCGACGTGAGCATCCTAACTCGCGTCGATGCCGATGCTCCGCCTGCGTCGGTCGACGCTCCGGCAGTTTGAGCAGTTATTTCGGGAAAATCTATAAAAACCCAGTGGTTTCTTCATTTTGGCCGTGCTGGAACTTGGGGGGAAGGTCATGACAATGCAGAGAACCCTCGATTCTTGCCACCTTTCGATTCATGTAAGAACATTTTTAGTTCATCGTTTTTTTGTTTCTATTTGGTCCGACGTTGAAGATCGTTTATCGATGCTGAAGTTCGTTGGATTGCTGCTGATGCTTTTTTAGATTATAGGTTTTTCTGCACCATTTTATTTTCTTTGTGTATTTGGCTTTGACTATCGTTGGATGTTGATGTTGTACTTTAGTTTCGTTAATTTAGTTTCCTTTGTTCTTCTTGTTTTTAGTATGTAGTCATTTGCTTTAGTAGTTGTTTAGATGCTTGGTAATTCTCATGCTTTTAATTTCTGAAATTATGCTTTTGAATATGCTAATGCTTTTCGGCTAAATTTATCGTTCTAGTGTGCCTAAGGTCATTTAGAGCCATCGAGATTGACAATCCTAATCGTGGAGATGATCCTGGAGCACTAGAACCCTCGTTTTCATAATCGTTTCAAACTTTTGATTTAATTGCTCGTAGATGTTAGAAACCCCCAAACCAAATTTGATCGCGTGTTTAGTTCAATTTTTATTTCGTCTTTATGTTCGTGAAATCAAACACCGGAATAGCTTCCAGTTAGTCTTCCTTATGATTCGACTCGAGTTCAACTTACCGCCTACAATAGCTCCGTTCTCTTGCGGATGAGCTTTTTATTTTTAAATAAAAAGTAGGTGTAAAAAGTTCGATTCAAAATTTGGCGCCGTTGCCAGGGAAGGATAAAGGTTGTCGATTTTTAGTGTTTGCTTTTATTGATTTTTGTTCGTGTTCTTATTTGTTTGTTTGTGTTAGTGTTAGTGTTTGTTTTTAAATTTTGTTTTTGTTTCTTTTTGTTCTTTCTGGTACGTTTAATCTCGTTTGTTGAGTATTGTGCTTTGTAACCAAATCTTTGATGATTCGAGATTAATAAGATTGAAGATGGTGGATTATCGAGCGAATTCGCCATATGATGACTTATGTGCTCCACCTTTCGATGAAGAGATGTTTTGCCCAATGTCCGATTGGCGTGGGTTTCGACCGGCAATTCCATTGAGTCTTGCAATGCGGGAGAACGATCTTGATGAGTTCTACCTCGAGCAACTCCCGATTTTTCATGGACTACCGAGAGAAGACCCGCTAAACTTCATCCGAGAGTATAATACCATCACCCCGACGTTCCCTCTTCTCAGCCTGCCGATAGATCAAGTGAAGATGCGACTCTTTATTTTCACGCTAAAGGATCGGGCGAGAACATGGTTGCTGGATTTAAAGCCCGACTCCTTGAGATCATGGGAGGAAATTTATGATCGATTCATGGATAAGTTATACTTTCACCCATCCGATCCTCCGAATCACCAATGGGCCCCACCTTCAATTTCCTACAATCCGGCCCAAAATGACCCTTTTGCCAATTATTTAGATCCTAGTTTTGGTCATCACATCCCAGCTGCATATCATGATTGGAGATATAATGATCCATATGCTCCTCATGAACTACATGCTTATAATCCGAGCTATGATTATTATCCCTTGTCTCCTTCGTGTAACCATCCAAGTTCCAATCATCACACCATACTCACCTCACCCATGATTGTTCATGAAGCATGGGATGAAGTTAGCCAACCCTGTTCAGACGAGGTGCCGATATTTAATGTGGAATTGGGGGAATCAAGCTTGAACGTTTGTTTAGAAGGGTTGTGTAAAGAGGAGGTTATTGGAGATCTGGTTGAATGTGACGTATTTAAGAAGGAAGAAGAAGGGATTTTTCCGTTGGAGTGACCGGAGGATGTTGTAGATTCGAGCCTCCCTACTCTTGATGAAGAGGGTGAAGTTATGGTGCCGATTTTGGAGGGTAGTGAGACTATTGAGTCACATTTTAAACCACCCGAAGCTTTGTTGAAATTTGAGTTTGAGGTAGTAGACGAGATAATCGAGAAGGTGCCCGATCATCCCATGGTACAAATGCCGTTTGATATATTTGTGGTGATCGATTACTCGCGGTTCCGACCTCCGAAGCTAGTTGGAGTGTTCTGCATCCCGGGACGTGATTTTTATGCCCGCCTTGGTGATTATCATCGCCAATTCTTGATTTTACAGAATACCGAGGCGTGGCACGACCGTCATTTATTTTTAGACCCGGAATGACATCGAATGGATGCCGTCAAGCTAAAGACGTTAATCAAGCGCTTCTTGGGAGGCAACCCAAGCCTTTAAACTTTATATGTTTTTGTGTGTTTTGTTCTTGTTGTTTCAGGTCCCCTGCAATGTTGAGGCCCGTTGGACGATTTTTGACGCTCAACTCATCATCACAAGCGCGATTTCAGGGACGTATCTCTCTTTCTCCTATCTTTTACCATACTTAGCTTGATCTTTCATTTTTTTACAATGTGGACATTGTATGGTTTAAGTGTGGGGGGGTTTGTCCTTGGTTTYGTAAMTTAATTRTTTGTATGCTTGCTTGTGGTTGATTTAAGTTGTGTGTATTGATATTGATTGGAACCTTGACGAAGTGACGTGGTTAGATGCTTTGGTTAGGATATTTAGACTTTCGTTCGAACAATAGTGTAATTGTGGGGAATGAAGTGTAAATAGTCTATGAAGTATCTTGTCTCCTGTTCTATTCTTGTTTCGTTCCAAAGAGTCGAATACTCTCTACTAGCCCCGTTTTTAGTTAACCTCTATAGGACTTTATGTAATTTTTCTTTTTATTTTGGAGACATTAGTACTCCATGTACTAATTTTGAAAAAATGCTATCAGTTGCACCGAGCTTATTAGGGATGACGCTTATGAGAATGCCGAGATCTACAAAAGGAAAGTGAAGCTTCAACGAGATAAGAAGCTCATTAATAAATATCTTAAGGTCGGCGTAAAAGTTTTGACTTTTAGCTCTCGTCTCCATTTATTTTCCAAAAATCTCAAGTCACGTTGGTGTGGCCCATTCTTGGTCGAGGAAGTGACACCGTATGGAGTGGTAAAGTTAGTAAACGAGAAGACCCAGGAACATTTCCAAGTCAATAGCCATCGTGTCAAAGCGTATTTCCAATGATCAATACAAACTCAAGATGTGGAGTTTGACACTTTCGAAGACCCACCTATCGCCTAACCGCCTTCAATTCATCAAGCTAAAGACGTTAAAAAGTACTTCTTGGGAGGCAACCCAAGCATTTCGTATCCTTATTACAAAATATTTGTATTATTGTATATTCGTTCTTTAATTTTTCTTTTCTCTTTTGATTAAGTCAGAGATAGAAGGCTGATTATGAACTCCCGGAGGCATTTTTGAAGGGTCTGAGCTTTTTCTCAAGAAATAGCGATCAGGGAGTGAAAAAAAGGCTCCACGGACACAGAAAATTCATCGATCGATGTATATGTCGATGCGTATTTGACCAAGTACCTCCGCCCGTGTAGATGGCCCATCGATAGCTCAACGATTAATGTAAAACTCTTTATTATACCCATCGATGTCCCACTAGTACAAAAACAGGATTCAAGAACAGGGATTTAAGAACGCCTCAGGAGGCGGCGTTCTTAAATGTCAGGCGGTGACATTTTTGTAATAAAAGTGTCAGATACGAGAAAGTCTTTTTTAAAGACGTTCTGGTATACTGGATATCCAGAAAGTCGTTAAAAAGACGTTCTGGTATATTAGATATCCAGAACGTCGTTAAAAACAACGTTCTCGTATGTTAAATATCGAAAATGTCTTTAAAAACGACGTTCTCGTATGTTAAATATCGAAAACGTCTTTAAAAACGCCGTTCTGGAAAGTATTATTCAGAACGCCTTTAAAAAGACGTTCGCGTATGTCATATTATTTATGTATTAAAATATACCCACAAAATCAATTTTTCTAATTAAAATATAAACATAAAATACCCTAATCCACAATTACCTTTCTCTCTCGTCTGCTCGCCGATTCAACCCCTCCCACCATTCCCAACCACCGCACCGGCCGTCATCTTCCAATCGCCACCATCAGCTGCATCATCTTCCACCTCTGCTCCTCCAACATCCCCCATTTTCCCATTTTTCCTCCTCCAGAATCAGAAATCGGCCAGCACCCCTCCGCAAATGCAACTCAGATCCCTCATTTTCCTCCCTCCCCATCTACCCTTTTTCAACCCTAATTGATCCACTCGAGCAATTTATTTATAGATTACAGATTTATTCAGTCAATTTCAAGGTTCGGCGATTGATTGATATTTAAATATGTCCGCGATGAAATCGTCGGGCCGGTTCTTCATAGTCGGGCTGGTAACGTCGTGGTATTCATCCAACATTGGGGTTCAAGTACCCAATTTTCCTGACCATGTGCCACATGACGGTATGCTCGTTGCTGAGTTACATAGCTATTGCGTGGATGAAGATGGTGCCGATGCAGACTATAAGATCTAGGGTTCAGTTCATGAAGATTTCAGCTCTCAGCTTGATCGATCTTCGTGCCGATGCAGACTATAAGATCTAGGGTTCAGTTCATGAAGATCTCAGCTCTCAGCTTAATCGATCTTCGAGCACTCCTTCTAAGAATATTCTTCCTCCCCAAGATCTCCTCGACGATCTTTGCAGGTATTTTCGCTCTGTGTGTGAAAATATTAAGGATTAAATATATACGATGCAAATTTTTATAGTTCATTTTAGTTTTTGAATTGTTGAAGTTAATTGGAATTCACGGAACATTTTTGTTTGACTTTCATTATTCTTTTCGTTGTGTTTTTTTGGTTCTCTGAGAAAATGGGATAATAGTCACCAAGAAATGAATTTTTGATGCACATAAACGACGCACATGCGTATTAATTATGCGTCTGGGTTGGGTTCTACTGGGATTAATGGATAAAAGTTGAGTGGAGTTTGTTTTGGGTGTCATTTTACTGAAGAAATTGAGTTCTAGAATTTGGTTTTAACAATTTTAGGTCAATTTGGAGCACAATGTTGTTTTGATTGAGTTGAAACATGAATTTATAAAGAAATTTGTTAGGGAACTATTTGGTTGATGAAATAACCTTTAATATTTTTGGCTATGTGTTGGTTACATGGTGTTTCTTTTCATTTTGTAATGTTTTTCAAAGGGCTCTGTTGTTTTTTTCATTTTGTTTTGTTGTTGTAATTAACCTAAACCTTAGGAGTAGTTTTTGTAATTATCCCTTACTTTTATTCTTTTGTGAAAGACTGTTTTGTTTTGAGTGTAATGCTTTGTTATTTATTTATTTTGCTTAGAGTGCATTGAAGAGATGGTGTCGAATATGCAAAACAAGACTGAAATATCTCCCAGCCTCCGGGCTATAATCAATCAACTCGACGATGATGACCGAAGACGATTTGAGTCAAATTGTTCTGGTCAAAGCTCTTCTGGGCAAGTCAATGATAGTCCAGAAAGGAATGTTGACTTCGATGGTGACACATTCAGAGATTCTGGGACTTGGGACTTTGATAATGACGACCAAGGGGGTGTGGCTGATGACGGCGCTTATGATCAGGATACGAGTTTCCCGAATCAGCAAGAAGTTCCGGATTTGGTAAACTTCCTACATTACCCTTGCATGTTTCTTGAGCTTTTCCAACAAATGAGAAATATATGTAATTTCTGATTATTCTTTTTAGTCTGGTGAACAATCGAACGTTCATGACTCTGATGAGTATGATAGATTCGAGGAAGAGGAAGGAGCCCACCAAGGGGAGGACGCTATGGTGGTGGTAGAGGAGATGCTCCAACCAGTCTTTTAGTCCGCAACCTTCGCCATGATTGCAGGTAAGTTTGGCTTTGCTTTTGTTAATTGCAGTTTTTCTTTCTGCAATGGAAACCAAAATTCATTTTTCTTATGGTTTAATTTTACATATTCAGGCCTGAAGACTTGAGGAGGCCTTTCGGCCAATGGGTTCCTGTAAAGGATATTTATCTCCCAAGGGATTATTACACTGGGTGAGTTTGGTAGAATGATGTTCTTACCCCCCTTTTTTTTTAATCAAACCCAACTATTTTCTGTTGATGTAACGTGAAAAAATACGATTACGATTCATTTTTATGCTTAGTTATTTGTTATAATTAAGATTTTTGAGATTTAGCAGTGAAGTAAGAGTCATGAAGGCTTCAAATCAAGTAGTAAGAGTTCTGTTGACACAAACTAGTGGTAAAGAGGTCTCTTGACGTCAATCGAGTAATAAACAGTTGAAGGTGATGTTAATGGTAAATAAGATTGATTTGGGGAGGATTCTTGTTTGAATACAATGTGAAGATATCATCAAGATTTCAAGTCTTGAAGAATTTCAAGTCACATCTTAAATTATCATCACTCACAAGGTCAGCTGCCAAGTGCTTGTTTATGCGCTTATCATGGCCTCTTCCATATTCCGGAATTTTTCTGAGCTGTTAATTTGATTAGGTCCTATTTGGAAATTTTAAGGCTTTAAGGTAGTGTGTAAACTAACTGCTCTATATTTTCTTCTCTGTGATTAAAATCGCAAACTGTTTAACCTATATACCCTTTGGCGCATCATTTGTGACTAGCATTTCTTATAAAAAAATTTCATGCAGTGATCCGCGAGGCTTTGGATTTGTCCAATATGTGGACCCAGCTGATGTTGCGGAGGCCAAACGTCAGATGGACGGTCAAGTGCAACTGCAGGAAGATAGAAGCAATTCGATCACAATTGGTGTAGCGGATGAACATGTTGGATTAGTCGCTGGGTGTGGTGGAAGGATTATTATGGCCAAAAATTTGGAAGAGAAGGCGATGACAAACTTAAAATGCATACGCAGTCCTATTGTTGTTTAGATTATGCACATGTTCTCAACTCCTGATATCTTCAATAATTGAATTTAATGTATTTGCGATTGTCTTGTTTTTAATGAATTTAATGAATTTGATGTAATTGTTGGCACCTGCTTTCATTTAATTTTTTTTAAAATTTTTTACTACTTTCTAGAACGGTTATTCAAAAACCCGTTCTAGAAAGTATATTTTCCAGAATGCCTGTTTTTCGAGACGTTCTGGAAAGTATACTTTCCAGAACGCCTGTTTTCGAGACGTTCTGGAAAGTATACTTTCGAGAACGTCTTAATGAAGGACGTTCTGGAAAGTATACTTTCCAGAACGCCTTAAAAAGGGACGTTCTGGAAAGTATATTTTCCAGAACGTCTTAAAAAATGACGTTCTGAAAAGTATACTTTCGAGAACGCCTGAAAAAGGGACGTTCTGGAAAGTATATTTTCCAGAACGTCTTAAAAATGGACGTTCTGGAAAGTTATTTTCCGGAACGGGCGAAACCTGTAAACCGAATTTCTAGAACGGCTGAATTTTTTTTAAGAACGTCTCTGAAAACCGTTCTTGAAAGTCTGACAATCAAGAACGCCCTGCTGAGGCGTTCTTGATTGTCAGACTTTTAAGAAGAGCCCCATACAGAACACCTCAGCAGGGCATTCTTAATTTGCAGAAACAGGCGTTCTTAAAAGCTGTTTCTGCACTAGTGTCCCATCAATCGATGCCTAGTCAATGCATAGCCCTTTATTGATGCCATCGACATTCCGTCGATGGACCATCGAATGACTTCTTATCGACACAAGACTCTGTTGTACTCGTTGATCGATACCTAGTCGACGCATATCCCTCTGTCGATCTCATCAATGGCCTGTCAACCAAAGTCTTATCGATGTGAAGCTCTTCATTGTACCTATTGATGTCCCATCGATTGATGCCCCATCGATGCAAAGCCCTTTGTTGTTCCCGTTGGTGGCCCATCCATTGACGGTCATCGACGCAGACCCTAACCCCAACCCGGTCGCTGACTCAAAACCCCAAAAATTAACCCGACCCATTTCTGATTTGGCCCAACCCGCTTGCTAAGTTTATAAAGCACCACACCTCCCAACAATTTCTCATTATTTTTCTTTAATTTCATAACTCTCCCAACCTTCCCTCTTTTACTCTCTCTTGCTTATTTCAATTTTGGTGACTCCAATTATTTTTCGGTGATCCTCCAGCCATGGTCTACCAACTCTGGCTACTTGAAACCTCCGTCCAAATCTCGGTGACCAATTTCCTCTATTTCTTTCCACAATAAAATGACTCAAGCCAATTTCGTCTGAAATTGACATCATTTCGTTTTAAAATTGAGTTACTTTTCTTGAGCCTAATCATTCTCGTACACCACGTTCTCGAAAAAATTCCCCAAAGAGAACACCCTTCCAAATACTATATTTTGAGAGTACGTGCACACCCCTTTTGATCCCCATTTGCTTTAAATTTGTTTCACCATGTCTCGAGCGGGAAAAATGAAAGACATTTTGGCCAAATACGAGACCCCATTTCCAACCTATTCGACAGAAGAGGGAAAGGTTTTTATTTAGATTAGAACTTGGGGTTTGAAACGCATCGAGCAATTGATTTAGATGAGGTGGAGGAATGAGCCCAAGGGGGGCTCAGAACATTACGAAGCTATTTTAAGGTATATCGAGGAGCTCGGGTGCACCATGTTCACCTAGATGGAGATTCCCAGATACCACAAACTCGTAATCAAATTCTTCACCACTTTGAGCATTTTTTTCGACCAGATGTTCGCATGTCGACTTGTTGGCAATGAAATTTGGGGGAACAAATGCATCTTTGAAGAGGTTTTCAAGCTCGATAACAATAGCATTCCCCCAATGCCCTAAGACAACACGTTTGATGTTGCCGCCTTTTAGTATGAATTAACAGGAGGAAACATAGGCTCTTACGATTGGTTTCCAGTTACGAGGATTAAAGACGACACCGTCTACATCGCTTATAAATCCCTCACCCATGTGGTACTTTGCAAAAAAGAGCTGACCAATGCTACAAAACCCGAGCTTTATGCGTTGTGGTGCCTCACTTATAGTCGATGCTCACGCCTATTTTCTCTTCTCTCGAATGGAACCCAAAACATTTTAGAGAAGAAACTCGGCAACAAAACGCCTCTCCTCTAGTTTGCCCCATTCATAACCGACCTTGCCTATCACTTCGGGTTCAATTTGGCCGAGATGGATATCACGGTAATTGGAATCACCTACCTTCTGATGGCAAAATGTATCACAACGAGTACGCCCAGCCCTCGAAACCTCGTGCAAGGTGGACCATCGGCTCATCATGATGAATCAAATGAGGAAGAAGAAGGTCCAAACACCGAATCGGGCCCGTGCCAAGGTTGGGACCAATTTTTAGATGAGAATTGGGATTTCTAAATGAGGATGTTCAAGAAACTTCAACTTATCGATGAAAAAATTGATAGCAATCGTCGAAGTTTTTGGAAGTTTAGGGCTCACCTCTCCCGACTTGAAAAGCATTTCGGCCATTCATCATCCACTTAAGTGACTGACTCCCATCCGGAGATGGGTCTTGATGAAGATCCTCCCACATAGTATCCCTAAAAAATGAGAAAAAATTTGTACATATAGATGTTTTATTTTATTTTTGAGTCCTATGTTGTCGTGTATGTCGTTCTTCTCTACTCACCCCTTTTTGTAGGTTACTCTCACTTCGATCCCCCGTTGGACATCACCTCACGCTCGATTTCTCACCACAAGCATGATTTTAGAGGCATATCTCTCTCACTTCCCTTTTTCCTTTTTGTCTTATTTTATAAGCAATGTGGATATTGCTTTGGTTTAAATGTGGGGATGTGTGTCCATGCTTAGAATATTCTTATGCTTGCTTGTGTGTGATAATGATTGAGCCCTGATATGTTGACATTTTGTGGAACATTGGCGAAGTGATGCAGATTTTTTATTTTGGATAGGTTGTTTAGACTTTAAATCGGCACTATTATAATTGTGGGGCATGAAGTGTAGGAATCTTACAGAAGTGCATTAATCTCGTGCTCTCCGTGCAATTTCTCTCAACAATCAAATACTTTTTACTAGCCTTATTTTCGGTTGCCCTCTATAGGATTATTTGCAAAAAAAAAATCATTTTCCTTTTGAAGACGTTAAAAACTCCATGTACTTATCGAGAAATGTTGTGAGTTGTAATTAACAACAAGTGATTGGAGTCAGTGAACTCTCATTTTTGAGTTGTAAATATCGTGTTCATCTAGTATCTCACCTTTACAGGTACTAAAAAATGAAAGAGGTGTACAGATGACGGGGCTAGTAGGATGCCTATTTAGTAGTTTTGAGCATGGATAGACCTTGGCCGGTGCATGAACAAGAGACTTGCATGAAGGGCAACTCATCGTATTAGTAGTCCGAAATAGGGTCTAAATCTCTTATCTCAAAATTTCGTAGACGTCCTCCACTTTTGGTTTTGAGTGACTAAATGCATTATTTCTCTATTCATTTGTGTGCATTAGTCATAGGATCATCGGGGGATTTTATTTTTCTTCTATATCTTTGGGCTTAGTATTGCTTGAGGACAAGCAAAAAGCTAAATGTGAGGGAGTTCATTTGTTCATATTTATGTGTGTTTTACGTTTGCTTTCGTGTCTTATTTTGTGTGTTTTAGTGGGTTTTAATCATGTTTTCTCTCGTTTTTCTTTCTTTTCAACAACATGAGTCGATAGATCTATTGAGGACTCTACGCCACCTTCAGTCAACATGAATCATCGACGGAGAATAGACACGTCAACATTCCTTGCCATCAACCACAACCATCGATCAACGACAGGGATACCGTTGATCGATGAAAGTCAATGGTCAATCGATGGTCGGTCATTTTTTGATACATTTACCATGGTGCCCTCCTTGACCCACACTATATAAGTTACAACATTTTCCAGCTGTGGAACTGGCTTGCATACCTGCCTAATTTTGACATAGAAAGCTTATTTTCACCTATTTTGTTCATCCACCTTTTTAATTGATAATTTAGAAGAAACCTAATTTGCTTTCTTGATTTTGAGATGACAATGATTCAGATTATGAGAAGCTAGCTCGTGTGGAATAACTTTCTCTCTTTCGGTGTTAAGGATTCTAAGAATTTTTTTGGGTAATTTTGAATTCTTGATTCCTTGCGTTTTTCTTGTTATTTTCAATAATTGTTTGGAATTTATTAGTTTCTTGTGTATCAGTTTTAATAAAATTGTTGAGATTGATGTTGGATTTGTTAATGAATGGTTATTTTACTCCATTATCATCTTCTTGCTTTCAGTTCAAGGTTGTTACTCTTTTGGTGTAGTTAGAATATAGGTGATTTGATCATTCCTATTGGATTTTGATTTGATTTTCAAACACTTTCTTTTTCTGTACATGTTTTATTCTCGATCTTTTTTCTTTCGTGTCCAATTTCCACGCTATTAAACTTTTCATGATTTGTGTTAATGTGTTGATAGATTGTTACATTTCTATTCAAGTCATTTTAGTTCTATTTCTTTTGTTTTTTAAAATCAAAACCAATGTTTATTGATCGCGTGTTTAGTTTGATTGTGTTAAAATTAATATTTCGATTTCGATTGCCATTTCTCGAGAGATTCGACTCGAGTCGAGCTTTCCTCTTACGATTGTTATGTTCTCTTGACGAGCTTCTCTGAAAAAGTAAGTGTAAAGAGTTCTATTCAGCGGATGTCGGTCGAATCATGTGGCCTCCCCTTTTCCTTTTGGGAGCCATGACATCAACCATACCTCCACTATGTGTGGTTCCAGCATCTCTTTATGTGACATTGTGTCCCATATTGGGGACTTCTAACTTTGCAGACACATTTGCAGCTGATATATATAATCTTGTCACTTTAGCGATATCAGCAAACGCATGACATCGAATCTGCTATGTTCTGAAGACCAAATATACTTTTTAATTCACTTTTATATTGTGAAGTGCTTGGATCAAAATAAGACAGAGTGGAGACATACCACAACAATTCTCTCCGCTCCCGCAAAAATTCCTTTTTCTTGTCTCCCCCTAACGATGGGAAGACTAACTCATCAAAGTGACGTAAATCGAGCAATGAATAGATCGCTTGTCAATGCTTCCAAATAGTGGATAATTATTGGAGATGTGATAGGCGAGAAATTGTGCTTTATTTAATGGTTTAATTCCTATATTTTTATGTGCTTAATATTCTTATATATATTTATTTCTCGCATATTTATTATTATGAGTGGAGGAGCACCAATTGTGTATTTCTCTCTTATTTTCAGTAATTAGGTGCTAAATTGTTGAGTTGAAGAATGCATGAGAGTTGCACGAGGAAACGAGAGACAAAACGGGCGAAGAAAACAAAGAAAGGACGATTATGGACTTTCTAGATGGGTTATCGCTGGGATCAACCGTTATAGAAAGTGCCGCTGACTGCTGCCTACAAGAACCGATGTCGTTCGATGTACCTGCCTACAGAGCTCTCTGTCGCGTCAGTCGACGTGGAACCGATGCTAATCGACGCGCCCGCCCAGCTTGGCGCTGGGAGTCCTATTTCTGCGAGGAAACCGGTATAGAAAGTGCAGGAAACAGTTATGGAAAGTTCTAAATCGACATAGAAAGCGCTGGAATCCTATTTTTACTAGGGAACTTGTTCTCCAAGACATCTAAACCTATAAATACCTCCCTTTAACACCAAATTCGGGGGGTACATTAATCCTAGGGTTCCAAGGCACCAAAAGGAGTTCAAAACACCCAACCATCAAGAGCTTGAAGACTCAAGATTCAAGATCTAAGCTCTCTTATCCCTTTCTTATCTAGAACTATGATTTTCTTATTTATTCTTCTTCTTTATTATTCTATGAACTCCATTAGAGAGTAATTGTTTTATCTAGTCCTAGGGATGTGGAAACCCTCGTAATATTATGTTTTAATTAATTTATGCGTATTTCTTTCGTTCTTTGATTAGCACGTAATTGTCTTGATTTTAGTTTGTATTTTAATTGCTTTTTCTTATTATTTTTGGTATAAGTTGGATAGATTTAGCTTAATTTCATATATTTAGACTTCCAACTTATTTTACCGCTTTTTGATCTAGATTGATGCAAATAAGTGATTATTTGTGAATTTTCACTTTATAGCTAAGTTACCGGAAGAGTTCAGCATGTTAAAGATGAATGATGATGATCAAGATTCAAAGATCGAGCTTTCCGGTGAAGAAGTAGCAAGAATTGAAACTGACAGACTTTTTAGAAGGGTTATTCTGCTGGAACCGATGTCGTTTGAAAGCTAACGGTTACACTTAGCGGTTGCTCCAACCGTTAGCTGCTACCGCTAACCTTAACGGTTACTGAGAACTGATGTTAACAGTTAGAATGCTGAGTTCAGAGTTAACGGTCACTTTCCAGAACGGTTTCATTACAACCGATGTCGTCGTCCAGAAATGCAAAAAAAATATACACCTAACGGTTGCTGCTAACGGTTGCACCAACCGTTAGCAACCAACCGTTAGCGGGCCCAGAAAGCCTAGAAACAGATTTTTCGGCCCAGTTTACAGAAAAAATTCTATAAATACCCTCCTTAATCCGAATTTCGAAGGGAGAGGCCTGTGTGTGCGTGTGCTAACCCTAAAACGGAGTAAACCTAGGGTTCTGGAGACGGAAAACAACAACAAGACGCAACGATCAAAGAGCAACCAAGAATCGACGACGACGAGTTCTCGAGCCCGTTCGACGCTGTTCATCCGTTTTCGCCCGTTTCGCTGCGTTTCCTCTTCGGAATAGCCGAAGTACTTTCAGTTTCAAGTAGATTAAACAAGTACTCTTAAACCTTTAATTAGTTTCGTAGTTTTAAGTCGTTAGTTTCAAGTTTCGAATATTATTTAGTTTTCCTACGTATTTCGTTTGGATTTGTTGAACTATTTGGTTGATCGATTTTAGTTTATATTCCATAATTCATGTTTTATATTGGATGTGTGCTATTCTGTTGGCTTGAGTTTAGTTTATGCATGCAGGTTCATAGTTTGTTAGTTCAGAATTGTTAAAGGTTACAGCTAAAGGTTACTCCAACCTTTAACAGCAACCTTTAGCGTTAACTGTTACAGCTAAAGGTTACTGCAACCATTAGCAGCAACCCTTAGCGTTAACCGTTACTGCAACCCTTAGCAGCAACCCTCAGCGTTAACCGTTACTGCAACCCTTAGCAGCAACCCTTAGTGTTAACCGTTACAGCAACAGCAACCTTAGCAGCAACCCTTAGCAGCAACCCTTAGCAGCAACAGCAACCCTTAGCAGCAACCTTTAGCAGCAACAGCAACCCTTAGCAGCAACCTTTAGCGTTAGTGGTTACAATAGTTAGTAGTTAATTATTTGTATGGTTAGTTTAAATTGCTGAATCTGAATTTCTTTTAGTTATTAAATTAGTTTAATTTATTAATTAGTTTAGAATAATTAGTTAATGCTTTTTAATTTCTTAGTTGATAATTTTCAAAAACAAAATTTATACAAGTTCTCGTGTTAAACATTGTGATTAAACAAACATTAAAAATTCCGAACGTCAGTCCTTGAGAGACGACTCGAGTTAAGCTTGCCAACCTACACGCGATCCCGTTATTTTGCGGGCGAGCTACTAAATTTCTGACAATCATTTATAAAGTAGGCACACACAAAAGCTCGAATCATTCTTCATATGAGATTGCTTGTGTTATCTTGTTTACATATCATGATTGCTTATTTCATGACATGATTGCTGAATTCTTGGTTTGGATTGGCCACCTAAATTAGGGATTTGGTTATCAATTGCTAGAAAGAGGACTGCTTCCCGTGTAATTGTCGTAGTTCCGATTTCTATGAAGCAACTAATGGTCTCGTATCATTAGGGATAACACAACATAAGTTAAATAGACCGAGCTTATGAGTTTATTGCTTAGATTAACCTATTTTCCTGATTCTTAATGCTGTTGGTGGATTAAATCTAGAGAGCTTATTCTAGGTTGTTCATTAATTAGAGTTAATTAAAGAGCTTGTTTTAATTAAATACACGGTAAGGGCAAATTCGAGTAGCAGAGCTTATTGTTACTTAGGGTTTTTGGTTTCATATGATGAGTGGATTATAATATTGCAATTGGTTAGATGAATTGAACGAGGGTGGAAACTGAACTAAGACTGGAAAGTTATTTATTATTATTTGTTATTTTCTTATTTGTTTCATTATTTGATTTTAATTGTTTTCTTTAGTTTTTTAGTTTTCTTAGATTAATTAATATTCTTTACCCCCGTTTTCTTTGTTTAGCAAAATACGAATAATCACAAATTAATCCACACTCCTCGTGGAATCGACCTTTGCTTGCCACTGCTACTAGTTAGTAGAGGAAAGTCGAGGATTTTATAAATATTATTTTTGACGCTTCAACGACGAGCGATCAAGATGCATATCCAACATAATTACCTAACAGTCTTTGAGGAACCATTTTTTTATATTGTGGGGGCGCAATAGGCAGATACACTGTACAACCAAATATGCGTAAATGGAAAATGTCAGGCTCATATCCAGTTACCAACTGGTACGCAGAAAATGGTTGGTTAATAGTGGGTCTAAAATGAATAAGTAAAGTCGCATGCAATATGGCATAACCCTATGCACAAATAGGCATGTTGGTGTGCATAACTAATGCCCGAGCCACCATCTGTAGTCTTATGATGGTGGCTTCTGTGAGACCATTTTGTGTATGCACATGGGGGTATAAGGTTCTCTACATCAATCCTGATTGATATAAAATAATCATCAAATGCTTTGGTGTAAACTCTCCAATATAATCGAGCCTTATAGACTTAATTAATAGGATGATCAGGATGGTGAGCCCTTAAACGTATAATTTGTGTTAGGATTTTTGTAAAGGCAGCATCTCCTATAGACAATAACGCGACATGCGACCAGCGTGTCGAAGCATCTACCAAAATTATAAAATATCTAAATAGTCCGCATTCTGGATGAATAGTTCCACAAACATCACTCGTATTCTTTGTAAGAGTTTGATGTTTTGCTTTGTATATTTAGCATAAGAAGGTCTCAATCCTGTTTTTGATAAAGAACAGGCTTTGAAAAATGAGTGATGTTCCTTTTGAGATAGTCATTGGAGCAGAGTAGGATGTAGGTAATGTATCGTGTGCTTTGTAAATTATTGGACGTAATGGTGCAATAATAGTACCGACATTGTGCAGTGCATTGCGTATATCTCCCACTTTATGCATCACTCGAAAGAAAGGATGTCTATGTGAGTTTTTCAATATAAGAGTCATCATGTCACGACTAGGATATCCAAGACGGTCATTCTGAAGCATGTATGAGTTAGTGTCTAATAGTTCGTTATTGGTGACAACATAAGATTTAATAACTCGTATAGTAGTGAGGTATAACCCACTAGATTGACTCATTAGTTTCTCCAAAACGCATTTCCTTCCACATTCATTAGAGGTGTATATATATATATATGATTAGGTTCAAA
Source organism: Phtheirospermum japonicum (assembly GCA_014905375.1). Lineage (NCBI taxonomy): Eukaryota > Viridiplantae > Streptophyta > Magnoliopsida > Lamiales > Orobanchaceae > Phtheirospermum > Phtheirospermum japonicum. The sequence goes on along the minus strand of BMAC01000726.1, from coordinate 65,262 downwards.
TGAGAACCATGTCCTTATATGTGAACTTAGGGTCAATTATGGGCCTTAAATCTAACTAAATGGATAGATCAGATATTTTGTGAATTTCCTTATTTTATTAAAAGCATTAGGGTTGTATAATAAAAGCATTGCTGGTGTATATAACTAAAATATCAATAAAGCACTGTGATTGTATAATAAAAGCACTGCTGGTATATAATAAAAGCACTAGTTGGCAGGTTCACATATAATGACATGGTTCCCATTTGAACCCACCCCTATATATATATAACCATTCCATTCTCACAGTGAGTTTCCAAGTAATAATCGTTGGCATGTATATTCACTACAAAAGAACACAAAAACGCCGAAGGAATTTACCGACGGGCTGCATGCGTAAGTAAAAGTCCGGCATTGCTGATGGCTTTCCCGACGGCCAAAATTACCGATGGCGTGCCGACGGACTACCGACGGAAATGGCCGTCGGTAAATTTATTTTTCTAATACTTATTTAATTTGTTTATTACCGACGGACATTTCCGTCGGTAACCCCACTATTATTTTTTTAATTGTTTTTTAATTACCGACGGAAATTACTCCATCGGTAATTAAATTTTTTAATTTTTATTTATTTTATTTATTATTTATGGTTTTTTTATTAATATATATTATTATTTAATTTTATTATTATTCATATTTTTTATTAATATATATTATTATTGAGTAATCTATATATTATTAAATATTAATTATTATTTAATACATATATATATATGTGTGTGTGTGTGTGTGTGCGCGTATGTATATATACATAGATATAATTATAATATTTATATATATAATATAATGTATAATATTTATAATTATAATAAATAATATAATACATTTAACACACACACAAATATATATATATATATATATATAATATTATAATTAGAAATATATATATAATATTTATAATATAGTATACATATATAATATATATATAATTTATTATATATATATATATTATTATTTAATATATGTACATAATATATATTTAATATATAAATATATTTATATATTAAATATATATTATATAATATATATATTATATATATCTTTATAATATATATATATATATATAATTTTAATATAATATAATAAATACGTATTATATAATTATTATATATAAATATATTATATATGTAGTCATATTATAATTATATTATTTTTTATATATATATAACATAAGTATGTGTATATATGATAGTCAAATACTTACAAGAAATCGAGTTAGCCTAACCGATCATGGATAGGCTTGGAACACGAGAGGTCGCGTGTTTGAATCCCCCCAACAACATATGAGAGGATTTATTTGTGATTTAATAGGTGTTGGGCTTGGGGGTGGGCTGACATAAGCCATATAGAATTTTTTTAAAAATTTTAATTTACTGACGGACTACAATCTGTCGGTAATTTTGAAAAAGCCCGTCGATATTTTTTTTGATTTATTAAGACCCGTCGGTAATACCGACGGAAATGGAGTCCGTCGGCAATGGAAAAGAATATTCATTGGTAATTTTTTACCGATGAGGATTTCACTGACGGACCATTTTCGTTGGTAATGCCGTTACCGACGGAAATTGCCGTCGGTATTCTCAATTTTTTTTGTAGTGATCTTTAAAACTCAACAAGGTTTGATTTGCTCTCGGTGCATATAACCTTTTGTGACTGTTATCATTGTGCTATTAGGTGTCAAGAATATAACAGTTTCTCACCCTTTGATTAGTTGGGATGTCCCAATCATCCTAGTCGCACATGAGTTATAAGAAATTAATTCAATAAATAATTGTCTATTCTTTAATATTATGTGGGTAGTCTCATTATCAGCTAAGCACTCTATTTCTCTGCACGACATTCCTACAAGTAAAGGATGTGATAGCGTTATGAAAAGAGCTAGAGAATCTCTCTAATTCTTTAGGGTGTTGTAAATGACCTAGAATGATATATTTCTCATTTGAATATGTAAAGCTCTACGCGCAAGATACATTTTTGTACACCTTAATAGTGCTATTTTTTGAACCAAGTACATAGTTGTTCAATTAATAAACTCGAATACATTCAATACTTTAAAATAAAATCAAGAATTATTAATAAACCAACAATAATCAAATAAACGTCTTGTTCTCCAAATAAATCCAATGAAAATATAAAATTTAAGACTGAAATCCAAAGTCTGAATAAAATGAAGCAGTAATACCTTTATGAGTTTCTTGAAAAACAAGCAAATAAATAAAGTAGATCACTCAAAATTAAGAACATCAAGTGACTGAGCAAGGTTCTTATTGTAATGGAAGTCTGCAATCGTGAGGTTGATATCAACGTCATGATCTCCATCTTTCCCATAGTGAGTCTCTTGTTCTTTAGACTCTCTAAGCCTCTTCTATATGGTTGTTACTTGCACGACATATTTGGTACCAATGCTCAGTGTCACCACATCTATAACAAGGTTCATTCTCGACTCTCTCCCATTTCATTGAATGGTTCTGGTTTGGTGACTTGGTGTTATAACCACCAAGCCCAACATTACCATGGCTACTTGGGGTACTACCACCATCTTTGCACCATACATTGGGAGAGCCTCCATGGCCCTTGCATCATGGTGCAAGGTTACCACGTTGAAGGGATTAACACGTCAAGTCCCCTTTACTTTAGAGTTATTTCCACTATTCGCTTGACCATAATTAGCCTTGGAAACTTTCTTTGTTCCTGACATTATTTTTCAAGAGAACCTGATCATGCCTCTCAGCTACTTGCAACATATTAGTCAACTTATTGAAAGTTGTAATTCTTTAGTTATCATACTCGAGCCTATACTAGTTCGCTAGTATAAGTGCTGAAGTAGGGAAAGTGGATAGAGTTTTTTGTAACATATCATCTTTCGTGATTTGCTATCCATATAAGGTAAGGCGTGCTTTTAAATGCAATATATCCCTGTTGAAGTCATTGACCCTTTCGTAATCAAGCAAGCGGATTGCATTTCACTGAACGACCAATTTTGGAAGCAAAGTGTCATGTATGTTTTCATAACGTACCATGAGGTATCCCACAGTTCGTTGGGTGTCTTTAGCTGAAGGTATTCCCGGCGTGAGCTGGGATCAATATGACGCCGCAAAATATTAGGGTATTGGCTTTAACTTACCTGATGGTTCTTTGTCATTTGGATAAGTGGATGGTATAATTGTGGCTGTATAATTCTTTTCTCATGAAGGTAGTTTTCACATTAGATACCAAACAATGGTACTCAATTTCTTCTTAGTCCAATATTTCAATTTCACAACGAACTGGTTCAACCATCTATTTTAGACAAAGTGAAGATAAATAAATTATGTAGTCGTAATGATTTATATATATTTTTTAAAGAATATGAATTAGATTCAAGACCACATGCCACATATCATGTTTTTTGATATTTTGTGAAAATATGTTTATCACATAGCTAGTTTATATTATATTGAGTTGTCCATGAATTCTCATTATCAAGGGAATACATTCACAAATATTAACAAATTATTTACAAAAAGATCATAATCACAACGTACAAACCTTGAAGGAAACATATAAGCTCAAAAGACTAGAAGCAACAAGAAAAAATTGAATAAATAATTTCATATAAACCAATAGAGTGTAGGATAACAATATTATACTATAACATGGGTCTTGCAGTATAATTTGATTAGTTGAGATAAACCAGCAAAAATAGAATCACGAAGTGTCAAATAGATACAAGAATTCGGTACAACAAAATAGGTCATCAAATCCAAAACCGTCCTATTTACTTTCTAGGGATAATTTTTTTTGCCCCCCAATGTATGCAGTTTTTTTCACTTTGCCCCACGAAATATTTTTTGTTCCACTTTGCCCCCGATATACAATAATTTTTTACTTTGCCCCCCAAATTTTATTTTCGGCGGAATATTCCTTCTAGATTCCATCGACGGACAACTGGGGGGCAAAGTGAAAAAATCTTATAGTTTGGGGGGTAAAGTGCAAAAAATCGTATAGTTTGGGGGGCAAACTAAAATAATATACATATTAAAATTTTATTTTTGAAAAAGATATATAATTTTTATCTTATACTCACACACACACAAAGTTTTCAATACAATTCCAATTTCTTTTTTTAAAACCCCCATAAATTTCCAATTAATATTTATAATTTTCTAAATATAAATATTGTCAATACATCTTTTATATTATTCAATATGAAACACATGACTAAGTATTATGTAAACTATTAGGCAAAGTAACATAACAATATATTATTATGTATTATGATTGAACAAAATAAAATAAAGGTATATTTCGTATATGCATTATAATATTATGATACGAAAAATAAAATTATCTTTTGATATTATTATTTGTATAAAAAGTGTGATTAAATACTATATTAATCATGAGTACATTATTAAAAGATTATAATTATCGAATGATTAATATAATTAAAATCTTAATATTATAAGATTTTAATTATATTAATTATAATTATAATCTTATATAATAATTAATGTACTCATGACTAATATAGTATTTAATCATATTTTTTATACAAATAATAATATCGAATGATAATTTTATTTTTCGTATCATAATAATTTATATAATACTTAGCAATGTGTTTAACAATTAATAATATAAAAGATGTATTGACAATATTTATATTTAGAAAATTATAAATATTAATTGAAAATTTATGAGTTTCTTTTTTTTTAATATGGAATTGTATTGACAACTTTGTATGTGTGTGGATATAAGATAAAAATTATATATCCTTTTCAAATATAAAATTTTAAAATAAAAATTTAATATTTATATTATTTTAATTTGCTCCCCACCCCCACCCCCCCCAAAACTATAAGTTTTTTGGCACTTTACCCCTCAAATTATAAGATTCTTTCACTTTGCCCCTCATCTGCCCGTCGATGGAATTTAGAAGGAATATTCCACCGGAAATAAAGTATAAGGGACAACGTCGAAAATTATTGTACATCAGAGGGCAAAATGGAACAAAAAAATACTTCAGGAATAAAGTGAAAAAAACTGCATACAATGAGGGTAAAAAAATTATCCCTATTTTCTATCAAACAAATTCCACTAGTTGGCTTTAAGAAAATAATTAATCTGCTAATAAGGCATAGAATAATTTATCAATCCACTAAAAAAACAATTAAATTATATAAGATATACAGAGTTAAAGAGACATATTATTACCAGGCACGGAATAAGAATCCTTAAAACGGATGATAAAACAATTCAAATATTATCAAAAAAGACTTTAGATGCCAAAGAATCAAGTCACCCAACTATTATGTAGTTCAACATGTTAACAATTGTGACACATAATAAATAAATAATATCTTTTAAATGGATTATCTTTTCAAGAAAACTATAATATATTCAATTTCAGAAATTGAAAGAAAGCTTGATTAGTAATTGCATGCATAAGGCACCACCCATAATAAGTATATACATATAATTCAAACTGGGTAAGGACAACAAATTAAGGTTACATGAAAACACAAATTGAGATTACAAATTCTGAGCATCTACACCCAGTTTTAAAGGTAATTAAGAATTTGAACAATAAATTATGTACACGGACGACTGATCTATTATTAGGCATTAAATTATATATTTGAGGGGATAATTGAAAATACTTTGTAGTATAGACATTGTTTTTTCCTTGAGCACTCCAGATTCGTTCAAGGGTACTTTCGAGTTGCTCGATCGTCCTTCTCTTTCTTTTTTTCTTTTAGATTTTTCCTTTCTTTCTCTCTCTCTCTCTCTTTCTTTCTTTTCTTTTCTTTCTTTTTTTTTTTTGAGAGAGAGCTAATACGTGCTGATAAGTGTAAAAGTAAAATCAATTGAGATAATGAAGAAAGGGGAGGCGGTGAGAGGTTAGAGTTCTCATTCATCGAAAACCCCTTTTATACAGTGTATCAATTGCACATTTCTATAAGTACATATGGCTAATGAATACCTAAATTACCCTCATAAATAACTTATTCATAAAGACACACTAAATGTGTATTTCTTTTAACAAATCCATATAATTATAGTTATATATTTATTAATATAAAAGATATATTTCCCATCGCACAGAATAGTTCTCAGTCATTTCTGATTTCTTAACTCTCGATATTTGACATAAAGTTGACTCATAAGTTATAAGAAAATTATAGTCACTATTGTAATAGTTAAAAAATATATAGAAGCATGAATAATTATAAAAGAATATGAATATTGTGTTCTCAACGTATGTCAACATACTGATAACTCGAACCAATATAAATATTCAAGATTTAACACATTAATTATTGGTGATATTAAATTATAATATTAATATCATACCAGTAAACATGTAAAAATATTATTATAATTTTAAATTATCGTACTAGTTGTCCACTATATATATTGTATCATGCACAATGTTGGATATTTTTTGCTAAATAAAAATTATTTACATGTTTAGATTACATTTATTAGTAATTTATAAATAAATATTAAGATTATATTGTAATTCTTTTAACTTATATATTTTTGTAACTTATTTATATTATTTATTTGAAACTTTAAAAATGTGTTTTATTAAACTTCTCGTGGACATTCTACTATAAAATATGTAAAATAAATCTAAAAAATTATAAATCATTTAAAATAAAAAAAATTATAAATAATTTCTAAGTAATTATATATATAAAATACTATTGAGAATATATGAATTCACATAAATAAAATATATAAATCTATAATTATATTATAAATACTTATTCGGTGAATTTGGTGATTAAAAAATCAACAAAAATATAAAACAAATAAAATATATCCGAAAAATTTATAAACTAGTGGACCCCTCTGGTGCTCTCCGCTAACCAGGTTTCCTTGCATCGAAAATGTCATATTGACAAGGCAAAAGAAGCGGCTGGTTTTGCTTTATTTAGCGCTGATAGTTGAATGCATTTGCTATTGTGTGTTGAATTAGAAGTCTCCGACATTACTGGCGGTGAAGGTCTCTGATCAATATGGTGGTAATCAGGGCACGTGGCTATGGTGATGACCTTCGATGTTTCTTTGTAACATGTTAGTTGTTGCTGGTTGTTTGAGAAGAAGTGCAAATTTGTATAGACTTTGTTAGTTCATATAGTTGGACCTAATAATATATTAAAGGTTATTATTAATTAGGTTTGGCCCAACTCAATAAATTAATGGTCGAAGTTGAAAGTTTTAAGAAAATAAACATTTGATCTTGAATCATAATTGTCTAGGAATACTATTAACGTGCTTGATAAATGATGATGTGTTAAGTTAGTTTTGAAGTGGATTTATAATTAATGTTTTAGATCTAATTTGATCAATAAAGTCTGAAATTAATTAAAGTGTGAATTAAAGGTTTGGTTTATTTTTAGCTTAAAAGTTCTATAAATCTTTAAATTCGTATTTATCGTTTAGATAAATTTATAAAATCTAAATAAGTTAAGTTTAGGTATAATTCTTGAATTGGGACTTAAATTTGATTTTGGAACTCCTCGTTTCACTTCAATTTTCGACGAAGTTAAATTTAACCTAAGTGATAGTGAGATGGTTAATATCAGATAAATGGTCTCATAAAGTAGAATAATTATTGAATTTGCTAAATTCAAATAAAACTCAAAAAGTTAAAGAAGGATTATGAAAAATCATAATCATTGAGTTTTGTACTTATTAATACTGGTATTCTAACATTTTGAGTTTACAAAGAAGAATTTGATAATATGTTAAGCCCACGAGTGTGAGACTCTTGTTAAGAGTATAAGAACATGTACAATGAGATTAAGTGATATCAGCAATTGGTTGGATGACTGCGTGTGATGTCAGCAGTTCCAATGATAGAATTGGATGGTTAGGGCCAAGTAATATAAATTATTATCTTATTTTACTTTTTATGTTTTTAATAAAAAATGATAGAGAATGCTTGAAAACATTACAAATAAATAAAAATCTTACAAATATTATTATTTTATTTTTAATATTATTTCCATGATTTTTTAATTTAAAAAAAAATTCTCGAATTCAAAATTACAAAATTAAATTTTTTTTCTTAAACATCTTTTCTATATATTTTTTTTCGAATTCAATAAACTATTGTATTTTACGTTTTGAAATACAAAATTATAAATTATAAAATTTATGTTTTTTATTTAAACTTTTTCCAAAAAATTTTTTTCAGAATTTTAAATTTCTTTTAATTTTTTTTTTGTTATTTCTTCATTTTTTTTATTATTGTATTTATCTTTTGAATTAAAAAACTAAAAATTATAAATCTTTAGATTTTTTATTTACTTTTTATTTTGATTTTTTACATAATAAAAATTTACATTTGAGATTAATTGCGACCATTGGATCACCCAAATTCAATCCCAACCATAAAAAATAAAAAAACAAAAAAACAATTGGTATTTTCGTGGGCAAGAAATGCCCGGGAACCCACACATTACCGTTGATTTTCAACGTCTGTTGGAGCATTTTCATGCGGTTATTGGGCTTTCACCGCTCTAGGTGAAAGACCGTTGGGCATGCTATAAGAACATATTGAATAAATTTGAAAAATTCAATGATTTATATTTGAATGATTGGCAATGGAAGTTATTCTGCTTGACCACTCTGTACGTAATCACGGTTATTGCCTAAATATCTTATGAATTAAACGAGGAAGGATAATATGTTTAACACACAATTTGTACTATAATTTTATACGTTTTGTTTTGATTTGTGCTCTATAATTGTAGACGAATTTGTATTATAAGATAATTATATTCAATCATTGAATATTTTCCTACACTTTTTGGTGCTCATCATTCTGGATCCACTTTGTGTTCGTAAACACTACTAGTAAGTAGCTTATATAAATAAGTAGTTCTTAACTTATCAGGGAAAAATTCATTTTGTCCCTTAAATTACAATCGAATTCATAATATATGATACAAACTATTTTTTGGGATAAATTGTTAGAAATCATTCTTTTTTAGTTTTATGCCAAAAATTGGATGACACGGTACAATTGAGTTGACCCACATCATTTGATTTTGAGAACCATACCACAACAATTATAATTTAGGGGGAAACTGCAAATCGCGTATAATTCGTACGACGGGTTGTCACAAATAATAGTTTGTATGGTAAATTGCGAACAAAAGTAATAATTTGAGGGTAAAAAATAATTACCTCAACTTATTACTCACTTCGGTCCGAACAATATAACATACTTTCCTATTATTTTGTCCCAATATCACACATTTTATTCTTATTTTATGCAATTACTCATATGCTCATAATGTAAAAAAAAAAGTATAATTAAAAAATATAGGTAAAATTTAGTAATCTAACAATATGACTACTTTTTCTTGATTAATTAATTATTTTTATTTTTTTTGTTTCGTCCACAATATTGCATGCCAATCAAAATATCATTCGAGTTGGCAATCTTATCTAATGCAGATTTTGTCCACATCATCCCACGATATTTTGGACATGTACTCGATTTGAAAGCAAGCCAAATAAAGTGTATAGTATTAAAACAAACCTGCATCTCATCATAACTAGGTATTATAGGCTGTAATTGTCTGTGAGACGAATCTAGAAAACCTCCTTAGAGTTATCTATTCCTCTTATTCCGATTATTCAGTTGCTGCCTTTAATTGTCTGAATTTGGGTCATAAATTTGATCTCGTTTCAAGATATTTTGCGATGTCATATTTAATTTACACGTAAAGTAAAAATATGAAGTATGTTTTGGTTTGGTATATAGGTATATAGTACTGTAAATGACCATTATTTATTTATTTTCATTATGCAACTCATCTATTAATATAAATCTTATCCATCACTAATTATTAATCCCTCAGTCCCAAAATGATAGTCATGCGGTTCATACAAATTAAGAAATGAGTAGTTATAGTTAAAACATTAATTTAATTGGTATTTTTTAATTATACCCTTCTTGAATTTATTAATGATTGTTAATGTTTGTAGATAGTGTTGAAATTAGTATATTTGTTATTGGAATTGTAAGATTTTACATTGTAATCATCGATTTTCAATTTATCATGTAGAAAACTAGTATTTTAAGAATATTAATTAAAAGTATGTGTGGAAATGAAAAATTAATGATATGTTAAGTATAATAACTGTACTATATTTATGGTACGGACGAAAATAGAATAATGAACTATCTGTTGTTGGAGAGAGTAATACTTAACTTTTCATAAATACCATGAATATAATTTAAGTAGTACACGACTTGGCATTTAAAATGGTGTTACTTAGGGATAGAATCTTCTACATCTTATTTTATCTAGTTCTTATTATCCACAACTATAAAAATAAATAAATGATTAGATAAAATAAGATTAAAAGACGTTAGTCTTAGCGAAATTTAATCTGAGGTTTGCTGCATTAATTTCTATAGTCAAAGTAATTTTATTTTTCATTGGGACGAATAAGTTGCCTAACAAACTAGAAATAGAGTTGCAAATTCTCTCTCTAAATACTTAATTCCGTGTCTTTAAACTCGAAGCTGCTTCTTTTGGACTGAATGATTGAGATAAAAAATAAGAATAAGGCTTTTGTATTCAAATTCGAGCTTCTCAATTATTCATCACCCAAGGTGTATTCCATACAAGAAGATGCAGAAATTATTCGCAGGGAGGTCCCTGGCTTCTTCATTATTTAGAAAACGATCCCGTCAAGCAGCTGCTTTCTCCACATCACTCCTCTTTGACGATACCCAGAAACAGGTGCTTTTCTGCAACTACATGTTAGCATTTGTGTATGTGCGTGTATATATATGCGTACTATTTCCTATGTTTTCGATGGAGGATTTTGGATTGGGCTAAAGCTCGTAGAAATTGCAGCTTAAATAAATCGATACAAAGTGTCGATTGTGTTTTTCATTTGTTTCATTTCGGGAATGATTATGTTTATCTTGTTTAGTTGATTGCGATTTGCTTCGTGGAAATGGCAGACAGTTAGTTCAACGGTTTAATCCTGCAATTTTCTCGGATAATTGGGCTATGGATGTTTAATTCGAGCAGCAAAAATGTTTTTAATTGTTTATTTTGCTAAGTAATTGAGACTCATAAAAATGACGGTTGAAGCGTATGCTGTGTGATCTGATCAGAAAGAATACAATTGTGAAATAGTTGCAAAGTGATGAATAATTACTGTTCGGATCAGAAAGTTGACAACCTTTACATATGATAATTATGCGGTATGGATTATCGAGGACTATTGTTTCTGAATGAACTAAGGGGTTATTTGATTTTTAAAAAAAAGTTGAATTACTCTATCATATTTTAGTTCTTGTTTCCTTGTTTCATCTCTTCAAATGATGCTAATTACTTGGCTATAACTGCTAGGCCAAATCACTAATTGTTACCATTAATTTCCTTAGTTCCATTTCATTTGCTAATGTTGCCTTAATGTCTTGCACTGATTAGTAACTATTCTGTTTGTTTTGTTAACAGTTCAAAGAAAGTGTGGCTCAATTCGCTCAAGAAAACATTGCCCCTCATGCCTCAAAAATAGACAGATCAAATTATTTTCCACAGGTTATAATATGTGCTCGCTCATATTATATACTATATGCAGTGCTAATCATTGAATAATGATTTCAGTACCCTTACCTTCCAGGAAGTTAATTTGTGGAAATTGATGGGAGATTTTAATCTCCACGGAATTACTGCCCCAGGTTTGACCTTTAACACAGTAATTTCTTTAACTCCACTTTCTGTTGCTCTGCTTTGTATTTGAAGAGTTTCTGGTTTATAAAAGCGATTCCAAGACAAAGAGCATATTTGTACTTCACCTTATTTCTCTAGTAAAATTGTTATTGATACTCAATTTTACTTGGCAAATGTTTCCTCTGTTCAACTTGGATATATCTTGTCAAACTGTGTTAGTTTAGCAACAATGCCAATCATGGTCATAGTTGTTTGATTGCAAGATTTTTGATATAATATTGAAGCACCAGCTTCCTTCCTCTTTTTATTTAGCTCCCTTTTTTCCATGTCTGTTTTTCTTTTCAATAATCTCAGGATCAGATTCTCATATAGCAATTATTGCGGGATATCTGTTAAATTAACTATTCTTGTAGCTTATCATTCTTATTTACGGCTAGCTTGTTATAAGAGAACTACTCTTGGATAGGATGGTCTTGACTACCTTACCCTCTTTTTCATTCTTTTATTCCTTTTTTTTTAAACTTGTGTTTAGAAGGAGAAAATTCATATTATCTGGAATGGGAACAAATAAAGTGGAAAAGGATTATAATTGCCATTTGTTTTTGCATATTCAATGACTTTTGGCAAAACATCTAGAAAGTGTTGTCACTGAAGCAGCAGTTCCGTTACTTCAAGCAGCTTTGGAAATCTTGTTCAGTTGAACTTTCATTCTTTTAATATATCTTGACAAAATATGTCTAAAGAACATTTAAAATTACAGAGGAATATGGAGGACTTGGCCTTGGCTACTTATACCATTGCATAGCGATGGAAGAAATCAGCCGTGCTTCAGGGTCAGTTGGTCTTTCGTACGGTGCACATTCCAACCTATGCATCAATCAATTGGTTAGTACTTTTCCTTATGTTCTACCTACCATTTGACCGATTTCTATATCTCTTAAGTTTGTAAGTTTGCTGACTTAAAGGTGAGGAATGGAACTCCTGCTCAGAAGCAAAAGTTCTTGCCAAAGGTCTACTTCACATCTCTATGCACTTTCGTTTATATCAAAATTGAAATTATTTGAGAAGCCTACTTCTTTGTTAAGACTGAGAAGTGTTGAGGGTTCTGGTATTTTCATTGGAACACACACACTCTCTCTCTCTCTCTCTCTCTCTTCTCACTCTCATATATCATATAGATATTGGCTAACTTCTGACTATTAACTTTGTTCTGATGAAGCTAATAAGCGGGGAGCATGTAGGAGCTCTTGCAATGAGTGAACCTAATGGTAAATCATTTGAAACTATCTTCTTCTTGATGCATGCAAGCTACAATGTGGTGGTGAATTCTGTTTATTGTCACGCGAGTTACTTTTTTTGTATTACTTAGCTGGCTCGGATGTTGTTAGCATGAAATGTAGAGCTGATCGTACTGATGGTGGTTACATTCTAAATGGGAACAAGATGTGGTGTACAAATGGTCCTACTGCTCAGACACTGGTATTTAGCAATCAAAGCCCTTATTTGTGGTTTATTTATTTCAATTTAGCTTTTATATCTTTTTTCTGTTGAAGCACCTCTAGCACATCATAAATGGCATTTTCTGGAGACTAAAGCAAATTGCTCTAGTGAATGTTCAGCAGTATAGTTCATTCTTCTTGGGGAGGAGCGTTAATTATATTCTGGAATATGGATGCAAAAATTAATCCATTCATATAAAATTCTAATGGGAGTTTTGAAAATTCCAAAGTTGATTCTTTCCCATCAACCAAATTTCAATAAATCATACATGAAGATATGTGAGCGCAAATGCAAAATGAGTGCATGCATGTTCATGTTGGAAATGGTTTAAAATTGATTTGAAATTTAAATGAGTTATGAGATCTTGCGTTAAAAAGTTAATTTCTGTAATGCTTATCTTAAGCACTTACTACAATATGTGAAGATAATAACTTAGTTTTTTCCTTCCATTTCCTTCTTTTTGTCTGAATTGTGTGTTTGTACCTACTGGACCAACCTTATAAGACCTTAAATTATGCCTTTGTTTATAAAGATGTTTTTCAATTCATCTTCTCATTCTTACATAATTATGTGGAAGTAAATTACAAATTTACTCCTAAGGTTTTACCTTTTTACAAAATGCCCCAACCGTCTTTAAAAGTATACAAAAAGTTGTAGAAAATGTGTTGTATATTTTCCTCATACACGACTAATGTATTTATATACAAGAGGTTACAATAAAGGAAATAAGAAAAAAAGATCTCTAATTTCTAGCTATACATAATCTTCTAGATTTATTCACATAGAATCAGATTATATCTTCAATGAATCAAATCATATCTTCAACACTCCCCTCAAGTTGGAGCATAGATGTCATATGAACCCCTTAAGAGCTTTGGTGAACATGTTTGCCAATTGTTTACTGGAGCAAACAAAGTCAGTGGTGATTGCTTCATAAAGTACTTACTCTCTCACAAAGTGACAATCTATCAATACGTGTTTAGTTGGTTCGTGGAAGACAGATTAGATGCAATGTGAAGAGCTACTTGATTGTCACATATAAGTTTAGTATTCTGGATATCTCCAAAACGTAATTGTTTGAGGAGTTGCCTTAGCCATGTAATTTCACACGCAGCCGCTGCCATGGCCCCAGTATTCAGCTTCGGCACTTGATCTAGCAACTATATTATGCTTCTTACTTCTCCATGAGATTAAATTCCCCCAATAGAAGCAAAATATCCCGAGGTTGACCTTCTATCGGAGGCTGAACCTGGCCAATCAGCATCAAAATAACAAATAATTATATCATTGTCCGTCTTCATATAACAATCCACGTCCTGGTGCATTCGTGATCTATCTGAGGATCTGCATAACAACATCCCAATAGCTGTCACAAGGAGCATTAAGGAACCGCCGCGACGTTTACTGCAAATGTAATATCCAGTCTGGTGAAAGTGAAATAATTGAGTTTGCTAATAAGTCGTCGATATCTTCTGGGTTGGTCAGTGGCTCCCCCCAACCCGGAAGAAGTGTGATGTTGGGATCCATGGGAGTGTCACTGGAGCGATAGTCAAGCATACCAGTTTCAATGAGAATAATCGAAGCATATTTCCATTGAGAAATAGTAATGCCATTGGCAGATTAAGCAACCTCAATGCTTATAAAATATTTGAGAGGACCGAGATCTTTCATTTGAAACTAATTATGAAGGTGAGACTTGAGTCGGCAAATACCTTCAGAGTCATTACCGGTGATGACAATGTCATCCATGCAGACAACTAGATAAATGCACATGCCTGATGAAGAGTGAAGGTAGAAAACCGAGTGGTCGGCCTCACAGCGAGTCATACCAAACTGAATTAAAGCGGCGCTAAAATGACCCAATAGGCACAAGGAGATTGCTTAAGGCCATATAGAGAATGACGAACAAACAAGGTGAGAACCATCAGAAGCAATAAAACCGAGTGGTTGGTCTATATATACCTCTTTCTGAAACTTGCCATGTAAAAATGCACTTTTAATATCCAGCTGGTGAAGCGGTTAGTGACGGGTGGCGGCCATAGCAAGAAATAGACGAACAAAGGTGATCTTAGCCACAAATGAAAGTGTCCCCATAATCAAGACTAAGGTTGTGTATAGCTTTTAGCCACCAAGCGATCTTTGAAATGATCAATATTGCCATTCGGGCTAAATTTTTATAGTATAAACCCAACGACAACCGACAGTAGTCTTGCCGGGAGGCAAATGAACTAGATCCCAGGTCCCCCACTAGCCTGTAAAACAACCATTTCGTCAAACATCGCCTGCCAACAGGGATCAACCATTGCTTCTCTTGTAGACTTAGGATAGACACAAAATCCAAAGACAAAATATAAGAGTAATATGAAGAAGATAATCGGTCATAGTGAAGAGTACAAGGATATAAAGGGTGCGGATTGAAAGAGGACCGAATACCTTTACGTAGGTCAATAGGAAGCTCAAGTGCAGGAGACGCTGTACCGGCATTCGGAGCAAGAGATAATGCTGGTGGAGTAGTAGAGGGAACTATCAATGGAGGTCTGACCGTCTCTTGTAAGTAATCAATGGTGATGGAGCATAAACAACAACAGGGGTAGGGGTAGGGGTAGGGGTAGGAGCAATAGGCGGATCATCTAAGGGAGCATTGTCGACCGTAGACGTAAGGAAGAAGAGAGTAGACTCAAAGAAAGTGACATCAATGGAGATTAGATAGCGTTGAAGTTCAGGGCAATAACAATGATATCCTTTCTGGAGAAACTTAGAAAGACACATTTAAGAGACTTGGCAGAGAGTTTATCTTTACTTGGAGTAAGATCATAACAAAACTTGTGCAATCGAAGATGCGCAGAGGGACATGAAAGGTCATGTTGAGGATACAAAATGGAATATGGAATTTTATTTTGAAGGACAGATGAAGCCATTAGATGGCATGCGGTAAGAAGGCATCACCCGAGAAGCGAATAGGAACATTATAGTGAAGGAGAAGTGTGCGAGCTGTTTCAACTAGGTGATGGTTTTTCCGTTCGGCCACACGATTTTATTGTGGTGCGTGAACACTAGACGTTTGATGGATAATACCTTGTGAGTTTAGAAAAGACTGAAACTGAATAGACAAATATTCTCGAGCATTGTCGATTTGTAAATTTTTTGTAGAAGTCCCAAATTGATTGTGAATTTCATTTGAGAAGCTTTGCAAAATAGAGAAAACATCATAACGCTTTTTCGTTAGGAAAACCCAAGTACATTGAGAAAAATCATCGATAAATGTGACAAAATAGTAATATCCCAAATTTGAACAAACTCGACTAGGACCCCAAATATCAAAAGTAAACTAAAGTAAAAGGTGACACAACACTTTTATTGACACGTAGACTATAAGAATGACAAACATGTTTACCTAATTGACATGACTCGCATTGTAATGACTAGAGAAACTAGGAAACAAAAGACGCAATTTTTCTAAATTTGGATGACTGAGACACTGGTGGACAATATCCGGGGAAGTCATGGCAACACAGGCAACCAGTGTGTGTGTGTGTGTGAAAGGTTATACAATCCTCTAGATTCATGATTTGCTCCAATCGTTCGTCCGGAACGTCGATCCTGGATAAGTATATGATTATTAACAAACTGAGAAGTTAAAGTGAACGAGTGAGTTTGTTAATTGAGATTAAATTGAAAGGACAACCAGGAATACACAAAACATAATGTAATAGAAAGTTAGGAAGAGGATGGGTTTAGGCAATGCCGCAAAACTTTAATTTGAGAATCATCCGTCTAATAATACAAGTGAGAGAAAAGAGATTGGTTACCAATGATATGATCAGAAGCACCAGAGTCATGTAATCCAAGGACCGAGAGTAGAGGATTGAGAGATTAAGATTACATGATTACCAGATTGAGTCACGGCAAATATCGGTGAGCAGGTTGCTGGACCGCCTAAATTGAAGGGAACCATGATACTCAGAGGCCGAAATTGTGACATCTGCAAGTGGGGTAGGCGAGGCAACTTGGGCTAAATGAGCCGACTTTGACTGAATCGCCTGATCTCATACCTTGGTAATTTGCTTCTAACGTGACCAAGAATGCTTGATCTCGTACCTTGGTAATTTTCTTCTAACGTGACCAAGAAGCTGTAGTAACGATTACCGCCACGACCCCCTCTTCGTCCCCCATGAGAATAAGAGCGGGAGACGAGAGTAGAGGAATCATTATAAGAGGAAGGTTGCCCAAAAAACTTGTGGAGTGGAGAGACGCAATAGTTCGCAATTCATGTCATAGTCGGATACTCGAGCCTCATATCATTTGATTCCGCACCGAGTCAAATTCAGGTGGGAGACCAGCAAGAGCAACAACCACGAAAAATTGACTCCGTTGCTTATAAAAGGTCATTGCATCACTGGTCAAAAGCATTAAGGCAGCATAGTAAGCAATCGAATGATAGAGTTTACCAAGATATGTCTTGCATAACCATATTCTCAAGTTTAATGGGCAAGCTAGCAGTCACCACGTTGTAAAGTTGATGGACATCATTGGAGTATACTTTCTTGGCTTTGGTCCATACCTCATAACAAGTTGGAAATGACTGGTATTGAGGTTGAAGGTTAGGAGCAATAGAGAACCACATAATGCTTCTTAAAGAAGCATCAATTTGCTGCCAGCAATCCCGATCTGTGGAGGGAATTGCACTGGCCTGAGTGGTCAAGTGGGCGGCACGACCTTGACCTTGGAACCATAATTGAATAGCAACAACCCAAGTACTGTAGTTGGCTGCTCCGCTCAACTTTTCACATGGAATCAGTTGGACGTTTGTGAACGTCACAGCAGTGCCAGAGGTCATGGTGGAGGCTATGGAAGAGCAGCCACAGTGGCTGGTGGCAGTCGTGGAGTTTTTCTTTTTTTTTTTTTCTTTTTTTTTTTTACCTTCAAGCAGAGGGACTGAAAAGGATTTTGTGTATTTTCCTCATACACACACCGATGCATTTATATACAGGTTAAAATTAAGGAAATAAGAAAAAGATCCCTAATTTCTAGCTTACATAATCTTCTAGATTTATTCACATAGAATCAGATCATATCTTCAATAAATCAAATCGTATCTTCAATGAATCAAATCATATCTTCAACAAATAGTATAAATTCCCCATTGAGGTCAAACAAATGCTCCCTCAAGGTTTTATCTGAATAAGTGCAGTTTGTAACATAGAAACAAAGGTTTAGGAATACTTGTAATTTCGAAATATAAATGAATTTGTTTCTATACGACAAAACTCAACTGTAGTTTTTCATTTTTGTATTTTTTCATGATGAGAAGGTGAAGATTAGGACCTTAGCAATTTTATTTATTTTTTTTAAATTTTTTATAATTAATATCTATTATTTCTTTTATATTTACTAATCCAGGAAGCATGCAAAAAGGTGCAGTTCTTAGGAGAATATTCCTTCCATTTTGTCAGTTTCTATCGAAATCTTAATGATGAAGTAGTCTGTTCTTCCTTGTAACCTGAATGACAATATTTTTGCAATTTGGTGTATATCAAAATCTTAATGATGAAGTAGTCTGTTCTTCCTTGTAACCTGAATGACAATATTTTTGCAATTTGGTGTGAAGCATTCCTGAATGAGAAGATAAAAACAATTTTTTTAAAATTTTCTCTCACAAGTTTATTTCAATACTTCTTCTTTGCTGAGAAAATTCCATTATGACTTTATTGCTTGAGCAGAATATAAATGGACTCAGACCGTATATAAGCATCACTGGATTACGCAAGTCACCTTGGATGGGACTTATATCTTAGTTCTGAATGAATAATTCTTAACTTGCCTGTTTTCTGTTACATCACTGTATTTTGGACCTTAAGAAGTAGTATTGAAATATATGTCGGCTGATGTGTTCTGCTTTTAATAACTATGATGTGCTCATTACTTAGATTGGATCAGGTTGTCTATGCAAAAACTGATATGGCAGCTCGCTCTAAAGGAATAACGGCATTTATCATAGAGAAGGATATGCCTGGGTATGCATCTTTTATTGGCAGGGCAATGCATTCTTAATAGTGATAAATTGATAAGGATAGTAATTGGATAAGATTGTGTCACATAAGCGTTTGCTACCCAATACAACTTTTAGATCTTGCAAATAACAATAACAAAGATAAAGAACCACAAAGTGCCATTTCCACTGCATTTAGATACAATTCTCATTTTTTTTTCTCTATGGTTAGAAGATGAATATATCTTCTCCATACACAATTTTAGGAGTATTATTCTCAGCAGCTTTGACACAGGAAATGAAAAGACTGATCCATAATATAGGAATATCAATTCACAGCAAAACTACTTTGAGTTAACTTTTTTGTATTTTTGCAGCAGTCTTGTGACTAAAGTTACTTTTGCAATTGGGTTAATGCAGATTTAGTACCGCCCAGAAACTAGACAAGCTGGGGATGCGTGGAAGTGATACGTAAGCATGGTTTTGCTTGAGCGGTTATTTCCTGCTTTGAATTTGTGTTCTTTTCTATCAGCAAGGAAGGGCCTGATTAAATGCACCAAAATAATTGCAGGTGTGAGCTTGTGTTTGAGAACTGCTTTGTTCCAGAAGAAAACATTCTGGGCCAGGAAGGAAAAGGTATTAAGTTAATATAAATTTTTGTACTGATACTAATGTGGTACTTAAAGTACTTAAGTAAGCCCTCGCCCTGTTCATGTTAAGATATTGCTTACAGGAAATTAACATTCAATTTAATTATTGCCTCACACAAGCATCTGGCATAAAACTAGACATTCTAATGCCGTTGGGAGAGCAAGAACTATCCACATTGATCATAAGTCCGTTTTTTCGAATCAAAGTAAATATGGCACTATTTTCCTATTCTTCTTTCCAGCAGAAAGGAAAGCAAATATAGACAAACATATGAATGCAGCTACAATGTCAATATTAAGGTGGCGATTGGATATGTATTCAAAATGAGATTTTCTTCCAATTGAAATTTTATTCTCCAAAAGTAGTTTTTTTTCGAGAATTTTCAAAAAATAATAGTATTCACTCATTTTACTTTTTTCTACCACCAATCATTTCAACTCTTTCCCCCCCCCCCCACCCCCAAAAAAAAAAATCATCAAATCACCAATCACTAATTACACATTTCTCAATAAATCTTACTATTCACTTGCATATGTTTAACTAACAATCATATCTATCATTATTTTACTATTTTTATATCAAATCAACTTTCAACATTACATTTCCATCTCATATCCATTCCCACTCTCAAAATCCATCATTCTCATTTCCATTTTTTTTTTTAAATTTTTAAAAAAACCACTATTCTCTAACCAAACAAAAAACTTCAAAATGAAAGGTATCCAATCGCGCTCTAAAGACTTAAAGTGGGGGTCTGTTATTTCCATTTACAACTTGACAAGTTTCTTACATAAGTATTAGGCAACAGGAAACCATGGAGTTTTTTCATAATTTTGTTTACTCTGTAATAAAGAAACTCACCCATGATTTCTCCAGAACTTAAGGTTAATTTTGAAATTTGGCTTATTATTCCCATTATTCACCTCAGTAGAGCTTGGTATTCTTCTCTATTAATAGTGAGGAAGTGGACTGAGGGTGGAGGGTGCGGGAGGCTTACTCTCTGAAAGATTTTCTGATATAATCATTCGGAAGCATAAATTTTTATTCAGATTTAAAAATATATCAAGATAAAAAGTATGACACAAAATCTGCATCAGGAGTTTATGTCATGATGTCGGGATTAGATCTGGAGAGGCTTGTCTTGGCAGCAGGACCTCTTGGGATCATGCAGGCATGTCTTGATGTTGTTCTTCCCTATGTTAAACAGCGAGAACAATTTGGCCAACCGATTGGAGAATTTCAATTTATACAGGTTCGAAACAATTCTCATAATAAAGCACGATATTCCCCATGCTGCTGTTTCATTTCAGAACCCATTGCTGAACTCAATATTGTCTGAACAGGGAAAAGTGGCTGATATGTATACTTCATTACAGTCTTCAAGGTGGAAGCTTTGGATAATATTGCTACTGATAAAATTGAGTTTTATCCATTCAAATATACTTAGGAAGTTTTTTATTCATTACAGGTCATATGTGTACTCGGTTGCTAGGGATTGTGACAGTGGACAGGTTAATCCCAAGGTGTGCGTATGTCATATTTGTGTTTTCTGAATAAACCTTTCGATGTTTAAATAATTATTTTTTCAAGTTTTAACGAATACATGCTATTGTCTAGGACTGTGCTGGTGTTATTCTTTGTGCAGCTGAAAGAGCCACACAAGTTGCTCTTCAGGTAGAAAGTTCTGCCTCGGTTTTGTATTCTTTGAAGGGATACCCCAAAAAATACCTTTGAGATACAGTCTAACTAAAACTAAAAAAAAAAAAGGAAAAGAAAAGAAAGAAAAGGAAAAGGAAAAAAAACACACCTATCTTTCAAAATTGCTAACTCACTCAATTGATAGTTGTTTTAATTTCATAATTTACACCCTCACGAGGAGTGTATTTGTAAGTAAATATAAACCCAAGAAGATGTTTGTAGGGTATTTGTAATTGTGAAAGATAACTAGATTTATTTGTTTATTTTATTTTATTTATTATTATTTCATTTTTTTTGGGCAATTTCTCAAGGGTAGTTTATGTAATTTAACTGTTTATTTAGTTCATGTTAGACTAAATTATGAGTTTTTCTTTCCTTCATATTAACTAATTGTGAAGGAAATAAGAGCACACCCGAAAATAGGAAGGATCCTGATTGATTTGATTGATTTGCTAATGAAAACCTTAACTGAAAAATAGTGACTTGACTTTGTAAATTTCGGTTCTGTTTCAGGCGATCCAGTGTCTAGGTGGCAATGGCTATGTAAATGAATACCCGACAGGTCGGCTTCTTCGGGACGCCAAATTATATGAAATTGGAGCCGGAACCAGTGAAATTAGGAGAATGATCATCGGTCGTGAGCTCTTTAAAGAGCAGTAGTAAGGGTGAAGTTGCTTGATATTATGACAACTCCAGGATCATTATATTAGCTGACTTGTTATGACACCTGCACTTGATCTCGCCTTGACCGACCCTCTAGATATGCAAAAACAGAGTATGTGTCGTTTTATTTTCCTTGTACTTGCATATTCTAAGCTGTAAAACTTGTGTTCAATTACAGAAGTGAAACAATTGAGGAAGTTTATATCTGTCGATTATCACAGGTTAATGTTATGCTCGCAATTTAATTCATCTTTGTCAATTTCTGTGAAACGAATTGATCATACGAAGATATATCCTACTCTTATCCTAGTATGACTGATATCTGAGCTACACGAGCTTTCAGTGGTAAACGAAGTATTACTGAATCCGAAATTTATTATTATGCATGCAACTATATTTGGCCAGGCTGCTAGACTGCGACCCAGCCTATAAACCACCTGGGATCATTTTATTACAATACTACTACGAACAATCATTCAAACCTGGAAGAATCAGCTCCAAGATCAGTGTCTTGAGCGAATGAAAAGAGACATCATAAAAGCTTACAAGGGTCTCTAACGCATCATACGGGTAACTGGTAAAGTTTAATTAGTAAAGCATATATAGCATTGAGATTCATATCCATATCACAGTTGGAGAAGAATCAAGTTGACACACAGAAGAAGATTTCGACACGTCAGCTAATGGTGGCGCTTCTTCTAGACAGCTTTGAGTGTCGTCGCTATTTGTTTCCACTGTCAGTTTCTCCACTTCCTCTTGTGTGAATATATGGATCTTCGTGGCCACTTCAATGAAATCGCTGCAATTTAGAGTTAATAATGAGGCTATAATAATCAAAATTCATGGTACATTTGAAGATCTGAAATAACTTAAATTGATGCATGGATGATTACTACAATACTAACCTTGAAATTTACCCTAATTACAAAAGGACTGAACTATCTCTAAAAATTATACATAGCTCCAAACGTCTTTCTTTCTTTTTTTTTTTTTTCTTTCAAGTAGAAGAAAAGGTGATGAGAATATATAGCAGCAACTTCCAGAATTCATAACTACAAAGAACGTCAAAAATGAGGCTAAGAATTAATCGACTAGCTCAGAGACTTACTGCCATGGATCGTCACCAACTACCATCATGTCATTCTCACTATCGGTGTATAATACACGCCATCCATGCTTAGGGTCGCGAAGGAGACCCTCCATGCTAAACAATCTCTCCAGTTCAGTTAGCAGGTCATCATAACCATGTAATCTCGAAAGATCAATGGCTCTACCAACCAAGCTGCCTTGTTTGTGAACCTACAAATAAGAACAATCACCCCTACAATCTTGAGAAGTAAACTGAAAATTGATTTATGTTTAGAGAGTGTTTGGTTGAGAATTTGAAAAATACTTTATTTGTCTGTAAAAGTCAAACTAGAAGCATAATCGAAAATATAAATCACAATTGACCATGCCTTTTCAATTTTGATTAAATGAATCAGAATCTAGCATTTTCAAACACAAAAATATGAATTTTTTAAATTATATATATATATATATATATATATATATATATATATATATATATATATATATATATATATATATATATATATGTAGCTAAAATCTAAGAACTATTAGGGATTTACCTTAGTACATATCCTCTTACTTTGCCCTTGTGAATTAAGTATACCCGGATCTTCGGTCAAGGAATAACCAAATAGTTTACAAATTGGGACCTTCTCCAAGTTATTTTCGTCGTTCGTGCTTTTGAGATGCATTAATGCTGTTGTAGATGCCGTCTCCGGAGCCCGTGTTTCGTTTGCTGGATTTGGGCCTTTACGTGCATCTGAGGCAGGCCGAACCAGAATGGAAGTTGGAGTTAAGACATTATTTCCCGTCTGAAAATCAGAAAAATTGGATTGCATAAACGGGCCTTTTCCAGCTCCGTAGATGTCCTTGAGAGGAAACGGCATGGTTCGGGCTCCTTCAGAAGCCAGAGGGTAGAAGCCCGGTATCAACCCGCGATAAATATTGCAACCAAGTTCAGGTTTTGACAAATAAGCAAGATTTTTCCAATCATTTTTCCCAGCTAGAGAGCTCAACGAGCAAATTTCTTGACCTTGCAAGACCTTTGGAAACCGATCGGATTCCAGAAAGCCCGTGAAAGTGGCAGGAGCCCGGTTTCTCACAAACTCACCATAATTAGCCCGGTTAATTACCCTATCCCCACTATGGATAGGTGGTACTAAACCGAAATTTTCTTGACCTTGCAAGACCTTAGAGGATCTTTCGTGCTGCTCAAACTCCAAATGCGGACCATTTCCTGCTAGTTTATAAAACGCAGCATCATATTAGAATGGAAATTAATGCAAATAACTATCGAACGGATATTATACATACCAGTGATTGAGCTGCCATCTTGGGATGCACGCAGAGTTGACCTCAGTCTCTTCACTCTAGGAGAGGACTCGAGGCTCAGAGGTGCATAGCTACCCGAGGAATCGATTTCCCACGGCGAAACCCGTTCTTGGTGATTAGTCATCATGTCTTCGTCCCAACGAACCTACGATGGCAACAATCATGTTAGTTAAGGGGTATATATATATATGGTTGTGATTAACTATAAAAATTCTATTTGGACTATGTACTATGAACTAAAATTACCTCAAATTTAGAAAAATTATCACATATAGATTGACAGATCAATAACAAATAATTAACTCACACTACTTATCAGTAGAAAGGTTAATTTTGGGTCGGTCTTAGGCCCGAAAAGGACCGGGCTTTTCTGGCCCGGAAAGCCCATGGCATTTTACACTATTTTTTAGTAGGATGAGGATTGGGCATTGTAATTGGTGGCCCAAAAACTTTCCCTTTTACCTGGTGGGTTCGGGCCGGGCTGTCACTTTTGACAACTCTACTTGTACATGTAATAACGGTAGACAAGACATCTTAGTTGAGCTGTATGAAATACACACACACTGAAATTAATAGAAATTATAATCTACCATCAGACATCTCCATTTCGAGTTTGGCCATTTGTAAGGATCCGCATCACCAACTCCAGTAACCACTCCGCTAAACCTGCAAGAGTGACATAATATATTTCTTTAATAAAAAATGTATCAAAGAGAAAAAAAAAAATCATAGTACTTATTTTGAGTTTTATGGGACCGACCTTCTTTCAGGAGAACCATCCAAGTCAAATCTCATATTAAATCTCGTCCCGACAGGTATCTGAGAGGTGGTACACTTCAGATATTTTCGGTAGGGAACGATAAAATCAGCATGGCCTCCCCTGAGATGCACATGATAACATACAACCAGTCAATAATACACAAGAAATGGTTTGCATTATGGTAAAGTACGATTAGTGCGCTGCAGTACCTTGGGCTACAGAAAACACGAAATGTGCCTTTGCTTGATAACGCATTTGCTACTGGAGCAAGGATATCGGGATAAGAATTTTGTTTTTTTATGATCGAATCAGGTACGCCATTTCTAGGACGCGCGGCTCGCCTAATTCCCAATCGCAGGTCTCCACCTTCTCTCCTGTCATGCCACGTACCCAGAAAAAAAAAAAGAAAGAAAAGAAAAGAAATTGTTAGTTTTTTTTTTCTGAGTATCAATTTTTCGAATGTGTCATGAATATGCATCGCTCGAATTTTAAAATTTTGATGAATATTTACCTAAGAAACAGAACTGCATCCCCCGATACAAGATTTTTTTGGCTGACAAATATACTCCATCCGGTAGTGAGCAAATGTCGTCTCGGTTGGCCTATAAATTTTTAAATATCAAATAGTAAGAATACTATAATGTTAAAATGTTTTATTATTTTAATAATATTAAGTTAACACTAATAATACCTCTGTAAATGTGTCTGAATTTCCATTCCACCCCATGCAGGTCTCTTGCTACGAGTTCTTGGGACGGCCTTTGTTCTTTATAACTCTATAAACACAGAACGTAAATTCATGAGAAAAAAACATTCAATATAAATATATGTATTTGTCCAAAAAATGGGTAAATTGGGTCAAACCAGAGGAGGAAAACAATCTTCGGCGGCCCTACGAGGAACAGAAAATCCACCATGAGTGCTCGTATCGGAAGCAGTGAGAGTTTTGCAAAACATGTGGGAGGTTGGCTTAGCTGGCGCAGCTCGATTCTCGTCATCATCGGCTCCCGAGTTTTCCTTTTCTTTGTCGTTGGTTTTCGTACCTACCATCTGCTCAATCATACCACAATCGTTAAAAAAAAAGGAAAGTCTGGTGAATATGGAATGTGGACACATGAATTTTTCCTGCAGATTTTCTATTTCCCAGCAAAAAACAACTACTGAAAATTGCATTTTTTTTTTCTTTATTTAATTTATTGTGGAAAATTAAGGGACCTTTTTGCAAATTGTGCCACCCCTTAATAGCTACCCCCTACTGGACTAAATCTCTGCTAGCCACTCAGCAGATTAACTTTTTCATCAATAATTTGCTCCAAAAAAGAAACATAACACTTTTTCATCCTCCAATTCTTTTCATTAATAAAAAAACTCTCTAAATCTTAAATAATCATGAACATGAATTCCAAAACAAAGATTTTGTGGACTACCTCTGGTTGAGGAAGTAGAGTCAGCTGAGTGTAGACCTCATCATTTTCCTTATTAGCCTGTTTTAACAAAAAAACTATGCACATCAAGTGGGGAAAAAACATCCCATGAAGAAACAAAAACAGAAAACAAACTAAAAGCAAACAACAAACATACATTATTGGAGCAAGTAAAAGGCACTATACGAGAAATTGACAAGAGATTAAACAATAGATGATAGTTTTAAAGCTGTGCACACAAATTAAAGAGTGCAATCAAATGGTAAAATAGTAAAGATTCGCGTCTCTTTCCCTTTTTTTTTCTTTCCTTCTCAATGATTAAGGGTAAAATAGTAAAGATAAATACAATTTTACAAACAACAACTATTGTACAATTATATTTTTTCTTGGTAAAACTACGTCTGCGAGGAATGTAGCTCAATTAGTATCACTCACTCTCAGCAACCTGAATTTCAATATCTTTGTTTTTAGCCCTCTCCACTCCTCCCAATTTATTTTATTTATTAAATAAATAAAAAAGAGCTAATTAGTGTTAAAGAACTTACAAGTAAATGAACATCCACAACCCTACACAGGATTTGGGGAGGAAGATCAAAAGTGGGGACCTCCATTGATGAAAACAGTGAAGAAGAAGAAAAAGCTTGTTCCAAGTGGCCTTGAGGTAAATAGACCACAAAATCACCTTTCTTGGGCAAACTGGTTAAAGGTCCAGCACAGGCATGCCATAGCTCCATATATATTGATGATGGAGCTGAAACTGAACAACATGAAGATGAAGATGAAGATGAAGAGCAAGATGAGGTTGAAGTTGACAAAGCAAAATTAACACAACTACCATTAATGGCGAATGCATTTTTCTCCAACTCACACACTGCATGGTTCAGATCAATTTCCATGAAATGAAATTCCAATCTAATAAGTTTTTTTTTTTTTTTTAAATTTATTTCTTTCTTTTAATCCACTGAACTAATTCAGATTTTTTTTACATTGCACCAAAAGAACAAAGAAAAAGGGATTTAATCACTGAAAAAGAGGCTGGGGCAAAATGGGCTGGAAGTAATCAATTGGTTTGTGAAGCAAAAAAGAAAGGCAAATTGTGTCCAAGAATCATATTAAAGGTGGGTTTTTAGCAAAAGCAAGAATAGTAGAGGGATTTTAAGAAAGTCATGTTTGGAGGTATAATACACCAAGCTAGAGTGTTTGAGAGTATTAGTAGAAACAAATAATACCAAGAATAATAATACCAAGAATTCCCAAGTATAATCCCTCCCTCATTTGTAGCTGTGTCACTGTGTGTGAGGGGGGCACAGTAGAAAATAGCAATAGACAGACAATTGTGTGTGCGTGCGTGTGTGTGTGAGAGAGAGAGGGAAATATGTGGTAAGTGGAGGGGACAAGTTATACGACAGAACAGAAACTGAACCCCACGGGGCCTAACCCCACTCTTTTCTTTCTTTGCTTAGCCAACTATCGAAAATCATCTTTGTTAGGCCGCTGTTATAATCCGATAGGTTATTTGATCGGATAAAAAATGTATTTATTTTTGTATTATGTATTAGTTTTTGTATTTAAAAGTATTAATTTCTCATGAATATTTGACCGGTGTTATGAAGTATTGATTTTTAAACCATGATATATTGATACTATGATGTATTAATTTTTTTTACTGTAATTTATTGGTTTTTATACTAGAATGTATTGACATAAGATACCGCAATGTATTGGTTTTTATACTAGAATATATTGATATGAGATTTTTCGGCCTGACGGATAATCCGTTAGTTAGGCCTAACAAGATGTTTCCCGAAGCTATTTTGTCTACATTTATCCCCCTATTTTGACAAATTATATTAATGCGCTCAATATATATATATAATGTCCGAATCCATGATTAGGGGGTGTATCGGTCGGTTCGGTCGACCGAATAGGCAAAACCGAATTGTCAGAATTTGATCGTCGATCGGACTTAACCGAAATAATGTGTAAAATCGATTTTCGACCGAATCGAAATATTTCGGTAGGTATCGAACCTAACCAATTTATGTTTTTTTTAAAAATTTTAATTTCTTCATTTTCTAGCTCATTAATATATATATATATATATATATTATATATATATATATATATATATATATATATATATATATATATATATAGGGTTGAGTTCCGTACTCCTCCCTATTCTCGTAATAATCAACATCTTCATAAAATTCATCATTCTCATCCTCATATGCATCGTTCAGCCCATTGTCGTTCTGCCAAGCATTGTACTATCGCCCTTCTCTTCTATTATGGAAACGATTCAGTGCTTGCTCCCGATCTGGTTCTCATTGTTTCGTTGGTTGTTTTGGGGCTGGGGACCGCCATTACTAACTTGGTTGCGCAAAAACTTCCGATTTGCCCGGGCATTGAAGGCTCGGTCTTCTGCTCTATTTTAAAAGTGCTGCGGTGGTGGGTTGATAGGATTGTTCCCTGGAATCAAGTTTTGCGGGTTATCTTGGGGCTGGGGTCCCCTATTGTCTGCATCATTGAGGATTTCGTTTTCTTCTTGATTCTCATCATTGTTGTGCTCTTGGTTGTTCTCTTGATTATCAATAGGATCAAAAATCGGCGGGTCCTCATCCCGGTCATCGTTCTGATTGTCTCCCACGCGCATGTCATTGTCAATTGGCATGCCGTATTGTGGATTGCGAGGGGGAGTGTGGATGTCGTGTCCTCTCCAGAAGCATGATTTGTAGTCTTTGGTATTTGACTACAGGTTGACTTGACTTATGTTACAATGTACGTGTGTGTGCAAGATACCAATCTGATCTTATGTAATCTGATTTATACATATTTTTTGTGTGATTTTCATATATTTTCGTGTCTTGTCTTGTCTGCTTTAGTCGGGTTTCAATCGTATTTTATCCAATTTTTCCTTATTTTGCATTTTCGTAGCTTTTGTCGTCTTTTTAGTACTTTTCGTGTTTTTCTCTTACTTTTTATAGATTTTCATGTTATTTTTTCTTTTTTTTAGGGTAGTCGATCAAACCTAAGACCATTCCTGAGGTTCGCAACTTGCTCGATCTGATGAAAACACGACTCGGACCTGTGAAACACAACCATCGATCGATGCGCCGTCGATGCCCAATTGACATGCCATCGACGCACCATCGATGGGGCCATTTTCCAGCATCGGTGGCCAAGCTATTTTTGGCAAAATGACTATTTT
This sequence comes from Phtheirospermum japonicum, assembly GCA_014905375.1. Lineage (NCBI taxonomy): Eukaryota > Viridiplantae > Streptophyta > Magnoliopsida > Lamiales > Orobanchaceae > Phtheirospermum > Phtheirospermum japonicum. Next base: position 35,222 of record BMAC01000726.1, on the reverse strand, counting down.
GGCTACACTTTCACCCCTATATATACACCTTTCTTCTTAGAAATGAGAGCTATTGAACCCCCTTAGGGTTTGGATGCCCAAGATTATTTCTTTTCCTCTTCATTTTTTCTCCACTTTCTTCAATTTTCAACTTTTTAGTTTTTAGTAAAATATATATTTTCAAGCATTGCTTGGATTTTGGCCGTAAGCTTAATCATAATTCGTGTATTTCCTTGTTCAGGTGATGAAACCCGCCATTGTTTATTAGTAATCTTTCAATTTCCTTTCATTTATTATTCTAATTTCGTGTTTGCTTTCGTTATGAGTTTTCTTGTTAGTTTCATGATGTTCTTGTTTTGGTAGTTAGTTTTATTGCAATTACTCATGATTTTAGGTGTTTGATTCTTAGGAATTTGTATGATAATAATTGTTGTTCTTAAAAGTTCAGTTTCTATTATTGCTTTCTTTCAAACTTTTACTCTCTTTAATAATGTTCATGCTTGTGTTAAGTTTAAATTTCCGCATTTCTTGATTATTGTTGGTTAGAATTCATGGGTCTAATGCTCATATGAGTTTAGAACCATCATTTGGCATTGCTAGGTGTTTAATGTACAAGTTGGGATTAACAACCCCAACTCGTAGATTAAGTGTTTGATCAAATGTCAATTGATAGTGGAGATAATTTTAGAGCCCTAGACCCCCGTTTTATTAATCTATTCAAAGTTTTTGATTTTATTTTTCATCATTTAAATTACCGTCTTAGATATTAGAACTTTAATAAAATCAAAACTTGATCACGTGTTTAGAATAGTTTTTTTCTTGTTTTCTCATCCGTGAATCAAGCACAAGAATTTCTTCCGATTAGTTTTCCTCGAGAGATTCGACTCGAGTCAAGCTTTTCACTTACAATTGCTCCATTCTTGTGGACGAAATTTTCTAAAATAAAAATGTAAGTGCAAAATTCTCGATTCAAGATTTGGAGCCATTGTCGGGGAAGGCTAAAGGTTGTGATTTTTGTGTTTTCTCTTCATGACCTTTGTTTGTGTTTTTATTTGTTTCGTTTGTTCATAATGCTTGTTTGTGATTTTTCTTTTTATTTGTTTTTGTTATCTTCCGCCGGTATGTTTAATCTCACGTGTTGAGTGTTATGTATGCAAGGTACCTCGACAACCTCAACTGCATCCCTTGAGACCCGAGATTCAACAAACCATTTCAAAAAAAAAAAAAGATAAAAAAGGAGAATGTCTAACTATCGAGCGTCTCAACGGTATGGCAAACCGTACGCTTCTCGTGCCCCTCGATAGCCCATTCCATTGAGCCCCAGGATGCAAGAGTACGATCTTGACAATTTCTACTCTGAATAACTCCCAATTTTCCATGGTCTTTTGAGTGAGTATCTGCTTAAGTTCATCCACGAGTATGATGCCATCACCTGAACTTTCCCTCTTCGAGGCCTTACAAAGGACCAAGTGATGATGCAACTTTTCGTCTACACATTAAAGGATCGGGCAAGAATATGGTTGGAAAATTTAGAGCCAGACTCCTTGCAAACGTGGGAAGAAGTTTACGATTGGTTCATGGGGATGTTCTACTCACCTCAACCCGAACCTAGAGATCTTCAATGGAGTGATCAATGGGACCCATATTCAAATTCAAACAATTCAAGCCATAATGATCCATATGCTCCATCCGACCACCATGATCCTTGTTTTGGCCCTCACACACCGCCTTATGATTCCTACCGTCCGACCGATAATGATTCTTATGCCCCGCTTCAACATTCTTATAATTTGGGCTTTAACCCCTCATACACCCCACTCGCCTCCAATTCTTTTAGCGTGAGCCATGATCGTATGCTCTACCCAGTTCTTATTCTTTGAGCTACGACCCATTTGCTCTACCTACATCAAATTCCTTTAATCCGAGTTTCAAGCCTTATGCCCCCCTACCGAATATCATGATTCGAGATATAATGATTCGTATGCTCTTCACAAATCATATTCTTATAATATGAGCTATGATTATTATCCCTTGTCTCCTTCGTGTAACAATCCATGCTACAATAATCACACCATACCCACTTCACCCATAAAGGTTCATGAAGCTCGTGATGAGGTAAACCGACCTTGTTTAGATGAGGTTCTGATATTTGATGTGGTGGAGCCCACCTTGGATTTTGGTGATTTGAGCTTGAATGCTCATTTGGGAGGGGTGTATAAAAGAGGTGGTTATTGAGGACTTGGTTGAGTACATCGCCCCTCTTATGCCTTTTGATGAAGTTTTGGACAAGAGTGTAGGGGTGTTGCTGTTGGAGGTCCTGGAGGGTGTTGGATATTTGAGATTACTCGATCTTTGTGAGGATGGTGGAGTTGTGGTGCCGGTTTTGGAGGAGTTTGAGTTTATTGTCGTTCCACCCGACGCATTGTTGAAACTTAACTTTGAGGTAGTGGAAGAGATAGTCAAGAAGGAGTCCGATTGCCCTCTTTTAAGCCCGGATATGGAATTACATGTTTTTGAAAGCGTTGATGTGGTGATCGGGGAAATGAAAGAGATTGAATTGGTTGATGGTTGTTCCATTTGTTCGATAGACTTCCTAGTTATTCTAGTAACCGAACTCCACGCTTCGATTAGCTTTCGATCTCTTCTTGGTGATCGACTACTCGCATTTTCGGCCTCTGAAGCTAGTTGAAGTTTTCATTTCTCTCATCCTAGAACCTGCTTGTCGTGCCCGCCTTGGTGATTATCATCGCCCGTTGTTTCTCTTGGAGAACACTAAGGCTTGGCATGATCATCACTTATTCTTGGATCCCGGATAGCGTCACTTGTATAAGTCATCGATCTTTAGATGTTAAACAAGTGCTTCTTGGTAGGCAAACCAAGTTATTGCTTTTATTTACTCTTGTTATTAATATTTTGGTAGGATCGGACGAAGTTTGAGGCCCGTTTATGCATACCTGGAGGCATTCTTTGAATGATTTAAGGTTTTACTAGAGGAAAGACATTCAAAGGAGCAAAAATGAGGCCTTGCAGAATTCTCGTTGATCGACGAAGTATTTTTGCCAGCGTCGGTGGCCCGTCGATAATGCATCGACCGACACAAAACTCTCCATTGTTCCCGTTGATAGCCCATCGATCGACGCACCAATCGACGCAAACTCTCTTTTGTCCCCGTTGATAGCTCGTCGATCGACGCAAAAATCTCTTTCCTTCTCATCAATGGACCATCGATCGATGCCTGATCGACGAGCCCTCCATGGACCGCCTGCCTCGACCCAGTCACCTCAACCCGACCCTTAAAAAAATGAGTACAAAAAATAAATAAATTACATGTCAAAAATTTTCCAAACATTTTCTTCTTTTTATCTTGTTTTCAAATAAAATTACAAACAAATTTGAAAATTTTAAAAATAAATAAATAAACTAATTAATTAAGAAAATTCAAAATTCCAAATCTTTTTTTTTGTACATTTTCATGTTTGTTATTTTTGTTCGAGTCTTTTGGTCTCTTGTGTTCCTTATTAAAAAAATTAAAATTTGTCAAAAATACAAATATATCTTTCTTTTGTACATTTTGATGTTTTTATTTTTATGTTCGAGTCTTTTGTGTTTGTTTTTCCCCACTTAACCCATTTGTAGGTTCCTCTCGTCTTCGCCACCCGTTGGATGTCACTTCATGCTCGACTCATCATCATAAGCGCGACTATAGGGACGTATGTCTCTCTCTCTCTCTCCCCCTTTACCGCACTTTATTTTGTTTTATGTGCAATGTGGGTATTACATGGTTTAAGTGTGGGGGTATTTATCCTTGTTTAGTAATTTCTTTTGTATGCTTACTTGTGTATATGACTTGAGTCGTGTGGATTGATATTGGTGGAACCTTGATGAAGTGACGTGGTTAGGTACTTTGGATAGGTTGTTTAGACTTTCATTCGACATTTGTGTAATTGTTGGGTATGAAGTGTAGGAAACCTATGAAGTGTTTTGATCTTGTTTTATTCATGCAATTCACTCCGAGAGTCAAATACTATCTACTAGCCCCTCTGTAGGGATTTTTGCAATTTTTCTTTATGTTATTTTTAGAGACGTTAAAAACTCCACGTGCTTATTAAAGAATATTGTAAGTTGCATTTAGCAACAAGTGACTGGAGTCAATGAACTCTCATTTTTTAGTTGTAGATACTGTATTTGTCTAATATCTCACCTTTATGGTTACTCCAAAAAAAAAAAAGAGAAGAAAAAAAAAAGGTACAAGAAGAGAAATCCTTGTACAAGTGAAGTGTATATAATAAGTCGTGCAACCTTTGTACGCAATTTTTCTTTCTACTTTTTAGATTCTATTATTAAAGAGATGCATATATTATTGTGCTAGTAGGTTGTCGACTTAGTGGTTTGAGCGTGAATAGATCTTGGCTAAGACATGGATGGGGGACGTGCATGAAGGGCAACACATTACTTTTAGGAGTTCGTGGGGGATTTTAAACTTCTTATCTCAATGTATCGTGTCATTTTTTTAGTTGAGTTTCCAATTAATTTAATGCATAACTCCTCGAATCATTTGAATGCATTAGTTTTTAGTTCATTGGGGAGTTAGATTTTTCTTGTCTATGTCTAGTCTCGGCTTTGCTTGAGGACAAGAAAAATATTAAGTCTGGGGGAGTTGATTTATACATATTTGTGTGTGATTTTTGTATGTATTTTTGTCTTGTCTTGTGTACTTTAGTCGGGTTTCAGTCGTATTTTTTTCTCTTTTTTCCCTATTTTGCATTTTTGTAGCTTTTGTCGTCTTTTTAATACTTTTTGTATTTCTATCTTACTTTTTGTATATTCTTATGTTATTTTTATTTTCTTTGTTTTAGGGTAGTCAATCAAGCCTAAAAGCATTCCCGAGGATCAAAACTGGCTCTATCTGACAAAAAAATGACTCGGACCCGCAAAATACAACCATCGATCAATGTGTCATTGATGCCCAATCGACGTGCCATCGATGCGCCATTGACGGGTCCATTCTCCAGCATTGGTAGCCAGGAAATTTGGGCCAAATGACTATTTTGCCCACACTTTCACCCCTATATATACACCTTTCTTCTTAGAAATGAGAGTTCTTGAACCCCCTAGGGTTTGGATGCCCAAGATTGTTCCTTTTCCTCTTCATTTCTTCTCCACTTTATTCATTCAATCTTCAACTTTTTAGTTTTTAGTACAATATATATTTTAAGCATTGCTTGGATTTTAGATGTAAGATTAATCTTAATTTGTGTATTTTCTTGTTCGAATGATGAAACCCTCCATTGTTTATTAGTACGCTTTCAATTTCCTTTCATTTATTATTCTAATCTCGTGTTTGCTTTCGTTATGAGTTTTCTTGTTGGGTTTGTAATGTTCTTATTTTGGTAGTTAGTTTTATTGCAATTTCTCATGATTTTAGGTGTTTGATTCTGTTTCGTCCTGAAAATTACCGCAATAGAACCGACTTCTTCCCCTGAGAATTTCTCGACCTGCTTCAACAAAAGCATGTTAAAAAGACCACCGGGGGTTTTCCGGTGGAAACCTCTCCGATGCTTAATTCAGTAAAGCATTTTTGATTGGAATAGATAAAATCAGTGGAAGAGTGTTGAGAAAAACATACCCCCTTCAACCCCAAGGCTAGAGTATATATAGTTATTCATCACGTGGAGCCCTTTCGGGATCCCGGAAATGAAACTCGCGAATCTTGGGTCGTTATACAGGCTGATCTGGCCAGGAAGCTTTTGCCAAGGGCAAGACAGCTCTGGCATTAGATTTCTAGAATTCCTGACCCGCTCTCCTTGAAACCTCATCTAAGGTTAAGGTTCAGATCAGGTCAGGGCAAAATCCCTTATGGCTGTATGCTTGTTTTCCACCTTAGTCTTTTTTTCTTTCCTGAGCGGGATGGATCTTTCTACTGAGTCATCAAATCCAGATCAGGATCAATCCTCTCAAGTCTTGTGCCTAAATTATCTCCTTTTCCCTTCAGGCACAGAGAAGCAACTCAGGTCATCCCAACCAGAGCTATTCCTTTATACTTGTCCAGGTCAGGCATATTTAGGTCGTACCAACCAGTTCCCCCCCCCCCCCCACCCCCCCCCCCCCCCCCCTCAAGTGGTTGGGATGAGCCCTGAAACCTAGGGTTTCGCTATAGGCAGTTGAGGTTTTCAACACGTCTTTCCAAATTCCTCACTGCTGTGCACGGATCCCGTTGAATCCGCATTTTAAATCAGGTTGTATCCTTAAAGATGATATGTAACGTCTGATATTTAACTTTTGACGGTTGAGATCCCCAACATGCCTTTTCGGATACTGCACCTCTGACGTGTATTAAATGCACGAATCCCATCAAATCCCTTTTTAATAATTATTTTCAAAATTTACACCTTATTTCTCTTTTCGCGACTCATTTTTCACTTCCGCTCTTCTTCACCAAGCATTTGTTCTCTCTCTCTTTTACTCAGCAGTTCCCTCTTCTCGGAACGATTTTCGGTCGCCTTCAAAAAACTAGGTATTTTTCCAGCCTTTGTCTTTTTAAATTATGTCTACTCAATCGTCTTCTTCCTCCTCTACCCATCAGAGTCTGACCCCCTATTCTCCAGCAGCCTTCTCTTCTTCCCCAAATACCTCTGCCGAGTGGGTTCCCCTTATTCTGGGACACCCCGACAATATCGTCTCCATTATGAGCAATATGAGAGTGGATGGGTTAAGGTCGAGGTTTCAAATCCCTGAAGAATTCTCGCTGGTCAACCCAGGTATTGGTGAGAGAGCCTATCAACCCCGTACCGGTCACCTGACCTTCTTCGTAGATCAATTATAGACGGGATTACGCCTCCCCGTCAACCCTCTCATATTAGAAATCGCCCAAATATATAAAATCCCAGTACATCAATTCGTCCCAAATTCCTTTAGGATAATCATAGGTTACAACCTAGCCATGCGATACGCCGGGTTAAATCATAGAGACTCGACATTTTACTCATTGTTCAGGCCAAGAGTGCCTCTTTCGGTTATCTTTATCTGTGCGCTTGCCCCGATGTCCATTTTTAACCGGTGGTCCTTCTTCCAGTAAGGCTTGGAAAAAGAAGTTCTTTTTTGTACACTGTTCTGGTGATTGGGGCTTTTCCCCCAAGTCCATCGACCAACTTCCACCTCAGGCCCAGCTATCCGTGGGAGACAGATCTCCTCGTTTGCAGAAGATTATCGCGACCAAACTTCTTCTTCATCTTTTTCTGGATTTCTTCGATTCCAGAGAAGAGGCAAGCCCCTTGACTCCCGAGATTGGTATATACAAAAGAAAATTACCCAGCTCTGCCTTTCTTTCTTTTCTTGTGCCTAACAAAATGATTTATTTTGTGCAGCTACCATGATGCGAAAGTTGCTGGAATCTCAACAAACTGCAGCAGATCCTAAGAAGAGATTGTAGGGAGAACAGGCTACTGGATCGCCAAAAGTTCCTCCACCAATGCGACCTGAGCAGTGCGGGGTATGACCTGAGCAGGGCGAGGCGTCCACCACACCTGAAGTGGATCTAACAATCCACTCCGAGTTAGGGGAGGAACAGGAGTGCCTCTCCCGAAAGCGCGCCAGATCTGGAAAGGGGGTGGCCCCGTCAGGGGCCAAAGTGGTCAACCCTAACGCCACCCTGTTTACCAGTACCTCTGTCCACTACTTCTCGGGGGATGTGGCCATCCAGTTCATTCAAGGCCAGTGCCCGTCATCAGATCGAAAGACTTTGGGAAAGTGGACCGACCTAGAGTTAATCGAATCATTATGCCAGGACGAGGCCAGGGTAATCTTCCTTTTCCTCTCTTCTATACTAGATTTTGTTTTTGATGCTGTTACCATAAGTCTGATTATTCTTTATGAGGTTGCAGCAAAGAGGTCCATACTGGTGGCCTGTGCCAGGGGCTCCCTCATGAACGCAGACCTGGTCAAAGAGCACAATCTTCTGAAGGAGAAGCAGAAGAAGTTGATGGCACTTTGCAAGGAGAGGTGGTCCGAGATAGAGGATCAAGACGGAAGTGTCAGCTTCTAGAGAAGGAGAGGAAAGGGCCCGAGCAGAAGCGTTGGCTGCCAGGGAAAAGGAAGAAGAGGCCCGAGCAGAAGCAGCGAGCCAGGTCGAGGCAGCTGTGGCAAGGGCAGAGAGGAGGGAAGAACTGAATTTCTGAATTCATAGGATGGGCTCTAGCTTATCCAGACCACCAGGGATGCTACAAAATGGGCCTTTGAATCACTGGAACTTTACTAACTACTTGTGCTAGAGGCCTTGGTGTATTTCAACCTTGGCCTGGACACTTGCGAGACGTGGTCCAAGGAGAATCCCTCGACCCCCTATGATCGAAGCAAGTCTATTTAGGGGAATCCCGAGCCCACAAGCTTTTCCTATTCAGCTGAAGGAGATTGCCTGCACCAGCTCGGGGATCATGAATTTGCTGAGCATGTCCTCCAGCTCTTCCGCTCCTTTGCTCCCGAGTCTTCCTCTCATCCAGACCAGAATGTGGTCCTAGCACTGACTTCCTCTATTCCCTCCCCAACCTTCGCTGGTCTGGGTGATTTGTCTGGCGGGGTATCATCCAATGACCTACCGGAGGAGGATGCTGTGGAGCTGCTTGCTAGAGACCTGGATGCCGGGGATGGTGAAATGGCAAACTAGGTTGGCTTGGGCTGCTCTTTGCTTTTTTCTGTTCTGATTTGACTTCTCTGTACTTTGAAACAATTTTGTCATTTTTTAATTTTAGGGTTTCCTGGTTTTAAGGAAACCCTAGTACTATTCCGCTATGAATCACATGCGTTTGCGTCCTTTATATACATGTTCTTTCCTTATGCATTTCAATATGGCTTCTTCCTCTTTACTCAAAGATATTGATATTGCAAAGAGAAGAAATCTCTCTCTTTTTGCTGAGAACTTTAAACTTTCCGACAAACTTTATGCTCTTCGAGACAAACTCTGTCAAGCATGAAGACTGCTGGAGAGGAAAAGGCAGAAGAAGCGCTTTTACAAGCGTGAGTGGGCTGAGCTCCGCCAGCTCAACTGCCAACTGGAGGAAGAGAAGGCTGATTTACTGGAATCAATATGTCGGCTGACCACTGCCACCAGCGAAGCTCATGTTGCTTCCGGGCGGGCAGACAAGTATCGTCAGCGCCTCCATGAAACTGAGCACGAGTTTTGGCGTATTCGGTGGATCTTGGCTTCTGACAAGAGGGCTTCTTCTCATGGTTGATTTTAGTTTCCGTTTTCAATGTATTTTCCAAACCTTTCTATGATCATTCCTTTTTAGCTTCTTGCATTTTAATCAAACTCGCCAAGCTTTGCTCTAAGAATGGCGTAGGTATTTTCCATTTCTGTTTTCCCCATGTTATCTTGAAATTAAGTTGTAGTGAATGATCTTTTTCTTTTGTAGTAAGTGGTCTTTTTCTGGCAAAACCATTACCATTGATTAGATCTGACTCCTCAAGATAGCCCTTAGCCAATCCTGGCCTTTACTGACAATCAGGCCTGAAAAGTTGGGGCATCCGCCCTTAGCTAATCCTGGCTTTTACTGAAAATCATGTCAGAAAAATTGGGGCATCCACCCTTAGCCAATCCTGTCTTTTACTGAAAATCAAGTCAGAAAAATTGGGGCATTCGCCCTTAGCCCATCCCGGCTTTTACTGACAATCAGGTCAGGAAAATTGGGGCATCCGCCCTTAACCAATCCTGGCTTTACTGACAATCAGGTCAGGAAAATTGGGGCATCCGCCCTTAGCCAATCCTGGCTTTTACTGACAATGAGGTCAGGAAAATTAGGGCATCCGTCCTTAGCCAATCCTGGATTTTATTGACAATCAGGTCAGGAAAATTGGGGCATCCGCCCTTAGAAGTACCCCGAGCGTGGAATATATCAAACTTACGGAGAGATTATGTGTAAGGTTACTACATAGTTTACTTATATAAAAATGATGGTTTCGATCTACCTATGTTTTAGTACAAATTTCCTGACCTGATTGTCAGTAAAAGCCAGGATTGG
>BMAC01000726.1:4419-21415 GCA_014905375.1 Phtheirospermum japonicum | reverse complement strand
GCTTATAAATTATCTCCAATGTTCACATGAGAATGATGAGGTGGTAATACTTTCTATTTTTTTTTTTCTGTGGTGATCTTGGAAATTATTTTTCTGAAACCACCTCTAAGGCTTAGCCTAATTGCCAAAAAAAAAATAGTTATCTTTCAACATTACAAACAAAAACTTTTTATCTTACAAAAGTGTACCCTCAAGAGGGGTTTATTTGTAAGGTAAAATACAAACCTCAAGGGGTTATTTGTAACTTCAAAAGATAAATTATATATTTTTTAATTAGACTGCCTCACTCAGGGATAGTTTTGTAATTTGCTCTAATTAATTGTCGATTGCTGAATGAATGTCCACCATTGCACTAGTAGAAAAAAAACCATCAGGGGTATATCTCATCATTTTTGCAGGCCTTGTTTTCTCACCTAGTAAGCTCAACAGGTTAAGAGCATGCTTGATCTGTGAAGATGAAAACAACGACAATCAAGATGACGATGTTAGCTTAGGAGCTGATTCAATCCAAAAGGACGAAGACAGTGAGTCTGACAGTGATGTAATGTTTCTACTCCTCTAGTCTCTGAAAACACAAACTTGTTATATGATTCTTGTTTTAATCATATTTCTACTCTCTACTTCAAATGAGAAATTTGGATGATGACCAATACATTGCAGCGCTGAGAGGTATATTCTTCTACAACCTTTGTAGGCTTTCTTTTCTTTTTTAGTTTTTTTCTTGCTATATGATCAGACTTCCTAGCATCTTGTGTAACAGATAAGTAGCAACTTCAAGAAGAGAATGGAGCAGTTGATGAAGGTACCATATAAATCACATGAAAATAGAGCTAGACTTCATACTAAGTTCAAACTAAATTCTAATCTTTATCTTATAATGCAGATGATACCCAGGATCCAGCAGAAGATGAACAATAGTTGGGACGAGTAAAGGACCAGACCAACTCATATCACCTTGATACCGTTGAGCTCAATGACGCTCCTCTCGAATTCCCCGACATATAAGTGGTAAAGATTCTTTACCTGAATCGATGGTTGTTCTTGAGAAGTAAAAAAGATGCTTTAGCTAAAATTTCCCTGATTCAATTTGTGCTTTAGCTAAAATTTCCATGACTCGTTATAGTAAATCTATTGTAATTCATCATTTATTTTATTTCCAGTGTTTTGGACCAACGAAAGACATCGGATACATGGCGGGTTTTTTGTAATGAAGGCAATATGCAGGAGATCATCCAATTGGACATTGTTGACTCGTTTGAAAAAGGTAATTGTGATACGTAAATATCTCAGGCCCACCTGAGATGCATATAGATTTTTGCTCTCATATTGACAATTTTTCTTGGTGAATCCTTTCATAGCCATCTATCTTACAATGAAATAAATCATCAAAATGTAATACAGCTGAACTAGCCATCTGCCTTATGCGCCATTTGTATTTCCAAATTAAACATTAAATTGGTATAGTTAGTAGTATGAACTTAAATATGCAATATGAATATTATTGCAGATCTTGATGGGAATATATTCTGATATTAAAATTGGTTTAAGTTATGTGTACTTCTAACTATCCTTGGTTTTGGATCTGTATGACAGTACAACCTGGTAAAGCTACTAATAATTTTTCTATACATTTTCTTGCCTTTGCATCAGCTAGCAAACAATTTTTTGTTAGATTTATGTTCATGTCCTGCACATTGTGCATCTCTTGTGTTTCGATTTCTATGGCATCACAGCTCAGTGTAGAAGTTAGAACCCTGAAAAATGTGCATCTTGGGCAGAGGTAAGAAATAACCTTATTGATGATGATATGGATATCTGCCTTACAATGAGAAAAAAATCTGAATATGCATGCACTTACTTATAAGGAGAATACATGGTTTGTTGAGTCCCATTGAAAAAAAAAACCTATCCTTGATCAACCATGGCAGAAAGAAACAAAATAAAACAAAAAAAAAATATATTGAAGAAGAATACAAGAAAGGGATGTAGCCGAAAAATTGATTTTTTTTAATATCAAAATCGGATTATCAAGGGGTATATATATAATATATATATATATATATAATATATATAATATATATATATATATATAATATATATATATATATATATATATATATATATATATGTTCTCTATTCCCAAATTAAAGATTTATTTCAACATATAGATTTATTTCCGGTTCTCCGTTGACCTGTAGGCACTCAACATGGAATAACTTTATTCGTACGATGAAATTGATGATGTACGTAGACGTTGGGCAGAGTGTTTATTAGAGGTTATTGCTTGATCACAATATAGGTTGTGCAATACATTTTGTAGTGTAAGAAACAAACTATCTTGGATAACTTGAATGGTAGTAAAATATGTACTCGTCTTTTGGTGATTTCTATTTTAACATTTGGTGATCGTGTATTTGGCGACTTGTGTTGTTCGTATTGACATCTTTTGGTAATTGTGTATTATTATGATTAATGGATGATTTTTGGATTATATAAATAACAGGTGTTTTGTGAAAAAATTGTGATTTAAATAGGTATTTAAAATTATGATTTATGAGGGATGAACAGATCTGAAAAAAAATTATGATTACATTCTAGAACGTCTTTTCTCAAAGGCGTTCTAGAAAATGTATATTCCTTGAACGTCTTTTTCGAAAAGACGTTCTAGAAAATGTATATTCTAGAACGTCTCTTTCGTAAAGGCGTTCTAGAAAATTTATATACTAGAACGTCTTTTTTGTAACCATTCTAGAATGTTATTTTCTAGAACAGATTAACTGGGAAAAACTATTTTCTAGAACTTTTTAAATAACCTTTCTAGAATATCAGATATTTTAGAATGCCTCAGAAAGCTGTTCTGGAAAATCAGATATTCTAGAACAGCTCTAGTCAGAACGCCTGGGCAGGGCGTTCTAGAATAACTGAAACAGGGCGTTCTAGAAAAACTGTTTCTGCACTAGTGAGGCCGTCCCCTACAACATCTCCGTCATCCAGATCTCCAGCGTCCTGCCTTCCTCCGAGGCGGAGGCGCCAGAGCCGTCCCCCCACAACATCTCCGTCATTCAGATCTTCAGCGTCCTGACTTCCTCCGAGGCGGAGGCACCAGCGCCAGCGTTGGGCCAGAGGAACATCTCGGCACTCCCCGTCGAATATGAATAGAGGATATTCGTGGTGATGGGGATTGGGGATCGGGGAGATGAGAGGCGGATGGATAGAGGAGATGAAGAACTAGGGCAAAGTTAATAAAATAAAATTTTATTACATTCTAAATAAGTTAATATACCAGAACGTCTTTTTTAAAGGCGTTCTAAATAATTGCATATACCAGAACATCTTTTGTAAAGGCATTCTAGATATTGAATATACCAGAACGTCTTTTGTAAAGGTGTTTTAAATAATTGAATATACCAGAACGTCTTTTGTGAAGGCGTTCTAGATATCGAATATACCAAAACGTCTTTTTAAAAACGTTCTAGATTCTAATATACCAGAACGTCTTTAAAAAAGAAGTTCTAGTATGTGACACTTTTATTACGAAAATGCCACCACCTGACATTTTAGAACGTAACCTCCTGAGGCGTTCTAGAATGCATTTTTTTACTAGTGATTGATTCAAGACACCCAAGCATATTGTGACACATGTCAAATGTGTCTGTTAAAACTGCACTCACCTAAAAGCATAACGATATTAGGAGGTGGTTTACATCCATCATATCCACAGAATCAAACACACGACCCGGTTATGTATCATAGTCATGCCTCTCACACAAAACAGATGAATCAATTGCCAGATTGGGTCAAATAATCATGATTTCAAATGACTACCCAACCATAATCAAAGACCTTGTTTTTAATAAAAAATTATTGTAGTAGAAAATTACATAACAACCCACAATGGTGGGTAGATTCAACACTATCACAATGCAAATTGACAGCACCATTCCATTTATGTCACAATCACGTTCTCCAAAACACACATAACAACTTAGTTTGAACATTTTCATAAGATTTCAGCAGTTTCATATAACACCCAAATAGATACCTAATTTCTACATATAATGAACACATAGAAACCGAATGTTAGGGCATTAGACATCATGGCACTTCACAGAATGTATGCAAACACAATCTTGTACCCGTATTTTGCTAAAATTATTAAAAACAAAAAGTGTGATTAAAACATACCTGGATCTAAATACAATTGAAGAACAAATCATCTATTTGGGAACACCTACAAATCCCAAGCCATTGACGTGTCATGATGAGTAATGATTCAAGCTTTTTGGTTGCCTACTTATGAAAATGTGTCAAAGATTCAAAAGCTTGTCCGCAAAAGAACGGAGTCGCACGTAGGTTGGCAAATTGACTCGAGTCGTCTCTCGAGGAACATACAATCGGAATCCTTAAATAGTTTTGTTCAATTTCAGATAACACATACAAATAAGGGGGGGGGGGGGGGGGGGGGGGAATTTTGATGAGATTTATTAACTACGAATTTAAAGAACTAGACTAGATTAATTAACTAAGCTAAAATAAATTATCTAATTAATAAAATAAACTTAAYCAATCAATAACTAACTCATCGACTAAGAAGTAATTCAGAAACATCAATTTAAACTAAACATTCAAGTGAAAAACTGCTAACTGTTGCAACCTTTAGCGCTAACTGTTACTGCCTGCAACCGTTAGCACTAACGGTTACTGCTAAKTGRTGGTCCAARCGTTAACACTAACCGTTAACAGCAACAGTTAACACTAACTGTTGGTAAGAACTCAACGTAAACTGATCTCCAACCAATAGATAAACCTAAATAATTATAAACTTAATTTAAACCTCTGAAACTGAAATTCTAACTAGATAAATTAAACTAACAGATTGCATGAAAATCGAATTCTAAATAACCAAACTGACCGCTAACGGTTGCTGTTAAAGGTTGGAGTAACCTTTKGCAGTAACCTTTAACAACCCAGATTTWTCAAACTGTGAGTCTGCATGCATGAACTAATTCCAAACCAATAGGATACCACACATCCAATAATAAACATGAATTACGGAATATAAACTAAGATCGATCAACCAAATAGTTCAACAAATCCAAACCACGCAACAATACGAACATAAACGAAGCAATATCCTAAACGTTGAAAACTAATGAAGAAAAACGAAGAAAATTGAATAAACGTTCAAAGTACTAGTTCACACTACTGGAAATTGTAAGATCTTCGGCTATTCCGAAGGGAGGATGCAGCGAATCAGAACTCCAATGGGTGAATCGACGTTGAATGGCTCGAAAACTTGTAGTAGTCGATTCCTAGTCGTCCTTGATCSTCGCGTCTCGTAGTTGTTGTCCGTCTTGAAACCCTCGGATTCTGCTCTGAAGTTAGGGTTAGGAGGCATACATGCAGACCTCTCTCCTCCAAATTCGGATTAAAAGAGGTATTTATAGGGTTTTCTGTGATCTGGGCCGAAAAGCCTGTCTGCTGCATTCTGGGCCCCGCTAACGGTTGGTTGTTAACGGTTAGAGCAACCGTTAGTAGCAACCGTTAGCTTCTTTTTCTGTCTTTCGGGCCTGCTACTAATGGTTGGTCTTAACGGTTGGTATAACCGTTAGGGTAACCATTAACTTCACGAACTTGCTATTTTTCGCCGGAAAATTCGATCTTCACCTCTCGATCCTTGTACTTTATCTCTAAGGCGCTGAACAATCCCGGGTACTTAGCTGTAAAGTGATAAACATCAAATAATCACTTATTTTGCATCAATTAGATCAAAACACGGTAAAATAAGTTGGAAATCTAAATGTACGAAATTAAGCTCGAACGGTCCAACTCATACCAAAAGCACTGATAAAAAGATACTAAAACGCTACTAAAAATAACCACAAAAGCATGTTAATCAGCTCTTCCACCCTTTTTCCCCCCGGTTTCTCCAGGCATGCTTTGATCCCCTGTACTAAGATGCGATTGGTCACTTCAACTTGTCCATTTGCCTGGGGATGGTAGACAGATGTGAAGTGCTGAGCTATTTTCATCTTGGTACACCAGGATAGAATTTTGGTTCCCTTAAACTATGTACCATTGTCTAATACTAGGACCCTTGGGATACCAAACCGGCACACTATATTTTTCCACACAAAGCCCATTACCGCATCTTCCATAATTTTTTCAGAGCCTTGGCCTCTACCCATTTTCTAAAATAATCATTGGTGACAATCAGAAACTTCTTCTGCGCTGGAGACGTAGGGAAAGGTCCGACCAGATCTATCCCCCATTTTGCAAAGGGGCAGGGAGAGCTCATTGTCATGAGCACTTCCGATGGCCGATGAACCAAGGGAGAGATACTCTGGAATTTGTCGCACTTCCTAACAAATTCTTCTATTTCCATTCGCAATAATGGCCAAAATAGCCAACTCTCATGACCTTGCTTGATAAAGTCCTATCGCCCATATGATTACCATAGCAGCCTTCATGGATTTCTCTAAGAATATGGGAGCCTTCCTTTAAGCTCAGACATCTCAGAAGAGGTTGTCCAAATACTCTCCTATACAACTCTCCTTTGATTAAGCAGAAGCGAGAAGATTTGACCCTTATCTTCGTAGCTTCTTTTATATTATCTTATAGCTCTCCTTTTTCCAGATATAATCTGATCGGGTAACGCCAATCTGTCTCCTCCTCTAACGCATGCACCTCCTCTTCTCCAAACTCCCTTTATGCCATTAAGAGAGTGATTACTCTTTCCTGATAGTCCGTTGCAGAGCTGGCTACCTTAGCCAAGTAATCTGCTCTGCCATTTTCATTTCTAGGGATTTGGTCGATTGTTAGAGAGTTCATGGCGTTGGTCAATTTGCGAAACTGAGCTAAGTATCTCTGCATATGCTCCTCTCTTGTTTCGAACTCCCCATTTATTTGTTTGCATATAAGAAGTGAATCTACTCGCGCACGTACTTGGTCTGCCCCTAGATCCTTTGCCATCTGTACTCCCCTCAACAAGGCCTCATATTATGCCGCGTTATTGGAGAGGGGGTAGTTGATGCGTACTGCATACTCTGTAGTCACCCCTTCTGGGTCTATCAACACTATCCATGCACCATAGCCGAGATTGCTTTCAGATCCATCGGTGTAGATCGTCCATTCCTTTGTCCCCTCAGGAGAGCTGGTCATCTTCTGCATGAAGTCAACTAACACTTGGGCCTTAATCGCAGTTCATGCCTCAAAGCTAATATCGAACTCACTGAGCTCGATTATCCACTTCACCAAGCGCCCTGAAGCCTCTGGTTTATCCATGACTGCCCTTAGGGGTAAGTTAGTTCTGACCACTATGTTATGCGAAAGGAAATAGGAGCCGAGCTTATGAGCCGTCCCGACTAGAGGTAACATGGCTCGTTCTACCTCTACGTACCGAAGCTCAGCATTATGTAAGATTTTTCTCCAGTAGTATACCGGTTTTTGTACCCTGCCTTCTTCCCTGATCAGGACTGTGCTGACAGCTTGCTTTACTACGGATAAATACAAGACCAGGGGCTCTCCCTGCACTGGTTTAATAAGAAATGACATACCGGCCAGGTACTCTTTCAGCTTCTGAAATGCATCCTGTCATTTTTTTTATCCCACTGGAACGGGCCTCTTTTTGATAAGGCTTGTAAAAATGGCAAGCTCTTCTCAGCTGAGCGTGAAACGAACTTGCTCAGGGCTGCTATCCGCCTGGCCAAGCATTGTATTTCCTTAATATTTTTTGGGGTCTGCATATCCATGATAGCTTTACCCTTCTCTGGATTCGCTTCTATCCCCTTTTCCGTGACCATATATCCCAGGAACTTTCCAGCTCTTACCCCAAATATGCATTTCTTGGAGTTGAGCTTCATTTTATAATTCCTCAAAGTATCGAAAGTTTCCTTCAGGTCATCAACGTGTGAGGCTTCTTTCACACTCTTAACCAACATATCGTCCACATAGACCTCCATGTTGCATCCGAGTTGATTTTTGAACATTTTGTCCACCAGCCGCTGATAAGTGTCACCTGCATTCTTAAGTCCGAACGGCATGACCACGTAGCAATAAGTTCCCTTTGGAGTTATGAAACTAACTCGCTTCTGATCTTCTTTGTCCAGCCTGATCTGGTGATATCCCTGCAAGGCGTCCATCATGCTTAGCAACTCACAACCCGATGTGGAATCGACCAGTTGGTCTATCTTCGGCAATGGATAGTGGTATTTAGGGTAAGCTTTATTAAGATCCTGAAAGTCAATGCACATCCTCCAATCCTCCTCAGTTTTTAGTACTAAGACCACATTAGAGAGCCATTCTGGAAATTGTATTTCCCCAATATGCCTAGCCTTTAGCAATTTACCCACCTCTGCCTCAATAATAACTTCTTTTTCCCGTCCAAAGTTGCTCTTTCTTTACTTTACCGTCTTTATTGTCGGGCTAATATTGAGGTGGTGCTCAGCTATTGCTGGGTCTATCCCGACCAAATCCTGGGAAGACCAGGCAAAAATATCTGTACTGCTTCTAAGCAGAGCTACCAAATCCACCAACACTTCAGAGCTGAGGGTCGTCCCTACGCGCAGGACTCGACTATCATATTCTGGAACTACCTCAATTGTCATCAACTTTCCCTCTCTCTGAGCTGGGTCAGGTCTGGTGTCTTCTATCCTCGCCCTTTTACCTCTCGCCTCTTCATTGCGTCGAACGCTATCTACGTATGTGCGTCTTGCCGTGTACTTGTCAACATGAACCTCTCCTACTCAATCCTGGGCAAGGAACTTCAACTTCATATGGTAGACAGAGATTACAGCTTGAAATTGGCTCAACGATGGTTGCCCTAGCATGACATTATACGAGGAAGGTTCGTCCACTATCAAAAAGTGCACCGACCTGGTCTGTCTAAATGGGCCATCCCCTAGCGTAACCAAGAGATTCAATGCTCCCAACGGTTTCAGGTCTCCCCCTGCGAAGCCAACTAGTGAAGTCGTGACCTCCTCCATGTCCATATTTAAGTCCAACTATCAAAAACATTCATAAAACATGATATCGGCTTAGCTACCTGTGCCCCCAAATATTCGTCTTATGGTGTAGTTAGTGATAATGGCTGTGATAACCAAGGCGTCCATGTGAGGGGCCAGGTTGCCATTCTCATATTCTAATCCAAAGAATATGTATGGGCTTGGTGTTAACTACACAACTTCACTCGCCTTCCTTGTCAGGTCTTTCGCAGCGCGAACATAATTCTTTTGGGTTCTCCTGGAATACTCATCCCACTCGCCTACTGTAATCATTATGATCTCACCCCTTATTTCCTGAGTCTGGTCATTCCTCCTCCCATTCTTTCGCCCGCTATCTAGTTCACGCTTGTTTCCTTGAAGTCGATCCCGTTTGCGAGAATCAGATCTGGGCTCCTCCCGTCTCACCTGTACAAACTCCTTGAGGTGCCCTGCTTGCACCAACCTCTCTATCCCATCCTTCAGGTGGGTGCACTGATCTGTATCATGACCATATTCGTTATGGTATCGGAAAAATCGTTCAGATCTCTCTTTCATTAGTTTCTGGGAATAAGTTCTAGGCCATTTGAGATCAAGATGCCGCTCAATTGCATGTAGAATCTCTCCTTGAGGTGAGGCCAGGGGCGTGTACCTATCAAACCGGGGTTTTCCTCCAACCAGATCAGTCCTGGGTTTCTTCATCAGGGTCCTGTCCTCCCTATCAGGTCGTTCCCTTCTCTTCTCTCACTCCTCCTTGATCTTCAAAGCCTCCTCTAGATAAATATATTTTTCCGCTCTTTCCAGGAGTTCTCCAAATTTCAGTGTTGGCTTTATGATCAACAACTGGAAAAACTCCCCTCTCCTGAGCCCCTGGGCCAGAGCGTTAACTAAGAGCTCCTCGGACGCTGATGGCACCTCTAGCTTTGCATCCGTGAATTGCTTGATGTACACACCCAAATCTTCATTTTCTCTCTGTTTCAAACTGAATAATTCAAGTGGTATTTTTTGGTACTTCCTGTAATTAGTAAATTGGTGCAAGAATGCCAAGCTAAATTCATCAAATTTGCTTATGGAACGCGGATGCAACTGGCTAAACCAGAGCTTAGCGGACTTCGTAAAGGTCTTCGAGAAGACCCTGCACATGACCGCGTCAGAAAATTTGTGCAAGGTAGCCGCGATCTCAAATCGACTTAGATGATCCCATGAGTCTGTTGTTCCATTATACTCAAAGCCCATGGACTGGTAAGAAGCTGGTAGATCATCGCGCATGACTGCCTCTGTAAATGGGGTGCCTCTCCGCGCTTGTCCTGTGCCCGTGCCCGCCATCTTCCGCTTGACATCCCTGACCTCCTTCTACAGGTTTTGCATCTGCTCAGTGAGGTCGGGGTTGGTTTTGTTTGACGTTTCACTTTATGAGGTGGAGGAGCTCTCCTCTTCTTCTTGAGGGGGAGCTCTGGCCACTCGCTGGGCCGTACGAGGCGGCTCTGTCTCCGGTGGCTGGTTTACCTTGGAAGGTGGTGATGAAAGTTCAGCGAACTTCTTTTCCACCACCACATATACTGCTTTTCTGATGAGGTCAGATAATTTGCCTCAAAAAGGAATCATTCAGTGGTCCTGCGTTTGCCTGCTGGGCTCCTCCCAGAGGTGGTTGTGTTGTACTTGGCCAGGATGCTACGGATGGCCCTGCTGTCTCCGGTATACCCATTGGCGTGGCAGAACTTGGTGTTTCGCCCATTTCCGCCTGATTCCGTCTGATGTTATATTTTCTTCTCACGTCTTTGCCCTGGTTTCCCACAGACGGTGGCAATTTTTTCGTTCTAAAAATTACCGCAAGAGAATCGGCTTCTTCCCCTGAGAACTTTCCAACCTGATTCAACAAAAACACGTTAGAAAGGACCACCAGGAGTTTTCCGGTGGAAACTTCTCCAATGCTTAAGTTAGTAAAGCATTTTTGATCGGAATAGATAAAATAAACGGAAGAGTGTTGAGGAAAACATACCCCCTTCAACCCCAAGGCTGGAGTATATATAGTTGTTCATCACGTGGGGCCCTTCCAGGATCCCAAAAATGGAACCCACAAATCTTGGGCCGTTATTCAGGTTGATCTGTCCAGGAAGCTTTTGCCAAGGGCAAGACAGCTCTAGCATTAGATTTCTCGAATTTCCAACCTGCTCTCCTTGAAACCTCATCTAAGGTTAAGGTCTCAGATCAGATCAGGGCAAAATCCCTTAGGGCTGTAGGCTTGTTTTCCGCCTTAGTCCTTCTTTCTTTTTTGAGCGGGATGGATCTTTTTCCCGAGTCATCAAATCCAGACCAGGATCAATCCTCTCAAGTCTTGCGCTTAACTTATCTCCTTTTCCCTTCAGGCACAGAGAAGCAACTCAGGTCATCCCAACCAGAGCTATTCCTTTATACTTGTCCAGGTCAGGCATATTTAGGTCGTACCAGATTCTCAGAAATTTGTATAATAATAATTGTTGTTCTTAAAAGTTTATTTTCCATTATTGCTTTATTTTAAGCTTTTTGTCTCTTTAATAATGTTCATGCTTGCGTTAAGTTTAAATTGCTGCATTTCTTTGATGATTGTTGGTTAGAATTCATGGGTCTAGTGCTTAGATTAGTTTAGAACCATCAATTGGCATTGTTGGGTATTCAACTTACAAGTTGGATTGACAAACCCAACTCGTAGATTAAGTGTTTGATCAAATGCCAATTGATCGTGGAGATGATTCTAGAGCCCTACACCCCCGTTTTATTAATCTTTTCAAAGTTTTTGATTTTATTACTCATCCTTTAAATCATCCTCTTAGAAATTAGAACTTTAAAAAATCATAAAAGTATCACGTGTTTAGAATAACTTTTACCTTATTTTCTCATTCGTGAATCAAGCACAAGAATTGCTTCCGATTAGTCTTCATCGAGATACTCGACTCAAGTCAAGCTTTCCACTTACAATTGCTTCGTTCTCTTGCAGATGAACTTTTCTAAAATAAAAATATTAGTGCAAAAAGTTCAATTCATAATCCCATTTGAAAGATGTAGAGCACATAATTAGATATGTCAGTGGGACATCAAATTCTAGGATATCTTACTCGCACGATACAAGTGCTTGCCTTTCGGGTTTCTATGATGCAGATTGGGCAGAGAACATTGATGATCGAAAAAGCACCTTTGGAGGGTGTTTCTACATCAGCATCAACTTACTCTCTTGGTTCGGTAAAAAACAAAGCTATGTATCTCTTCCACTGGTGAAGCTGAGTATATTGCCCTTGAAAGCTGTTATTCCCAACTTGTGTGGATCAAGTAAATGATGCTAGAGTACATAATTGAGGTAAATTTAGTGCAAATTTCTATGACAATATCAGTGCCATTAACATATCTTGCAATCCCGTCCAGCATTCCTGTACTAAGCATATAGACATTAGACGTCATTTTATTAGAAACTTAGTTGAAGATGGGACAATCACTCTAGATCATGTTCCTAAACTTGACCATCTTGCAGGTATCTTTACAAAAGCTCTAGATTTAATTCTCTAAGAAAACCCTTAAGAATGAGTACTTTATGAATGCTTGCATCTATATATTATATATTTATATATTATACTAGATTACATAATCATGTTAATAATAATAATAATAATATATATATTTCATATAGGTTATAACTTACATAAGGCATAAGGTATACTCTGCATATTCACCACATACATTGTTTTGATTAGTTATACAAGTCTAAAACAACACAATAGGCTATAAAAGATCCATTAGTTTCCCCAAAAAATTGTGGCATTTCATGAATGTTCGAAAAGAGCTGCCTGTACGAGCCACTACAGTGAGTAGATACCAATGCAAAAAGAGCTTCATGTAAAAAATGAAATTTAGGGTGTAACTACAAACATGGAATCAAGCAAGAGACAAATTGCTCTTGTGGGTGTTATTACAACCAAAAAAAGGATGGTCCCCTAAACTCATATTTTCAAATGCAACATATATAGCAAGCAATCTCCTTTGAGAAAAACCTCACTTAATTAAACATCAATACATGGTAAAATAATTGTGGGGTAGATTTTATGATATAAACATGTTAGTTATCTCGAAGCAATACATGGATTCAATAAAAAGTCATTGTGGGGGTATATCTCTGATGAAAACATGTCAGTTATCTCTAAACGAATCGTGAAGCTACATTTAAGTTAAATTGGGAGATATATGATGTTGCAAAAATATCTTTTTCGCTCGTGTTACGTGATGCCATAATTCTAAAAGGAATTTTAGGGTGAGTAATAAAAGTTTAAGGGTTTTCTAAGTGTTGTGTTATATAAACTTCATAGTTTTGTATGTGTATTTTCTTTAATTATTTTCGTGTGTTATTTTTGCATGTATTTACGTAGACATATTTTTCATAATTCCTTCCTGAAAACTTTATGGGCTATTTTTTTTTTTATTTTTTTGTGGAATTGATGGGAAGATCTGATTTTCCTTTCTTCTTCTAATTTTCTAAATCAATTTATTCTCTTTCTAAAAAACTAATGATAAGTGTGGAATTATTTTGGAGGGAAAGCGGGTGTGTATTTGGCAGGTGTAAGTTTAGGAGGTAAATCTTTTCAGATTCACCTCGGTTCATGAACCGTATTTCTCCCTCCCCTTAAAGCCTATCACCTTTTTCATTGTCCAGAGTCATACACCACTTTACCTATTGTCTCCACAGAAACCCTAATCTTCCAATCTTCCTTCCTTCTCTCGATTTCATGTGTTGAAGTCATGGTCTACACCGAAGAATTCCCAGAAATGAAAGGCAGCCACCGCATCTGGTAATAAACCAACCCCTAAACACCACCAACAAAACCCAGAACTATCCCTGATGTGCATGATTCCACCATTTACTGTCATTCCATCAAACTCCATCGAACTTCTCACGCTCTCTCAAGAAGGAGTAATCGTACCTTACGCTGTGCAGCTTAAAGGCGGCTACAATTTTCCACCACCACCAGCGCATGAAGGTACACCACCACGGGTTGAGGTTTTCGATCTAATAGCTGTTGATACTCACTCTCCACAGGGGGAGAAATTTGAGTCTCCAGTTCCCCCTGGAGCGTCAAAGCCTTCTAGTTCTCTTAACTCTATTGGGTCTCGTGCTTCCAAATCCTTTATGCTAAAACTCCCTCTCACTCTGGGGTTTTATGTACCATAGTTCCTACTCAGACCAAATGTTCCTCACGCCAATTCGGGAAGAAGAAGGCTCTTGATACCTTAGCCTCTTTCTGATGGATCTTGTTGATAATGCTGCAGAGGATAAGACGACAAGCCCCTACAAATTTAGAATACCTAGTCCATTCAGTTTTACTCACCTGAAGTTGAGGATCATTTCCATGAGTTTCGCAAAATGGAATTTCAGCAGAAAATCAAGGTGGACACTTTTGAGGTGGTATGCCTTTTGGCTTTAATTATGAACCTTGGTTTGGAGTCCAGTGTCACGGGTATTTTTGGATTTGTTTTTCATCAAATAGTGTATGAATTCTATACTGCTTTGACTCTTGATGTTGTTGTCTCTTCTAGTCCTCATTATTTTTATGTATTTGTTAGAAATCACATTGTTGAGTTTTTCCCTTGCAGTAATTGATGATTGTTTCGGTCTTAATGATCCATCCTTTCCTCTGTATGTGGACTTAGATGTTGTTACAGTCATTACTAATGGATAACTGGTTGAGTGAGTTTCTCTGGGTCCACTGGTCAGTGCTTTGTCTTTCAAATCTAATATTCATCATAAAATTGGCATGCAGAACTGGACCCCCACCACTCAAAAATTTGGGTTACTGCGAATCAAGCCAAAGTCTTATTCTGTATTCTAAACGGTTAACCCTTTGCTTTAGAAAAGCTGATTTTTGATCATGTTGTCTAATATGCCTGTAACCCTTATACCCATTTTAAGTTGCCCTTCCCCTGCCTCATTCGGTTAATATTAAGTTATATTGGAGTTAAGTTAGATCCCCACAAAGGTTATGTGCATGAGCCCGAGCTTCCCCCTCTCAGTATCAGCCCTAAAACTGTAAATGCACAACTTCCTGGACGCAACATTGAGTTAATGAAACCCTCAAGTGTTGCTACATATATGTTTGAGTTTGTAGCCCAGAAAATTGCCTTTTGGCTTGACTATGAGCAGTGTGCACATAAACATGTAGTATATCTCAGGGCTATCTAGCAGGCTCTCAAGCCCAAGAGATGAGATTCTCCGACATCTCAGTCAAAAAAGGGGGAGAAAAGCAAAATAAAAGTTGAGGGAAAAGAAGATAAGAGTAAGGGGAAGAAGACTGTTCCAGTGGATGCTCTGGATGAATGAGTGGATGGTGCAGAGGATCTATCAAAGGAGGATGAAGCTACATCGGATGCTTCAGATTAATTGACTGTCGTTGTTGGGTGAACATTATATCCTACTTCTTTTGAGTGTTGTTTTAGTGAGGATCTGATGTAAAATTATGTTGTCTGATGGTGGTACTGATTAACGTATATTTGTCTTGATTTAAGTTAGTATTCTATGTAGTTTTTATTATTGTTTTAGGTATAAGTTGGATAAAATGAGTTTATTTTCGTATTTTCTTATCTCCAACTTATTTTATTATATTTATTTAATTTTATGTTTATTTTAAGTGTTTTTCGGTATTTAGGTGTGGACGTAGTCAAAGTTGGGCCAACAATTGGAGTTTCGGCGAAAACGGGGCACGATTTGAAGAATTTAGAACTGTCAGACTTTCTATAACGGATTTTTACCTGTAACCGTTCTAGAAAGTCCTGGCCGACCACAATTCTTTGTAGCATCGACCCAAGGTGCGTCGACTGACGCCCTGACGATGCGTCCTGCCGAGCGCTGCCGAGCCACGCCGGGCGCCTGCCGAGACCCCCTGCCGAGTCTGTCGGGCGCTGCCGAGCCCGCTTGAGACCTGCCGACCACATCTGCCGAGTGCTGCCGACAGCTGCCGAGCGCTGCGGGGCGCTGTCGGCCGATCCCGTCGAGCGCTGCGGGCGCCGGCCGAGCTGCACGCGTCGACGTCGAGCCATGCGCGCGTCAATCGACGCCCGATCGACGTGACGGCCCAGAATCGTAATTTTTAGGGTTTCTTGTGCGCCAAGTCATAAAATAACTATATATACCCTTCATACCTCGGTTTTATCAGATATCCACGACCCAAAACACCTATCTAGGGTTAAGAAACCTATTTCCAACACCCTCCAATATATTTTCAAGATCTACGTCGAAGATTCAAGATCCGAAGCACGGAGACGAAGACGTTCGTTCAAGCTCCGATTTTATCGACCAAGATCAACCGTTCGTAGTCCGTATCTACAGCAATCCTTCAGCACTTTTTAGTCAATAATAAGTTTTCTAAACTCTAGTTATTTTTCTTAGATTAATTGTTAGTTAATTCATGTTTTTAAGTATTTATTGCTTTTCGTTTGATAATTAGAATCGTTGAACGTTGAATCGCTGAGCTTGGACCTTGAGATTTTTAGTTTTATTATTAATATAGTTGCTGCGTTTTCTTATTGTTCATGCTTGGTGATGAGATTTGTTCATGTTAGTTTAATTATTGCTTAGTTTGGATAAATAGTTGATAATCGGTTTACGTTATGCGATTGCTTGAGGATTTTGATATTGATCTTATTCTTGAGAAATCATATGCTTAATTTAGTTCGTAGTAGTTTGATCCATGCTAGGTAATTTTAGTTAATTAATTGATATTTAATTCATGCTATGCAATTGCTTGGGAATTTTAGAATTAATTTCGTTCTTGAGACTTCATATGCTTGATATTCGTAGTAATAGTTCAATTCATGCTAGTTGGTCAATTAGTTTAGTTTAATTAATTTAGATAATTAGTTAAAGTTAATTAATATTGCTTTTCGATTCATAGTTAATAATTTCAAAAACCAAATTTATACAAGTTCTCGTGTTTACATTGTGATTAAACAAACATTAAAATTCCGAACATCAGTCCTTGAGAGACGACTCGAGTTAAGCTTGC
>BMAC01000725.1:515995-533111 GCA_014905375.1 Phtheirospermum japonicum | reverse complement strand
ACAACACTGCTGCGTACCTACGCACATACTCTGCTGGGGCATTTGAACCGTTGCCCGATGCGGAGGACTGGAATGAGGCAAGTTTTGAATTGGTTCACGATCCGCACACACGAGGAGGCAGCGAACAGTTGGACGACTCAGGGGTAGTAGAATCCCAACGAAATGGACCAAGCCCAAGTACGCGCAAGACAACAATACCGTGCACAAGATGTGGCTAGTTCCTCACAAGGCGGTGGACGTTCTGGTTCCAGGCATTGATGTTAGATATGGCGAAGATCTTTCCATTAGTCATTTGTTGTAATTCGCTAGCACTTTTAGAAGTTGTAATTCGCATTGCTTTGAACATTTATAATTGTTGGTGTATGAATTCCGAGCTAACTAATATTCGAGTTTGTTGTTGTATTTCTTTTATATTGTATACACTTGCCCTTGTATTGATAATATATATTGATCTCATTTATATGGAACAACAACAACAAGAATAATAATAATAATGACAATAATAATAATAATAATAACAACACAACATTAATATTCGTCTAATATTTCATCCTCGTTTCTATGTAACTATCTTGCAGATGGCATCATCGCTCTTGAGCCGACAGAGTTTACATAGATCGAGCAGCGTTGTAAGTGGTCGTATAGATGGGGTTCTGACGGTGAAGCGGGCAGCAGGCTATATTTTTCTAGAACGAGCGTGATGGTCTCCATCCTCGAGTTATGTCTGTGCTACATCGCTGGGGATTTTACGGGGTCGCATGTTGCGGGGCGATGTCGAAGTTGGACGGCCACCTGATCACCGCACTAGTAGAGAGATGGCGCCGCGAGACGCATACGTTTCATCTACCAGTAGGAGAGGCGACGATCACTCTCCAGGATGTGGCTATTATTTGGGGTCTTCCGATTGAAGGTGCCCCGATGATCAAGGATGACACGGAGTGGAGTAGGGAGGAATGGGCGGAGTACGTCAGGTACTACATAGGGTACACTGTGGATTACGAGGTGGAGATGAAAAGGTGCTAGTCGTTGAAACTTAAGACGTTGAGTGATCACCTCAGTAGACGATGGCCAGACGATGACACGCCTCAGGATGAGGTCGTGCATTACGCCCGTGGGATCTCACTCTTATTGTTAGGTTCATTGTTGTTGACAAGCACAACAAACAACTATGTCTCCGTAACCTACCTACGGCATTTTGAGGATGATAACACGGCATCGGGTATTAGCTGGGGTAGTGCTGTACTTACACACTTATATCGTCAGATGTGTAATGGCGGTGGAAGATGACAAGAAGACGATCAGCGGTTTACTGGATTTATTGCAGATTTGGGCTTGGTCACGGATTTCATCTGTCAGACCAGAGATCAGGGGCAGTTCTCTCAATCTTCATCGGACCATTTACGATGTAGTCGATGACACCACGTTGCTCGTACCACCGTATGGTGCCAGGTATAATTTTAAATGGCAATACTAGTTATACAACTATTAGTAATATTCTTTGTTTCAAAAACCTTCGATGTATGTTATCGCAGGTGGATTGTGGAGTATAGTTTATACTCGAAGCTCTAGACATACGCTGCGAATATTTCGGGAGTCGCTTGATCGGTTAAACGAGTCAGAGGTAGAGTATTGAATAAATATTGCTTATATTGTGTAACATCTATACATCCAGTACACATATATATATAATATATATATATATATATATATATATATATATATATATATATATATATATATATATTTTAATTACAATCATGCATTTAAAAATAATCTTAGTCCCAAACTCGTCACTATAAATTATTTTATACTTTAGTTCTAATTGATTTAAGAAACACTATATAATAAAAATTTCTAGTGCGATTGTTTAATATATTATACCTCAATTTTTTAAAGACTATTATGTTATAGTTGTATTCTATATAAATTATCTAAAATTATTTTAGAATCTTATTATAATCAAATTAATAGATTTTAATTTTAAATAACCTAAGAACTCTAATTAAGTGAATTTATAGTTCAATTTCAAATAAAATTATATTATCAATTTCTAAGAAAATATTATAATTATTTAGTAATTTAATTATTTATTTAAATTACTATTAAGTCGTCTACGAAATAATCTCGATTACTAAGATTATTATGATTATTATTATTATTATTATTATTTATATAATTTAAAATACTATTGGGACATTCACGGAATTATTTTAGTTTTAATTTTACGTCGTCTAGTGGATCGTTTTTATTTTGGACATGAAAAAGAGCCCAATCGAAACCCAATTACTAGCCTAGCCCACCAAGACCCTACCCTAACCTTCCTAAATTAAACCCATCTTTGGTTTATAAACCAAATTCTTTTTTTTCTTTCACCAGCCGTTTCCTAAAAAATTTCGACCCTTCTTCACTTTTCTGCAAACGTCCGCAAGCAAAGGTAATGGCCAAGTTCTGGTTTTCTTTTCTAAATTTTTTCATAGAAACTAACCCCATACAACACCACCAACATCACAACATCATCAAACATCAAACGAATCCAGGCGATTCCCAGCCAAACACGACCCTAAACCCACGTCAACCCAAAACCGTTTTCGAGCAGCCCCACGAGGACCCAGCGCAGCCAAACCGCAACCCATGAATTGAGGATCGAGACCCAGTTTCAAAACTCGTACACCAGCCTGTTCTCGGCCAATTTTTTCGACTTCACCACCACCTGCAAACCACCGGCAAAACCGACCCGAAACCATCCCAACAAACCCCCCACGGCAGTCACCAACCCAAAACCAAACAAAGCAACCCGAGCACCACAGCCCGATCATCCACCACGTCGAACCATCCGGATCGGCCGAATCTCGAACTTGAAGCCACGACCGCCCGTTTCAACCCAACACCAGGCGCACCCCGTTTCAGGCCCGAACCAACCAAAACGACGTCCGAACCCACCACGGCCCGTTCTCCCGGCCACGAATCCCGAAGCATCGCTCCTGCCAATATCACCGAATCGCCAACTCCGACGAATGCCCATAGCCGAGGCGCAGCCACCTGCCGACTCAGCCACACAACAACCACAGCCACCTTACAGCCCGAAGTCAAGCCCGAAACCAACCCAAACCCTCCGTCGACAGCCACCCCACCACGGCAAAGCCCGACTGATACCTCTGACTCGTTTAACCGATCAAGCGACTCCCGAAATATTCGCAGCGTATGTCTAGAGCTTCGAGTATAACTATACTCCYCAATCCACCTGCGATAACATACATCGAAGGTTTTTGAAACAAAGAATATTACTAATAGTTGTATAACTAGTATTGCCATTTAAAATTATACCTGGCACCATACGGTGGTACGAGCAACGTGGTGTCATCGACTACATCGTAAATGGTCCGATGAAGATTGAGAGAACTGCCCCTGATCTCTGGTCTGACAGATGAAATCCGTGACCAAGCCCAAATCTGCAATAAATCCAGTAAACCGCTGATCGTCTTCTTGTCATCTTCCACCGCATTACACATCTGACGATATAAGTGTGTAAGTACAGCACTACCCCAGCTAATACCCGATGCCGTGTTATCATCCTCAAAATGCCGTAGGTAGGTTACGGAGACATAGTTGTTTGTTGTGCTTGTCAACAACAATGAACCTAACAATAAGAGTGAGATCCCACGGGCGTAATGCACGACCTCATCCTGAGGCGTGTCATCGTCTGGCCATCGTCTACTGAGGTGATCACTCAACGTCTTAAGTT
This sequence comes from Phtheirospermum japonicum, assembly GCA_014905375.1. Classification (NCBI taxonomy): domain Eukaryota; kingdom Viridiplantae; phylum Streptophyta; class Magnoliopsida; order Lamiales; family Orobanchaceae; genus Phtheirospermum; species Phtheirospermum japonicum. The sequence continues at coordinate 529,369 of BMAC01000725.1, read as the reverse complement.
TCAACGACTAGCACCTTTCATCTCCACCTCGTAATCCACAGTGTACCCTATGTAGTACCTGACGTACTCCGCCCATTCCTCCCTACTCCACTCCGTGTCATCCTTGATCATCGGGGCACCTTCAATCGGAAGACCCCAAATAATAGCCACATCCTGGAGAGTGATCGTCGCCTCTCCTACTGGTAGATGAAACGTATGCGTCTCGCGGCGCCATCTCTCTACTAGTGCGGTGATCAGGTGGCCGTCCAACTTCGACATCGCCCCGCAACATGCGACCCCGTAAAATCCCCAGCGATGTAGCACAGACATAACTCGAGGATGYAGACCATCACGCTCGTRCRAGAAAATATAGRCTGCTGCCCGCTTCACCGTCAGAACCCCATCTATACGACCACTTACAACGCTGCTRGATCTARGTAAACTCTGTCGGCTCAAGAGCYATGATGCCATCTGCAAGATAGTTACATAGAAACGAGGATGAAATATTAGACGAATATAAATGTTGTTGTTGTTATTATTATTATTATTATTGTCATTATTATTATTATTCTTGTTGTTGTTGTTCCATATAAATGAGATCAATATATATTATCAATACAAGGAAAGTGTATACAATATAAAAGAAATACAACAACAAACTCGAATATTAGTTAGGCTCCGAATTCATACACCAACAATTATAAATGTTCAAAGCAATGCGAATTACAACTTCTAAAAGTGCTAGCGAATTACAACAAATGACTAATGGAAAGATCTTCGCCATATCTAACATCAATGCCTGGAACCAGAACGTCCACCGCCTTGTGAGGAACTAGCCACATCTTGTGCACGGTATTGTTGTCTTGCGCGTACTTGGGCTTGGTCCATTTCGTTGGTGATTCTACTACCCCTGAGTCGTCCAACTGTTCGCTGCCTCCTCGTGTGCGGATTGTGAAACAATTCAAAACTTGCCTTATTCTAGTCCTCCGAATCGGGCAACGGTTCAAATGCCCCAGCAGAGTATGTGCGTAGGTACGCAGCAGTGTTGTAGTAATCCTGGACGTAAATACGAGGATCCGCTCTGAATTCGGTACACGCCTTTATTTCATGGGAGCACGGAATACCGCTGCTCACCCATCTACCACATGAGCATTCTGCTCTCGACAAAACTCGAAAGATTCGACTACGAGCTCCTCCGCCGACCTTCGCAAAGACTTTGGCCATTTGTGTCGCCCAATTAAAGCCCCTAACATCGTAAGATGACCCCAATTGCTGTCTTTCTCTGAATAGGTTGTATATCTTATCAGGCCAAAATTGCTGCATGTTATGGACTCTCGTCGCATCTTTCAAACGATCGTAGAAATTTTGAACACTTCGAAGAAATGTGATTCGAAAGATGGTGGTTATTGGGAGTCGTCTAGCACGCTTCATCACTCCATTAATGCACTCGGACATGTTGGTCGTGAGGATGCCACACCGTTTGTCGCCGTCGTGTGACAATTTCCACTTGCTCTTATCAATGCCATCCAGGTACGCAAATGCATTCGGATCAAACGCCTTGATCTGCTCCATTACTGTGAAAGACTGCAACCCTGGGTTCTGCTCCAGCTTTGAAACACATATCCTTCAATCTCACCGATTTGGCATGCGTGTTGAAGTTAGAAGAGACATGTCGCAAACAAAAAACGTTAGAAGAGAATGCCGGAACTTGTTCTAGTGCACTGAGTAGACCGGCATTCCGGTCGGATGTAAGACAAACCCCTTCTATGTCGCGAACAATATATTTTGCAACCATGTGAAGGAACCAATGCCACAAGCTGTAACTCTCTGAATCAACAACTGCGTACGTTAGAGGCACGACTTGTTGGTTGGTGTCAACTGTAACTGCCATCATCAACGTGTGCTTGTACTTTCCAACTAAAAAGGTTCCATCAACGCTGATCACCTTACGACAATGTTTAAAAGCCTCGATACATGGTCGAAATGCCCAAAATACAAATCTTAGCATGTGCACATCGGGTATGCCAGAAGATTTGTGTCGCCACTCGACCACGGTCCCCGGGTTGTACATCTGCAATGCCTCCATGTATTTTGGCAAATATTGGACCGACTTCTCCCATGTCCCGTACACATTTTCACGAGCCCGCTGCAAACCTTTCCACGCCTTGTGATACGGCACAAGGTAATCATATTCTTGTTTGACAGCCTACTGGACATGTAAGCCGCTATATGACGGATCCTGCTCAACGTGGCTGGTAATGAGCATAGCAATCAATTTTTTACACAAATTGGGGTGATCTTTGAGTGTAAACGATGCGAGACATCTGTGCTCAGAACTCAGTCTTGTGATTACCCAAGTACCCTTCCGTTTCCGAAAACTAGCACGGAGCCACCATCCGCATTCGGATGATTCGTTCATATCTACATGATTCTCACCAAGTGAACTCGACATGCAAGCAATTTTCCACATCACAGGATTACTTAATACAACTCTATACGAACACTTGGCGACGCGCATGGAGTAATCTTTGACAGCCCACATCAAATGTCGTTTATCTCTAAATATCATGCCTATTCTCAACACTCCTTCATTTTTATTGTAGTACAAGTCCGGTTGAGGGACAACAATAGAATCAATAGGAACGTCTTCGTATACGGTATTGAAAAATGGTATGTTCTTGTACAGTGCCGAGCCTCTATCCGCTCGTTTATGGGTTGTAGGGACAAGTTCATTCAAGGTAGGTTCAAAAGGATCTTCATCTGGTACGCTACCCCCCAACCGGAAGAATTCCTCGTCAGTTTCATGACCATCATCATCTAGTTCGTCTAAACCATTTTCGGAATCGCTTCTTTCATCTGGTCCGAAGCAATCGGCGGGGTAGTCCGGGATCACCGGTGGGGGATGATGCTTGGTGGATTCTATATTTGCATATCCACTCTCGTCTCGTAGAATCGATGCATACATGTCGTATTCATTGCCAGAAGACATATTCGCACTTCTAAAAATATAAATAAATTCATATATTCACATAATTAATAATTTCTTATAAATTTAAATATTCACATAATTAGCCATTTCTCAAAAAATAAATAAAATCAAATATTCAAATAATTGATAATTATGTAACAAACAAATAAATTAAAATTTTCACATATTTAATATTTTTTCACAAAATTAATAAAATCACATATTCCCGTAATTCATAGTTTATTCACAAGCAATTAAATAGAAGATCACAATTGAAGGTTAATATTTTCCATAATCAATTTCCATGAACAATTCACAAAAGAAATTAACTATTTGCATAAAAAATAACAATTTCCATAAACAAGTCACAAATAAACCTAATAAATTTTCGTAAATGTTCATAACTAAAATTTCATAAATATTTACGAGCAATTAAATAGAAGTTAATAATTTAAGGTTAATATTTTTCATTATCAATTTCCATGAACAATTCACAAAAAAATTACAATTTCCATAAAAAATTAACAATTAATAAAACAATTCACTCCCAAACCTAATACATTTTCGTAAATGTTCATAGATAAAATTTCCTAAATATTCACAAACAATTAAATAGAAGATAATAGTTTAATGTCAACAATTTCCATGAACAATTCAAAAAACATTAACACTTTCCCCAATCAATTAACAATTATCAAAAGAATTCACAATCAAACCAAATAAAATTTTGTAACTATTTATAATTATAACTCAAAAACATCTAACAAAATAAATACATAAATTGCAAACTAAAAATAAATCTAACTGCAATTTAATTAAAATTAAAAATAACAATAACAATAGAATACATAAATACTAAAACTAACAACTAATTATAATTTATTAAAGTAAATTACATAAAATAAAACTTACCTTACAAAATGGGGGAGAATGGCCACCTGCTGCTATTGCTCTCGCCGTTTTGCTGCTACTTTGTTCAAATGATAGGGAGAGGATGCGTGGGTTAGGGTTATAAGCCGAGTTTTTTTTTTTTTTGCATTTCTGCCCCAGGACGCCATTCACAAAGGCGTCCCGACCCCGGATTTTTTTTTTCAAAACCTACCGGGACGCTATTGCCAAAAGCGTCCCGACCCCCACGTATTTTTTTTTCATTTCGGCCCCAAAAATTTAAGGGGCGGAAATTTTAGTCCGGGACGCTTTTGCGAATAGCGTCCCGGTGGGCGGGACGCTTTTGCCAACCGCGTCCCGCCATATTATTTTAACTTTTTTTGAAACTAATATATATTTTCAATTCTTATTAAAACTTATATTATTTATTTAATTAAACCGCTAAACATGTAGTAAGTTAATATTTTAGTAATGAAAAATAACACTATTTTACAGAAAATGAAAAAAAAAAAATGTTTTACAGCTTACTCTTTACATCCATAATTGGCACAATTCATAAATATTTAGTCAAAATTTTAGCTCACCTTATACTGCTATACAGTGTCGTAAGATAATTAATAAGACCCCAAGCGTCATCGGCCCGACAGTGGCCCGGCCCGTCCATCGTCCCCTCTATTCTCGAACCGCTGCTCCTCAACGTGTTTTTCATCCTCAAATTTAACTCTATTTTCTACGTTTTGCTCCGAGTTCGCATCCTCCTCCTGTGCTGCGCTTCAATCAATTCTTAATTATGTGAATTAAAGATTAAAATTTTGGATAATTTTTTATGTTTTCCAAAAATATAATACCTTGCTCCAAGTTAATTATGATTACAATTACTTATATGAACTTTGAACCAGTGTTATCTTTATGAGACATAATTTTCTTCTTGAATGAGTTGGGGGAGTGGGCGGGAGAAAAAATTAGGTTAGCGGGTTTGATTAGCTTAATTATATGGTCAACACTCTTGTTAGGTCGAACTAACGGATCATCCACCAAAATTTCATATAAATACATTATAGTACAAAAATCAATACATTATAATAAAAAACTTAATATATCATAGTACAAAAACCAATATATCAAAGCACGAGTCAGGAATTTATGAAAAATTAATACATTTGAGTAAACAACCGATACATCACAATACAAAAATCAATACATTATAGTATCAGGTCAAATGGCCTAACGAGTCATACCCGTTAATCTGTCTTAATACAAATGTTTGTCTAACTATATTAGTTATTTATATTTAGACGAATCTTCATCGTGTACAATGATGGTAGGTAGCTTGGTAGGTTAGCTAGTTCGATGGTTCAACGTAAGGGAGAGTTGTTTAGATTATATATTGAATAAATAACTATACTCAATTAAATTAAAAATAGTCTATTGTGTGACCGTCATACGGGTACAATGTGAAGGATTTCAAATTCGTCTCAAACAAGCAACCACACAGACAATTTGGGTTTGATATAAAGGGGATAAATCTCTCTCCTTCTACCATTTTCTCTCTCTATGCCTGTAGAAATAATTCTCAGTCATTCCCTTTGCTCCATTGTTTCTTTGGGTTGAAACAGTTGCGCCTTCGCCCGTCGTGCCACAGCCGCACCTACGCCATGAATGTAATGTCTACCATTCCTTATAGTTGTTTCTCTCTCCCCAACCCACCCTCAGCTCTATAAGGAAAAAAAATCAGCGATAATCCTTGTGCTTCGGTCGTGCCTCCGCCATGGATGTACTAACTTTGATGATGCGAATTCAACGCAGCAAATCTCATGCTCATTTCTTCTTAGTTTGAACCCCAATTTTGTTAGTTTTAGTTCAAATCATTCTTTGTCCGCACCTCTGTTGCGACTCCACCGGGACTCCGCTATGGATATACAGCTGATTGGCATGGATTTCGCACATGTAATGTAGTGTGAAAGCTTGAATTCAGAAATCATGGTTTGTACCGATGAAGATGATGCATAAATCCCAAATTTCGAACCTAAAAATGAGTATGAACAACTGGATATATGTAAAGAAGGTAATTCTCTACATTAGTTATTGTATTTTTGGAATTTGTATGTTTTTTTTTCTGTGGGATAATTTTGTGCAGTAATTTGTTACTTACAAAGTGTTATTTTCTATGCAAAACATTGTCATTCCTTATAAAAAGCATCACTTATTATAGCAGCAAAAAACTAATGTGGAAGACTTTTTTTTTCAGAGTTTAGTAACTGAGACGGCCAAGTAATGTATTTTGGTGGGACTCAATGATGAAGGAAGATTAGGGGTTATTTAGAGATGTTGTAATATTTGACACGACCTATCGGGTGAATAGATACAGTCTGATTTGTACTCGCATCAACCATCGTCGAATAATTTTTATGTTGGATTGTGCATTCTTGTCGAATGAGAACACGAAATCAGTTGAGTGGCTTTTTGAGGTTTTTAAGAAATCCATGGGAGGGAAACGTCCTGCCACTATATTTATCGATCAAGATCAAGATTGTTAATGCAATACAAAAGGTATTAATTCTAATCTTGTAAATATCCACTAATAAAGATCATTTAGAAGCCTACTTTTGATTCTAAAACTGTCACTTTTCCACTTATTTCAGTCTCCAAAAGTGTCACTTTTGCCTACAGTATTTCACTTTGCATTTTGAATTTTATTGTGCACGCGCTTTTTGATGATAATCACTTTTAAGAAAAAAGGGACACATATATACGAAATGTGACAATCTCAAAAATTAACTTTGTATGGGCGATTATTATGTTTTTCCACACATGTAGGTTTTTTCTTGGGCAAAGCACAAGCTCTGCCAATGGTCTGTACCGAAATGTTATAGGTAGGCTGGAGAGTTAGAATCAAATGATGACTTTAAAGAGTTAATTAAAAAATACTTGTCGGGATGTGTTGATAAACATGAATTTGAGTCTTGTTGCAGTGATATGGTTTCAAAATATGGATTGGAAAATCGATCATGATTTCAGTGATTATATGACCTGAAGGACAAATGTTGCACAACCTTGAACAAAGATTTCTTCTTTGTCGGGACGCTTTTCTCACAAAGAAGTGAGAGTACAAAAAATATAATTATATTCAATGCAAAGAAGGCCACAAGTTTGATTATTTTTATGGGATTTTCAAGAACCTAATCAAGAATTGGAGAGAGAATGAAACATAATGACGAGCTCCAGTCATCAAGATCAATTCCACCAATTGTCTCGGCATTAAATGGGATGTTGAAGCATGCTTCTGAGATGTACACGTTGAGAGTGTTCGAAGACTTTGAAGCTGAATATAGTCCAATGTTGTCTACTAATTATGAAGCGTTTCATCAGGATGAGATAATAACTACTTGGTGATGGGGGTGTAGTATATGTGATGTTTGCTGCTACTAGTAACTTGATCACCTGCTCTTGCAAGAAATTTGAGGAACATGGCATATTGTGTTATCATAGCTTAAGGATCCTTCATAATCATTATCGTATGAAAATCTGATGTGTGAGACAAGTAAAAAGTACGATTTAGGGAAGTGGAAAGGAAAATAGAGAGCTTACGGATGTCATTCCTTGGCGTCATGACATGTCACGAATGTATTATTATCTTGTGTTGGAGTGCCAAGGAAACAAGGAAGCAAGAAAAACCATTGGAGAGGGTTACGTTAGAGATTCTCTTGCTGCTTTTGCTTTAAGAGGTTTGCCACAAACAAATTAATCATCTCATGTTTTAAGTTCATATAATATGTGTTTAGATCTTGCTCGCTCTATTAGGAAGGGAAGATGTAAAATGAAGCAGGAACATATTGAAAATAGAAAGAAGAAGAAGAAGAAGAAGAAGAAGAAGAAGAAGAAGAAGAAGAAGAAGAAGAAGAAGAAGAAGAAGAAGAAGACTAATGTTCCCACTGACAATCAAGCCTAGGAGTTTGGTTCCAAGACTATAAATGCTCGTTTATTTTAGTAGTGGTTTTTTTTAAATTATTATCTTTCTCTTATCCTAAAGAGTGACACTTTTATTGACAAAGTGACAGTAATATCATAAAACGTGACACTAATACCTTTTGAGTTTTATTATTTGTTTGTCTTGGTATGATTGATCATGATATAGGTGAATTGACTTGTTTATAATATTATGAACTTAATTCAAAGAATTACACATATATGTGTGAAATGGTAACTTGACTACTATAAATTATATAGTGACACTTTCTATAAAAAAAGTGACACAGTTTGGTGCAGATGTGACAGTTTTGTTCATAAAAAATAAACAATAACAATAGTAATAATGATGATTATCGACTAATTCTTCTTTAATAACACCTGAAACACTTCTCGATTACAAGCTACTAACATTAACGTCTAAGACGTGTTAGCAAAAAGTGACACTTCTCTGCAAAAAAGTGACAATTTGATGCAAATGTGACAGTTTTTCACACCATTAGCATCAAACACACAATTTTTTACATCAGAAAATATAAACATGTTTTCACATCATAAATACAACAAACTCCTTCAAAAACCTAACACTACTTTTTAGATTTCTTATTTATCTTCAACTCAACATCAACCTTTTTCTTTTCTTCGATCGCGCGCATTCTTCAAGAAAAAACCCAAAATCTTCATCAAAACAATCAATCTCACCACATTAAAATCACTAAAAAAACACCCTGAGACATATCTTGGGTCTCAAAACTCTACGTACCAAAACCTTTAAAAAACATACAATGAATAATTCAGCACGTTTTATAATATTCAACACATTTAAATTAACAAATAAATAGAGAAATAAAGGAAATAACACCTTTCAAAAATCGTCGGGGCTAGCATAAGGTTCACATTTGAAATGATTCATGTGGTGCATAAAAAACACGCCACAATCATTTGCTTATAGTGATGATTGCCATGGGAGATTCAAAACTATATTGCATAGTCACACACAAGCTTGCCTTTTGGGTGTTTTTTGTCTTGGAGGAATATAGTCATTTTCTTGTGCTACATAACATAAGAGTAAAAAAGAGTTAAAATAATTTGACTACAAAAGCATATTAAAAATGATATAAAGTGACACTTTATAGTGTAAAAGTGACAATTTTAACTGAACAAGTGGCACACGTAGGTTAAATGCTTAGAGTACAGTATAATATGTAAAAGTGTATAAAGTGTTACTTATTTATGAAAATATGACACTTTTTAGTGTAAAAGTGATAAATAAAAGCAGATATACGAATATTAAAGCAAATCACTATCGTATCACAATTTCGACAACTTGACCATATTCATTAGAACCATAATGCATCCTATTATCCAAGAATTAAATTTTTCCATCATGGAAATTCACGAAGGTGTAATAGAAATGGTCGTCCAAGTGTACAGGCACAAAAACATACAGAGTGTTAAATTTTTGTTACTTTACAACTTAAACATAATACATTCATTAATAAAAGTACTTCACCAAATAATACACAAGAGAACCATCATCACTAACCATATTAAATGTGCTCACATCCTCGACAACACCGCCAATAAATGCATCCCAATGCAATCTCATAGTTGTTTCATGCTCACTAGCCTTACCCACCCCCTGCATGATCTTCGAGAGATAATACTTTTGCCAGAAAGTATATTAAAACTATTAATATACAAACTAATTATGCATAAAAATAATTTAAATCACTAATGTTTAAAACTTCAATGTGTGTGGTACCCAAGAATATCTATTTGCAACTGCTATCACATCTTGTGTTTGATTTAGAACCAACGCCAATGCGTCAATGACATTAGTAAACACCCATTGTTTTTAATTTACCGATAGCATCTCTTTATTTGAAATAGTGTGACAATCATTCATAAAGAGAATATCAATTAAAAATTCAAAAACAAAAGTGAAAAATACTGATACATTTCCAGTAATTACAATCACTTTTGCATCCAAAATTTTTACTTTAGAAAATTATCAGTAAAAAAGATCAAAATAGACAAACAATCCTAAAATAATATAGTAACACTACTAATATGGCAAAAAGTTAAACGTACATTTCATCATAAAATGTCTCCACATCAAACAAGCAAAAACCAAGGACTTGCTTGTCATGTATGTCCATATCCACCATAGCCTCTTATTTTGGGACATAAAGTTGGAAACATAACCAATCTTCTCACTTACTGTACAAGATTCATATGACAAAGGGCCATATACTTCACCAGATTGGTTGTGTTGTGTAGCACTGACCGACTTCTTTGCTACATCAGTCCCCCAGTTACATCTTCACCATCATTCTTATCTTTATACCTTCGTGTTTGAAGCTCCGGTGGTAGAAGGTGGAAAGTGGGGATATCCGCATTAAGCTTCTTCATAAAAATGAGTGTTTTATCTCATCGTCAAGGATTCGCAAAATAGTTTCATTAGCCCAGTACTTCTCATTCGCTCATAAGAATTCTTCAATAGAATCGATCTTCTTGGACTGAGATAGAGCCGGAGTCGGGGGCTATGAAGATAAGATCGGGGGTCTGTGAAGATAAGGGGGTGGGTGAGAATATAGGTTGAGGTGGCTCCCATGATTTTTCCTTCATATTTGTCAGTTTTTCAGTATAGTGTTCAAAAATGATAGGCATATCCATTTTAAGCGAGAGAAAAATCTCTTGCACTTGCTGAAAAGTAAAAAGGAGAAAATTTACAAAATGATGATTATTATTTGAAATGCAGAAGTAACACTTTATGACAAAAAAAAAAGAGTAAGATTAGAACAAGTGACAAACTAATATAAAAATAAAAACTCACATCTTTTGCATTTTTGTATCTCTTCTTTAAAGGCAGACCCGGTGGTAATTTGAATTATATGAAACACTGACCATTTTTATCATCTTCCTCAATGCTTTCATCATCGCCTTCCTCATTGCGTGGTTTTTCATCAATAGCATTTTGTGATTTTGAAATTAGGTAGATGTACAACTACTCTCCCTATTTGGACTCTTCAACTTGTCTCTGTTCTTTAACTCTCTTTCGGATGCTTTCAGTAGTCCAATGTTGAATGAGCAGTAGAAAAGATTACTAAGTTTTCCCCTTCCATTTCAACCTGATGCGACCAAAAAGATTGGCTCACCAAGAATGAGATCGCTGGACTCCGAACTGCTTCCTCCTACCTATGCGACCTATAAAATAAAACCCAATCCGGACAGCCCCAGTGTAGGCCCTCCGATGCTTAAGTTAGTACCCTTTTATGATGATAAAACGATATCTAAAAAGTAGGATTAAATCAACTTAGAATAAAAGTGAGGTCTGTGTTCTGTTTATATAAACAAAAGACGCTTTCCTAATCTAGGGTTTCTATCTCCTATTCACACCACAATACCATAGTTAACCCACCGATTTAGAATTAGAACTTCTCATGTATGCTAAGTTACCATAAATGTTAGAGCTCTTGTATTTTATCAAGTTACCATAATAACCATGGGCTAATAACCATCCCATACTCTTATCCCGCCAGGGCCCATACCATACCATACATATCAGCCCATCGGGGCCCATACCATAACCATAAAACCCATATCTCCCTGCCGACCTATTTATAAACAAAAATATCATTTCAACCCATAAGAGCTCGGCAATCCCACAAAAGAGGTCGCCTTATTGACCTAACTCGACGTGCATGCTGATCTGGATATTTGATGATGTATCACAACCAATGCAAATAAATAATTCGTAGAACTAATACGCACCCACTTACGTGTGTGACATTATTTTTACTGAACTTAGTTACTAATCTACAAAGCTTAACCAAAATGAAGGAACACCAATCGAGCTTTGGAATCGACTCCACGTCCAACAATAATTTGAAAAGAGAAAAATCAACCTTCTCATTTGCAGTCGGTGCAAGAAAACTCGATAAGCTCACCAACACAAACAACCTTATGAAGTTATCCCCACCTTCTTCGACTTTATCCAAAAGCAATAGTTTCAAATCGGCGATAGAACATACTTCATTAACCCTACACCTCATCTCGAAATCCTTCACAATATTGGCATTCTCTTTTGTTTTGCAAAGTACCACTTCACGCCCGTTATTTCTATGAAGAAGAAAGATATCATAAATATCATTAAAAGTTACTTCAAACCTCTTATTCACACCGATGTTCAGCATTCTTTTCATCCCATTAAACCTACTAACCAAGCACCCCAGCATCTCAGTAGGCAGTTGCATCATTTTCATCTTTAACATGGCACCCAAATCCAGTTTTGTTGATATATTCTTTTAGTTCCACTGACATTGCACACACTACATCGACCAAGCTTTTAGATCTACTTTTGGATGCAAATTTTCTGCAGAAAAACAAATGGAAGATTTGTATCAGAAAGTTGCAATAAATAAATAGAAACTTTACAAGAATAAAACGTGACAAATTTAAGGTTAAAAGTGACAAATCTAGAAGAAACAATAACAGTTAAAAAAAAAAACCAACCTCTCATCATCTTCAGTTTTCTCCTTCAATATGTTTTTTACAGTTTTCTTAACTTCCTTTACTGTTAGAGTTTCTTCATTTACAGGTTTCGCTTGCTCCTTCGCTGTTATAATTTGATCCTTCGCTGTTGTAGTTTCCACCTTCAATTTCTTCATGGCATTTATACTTACCGGAATAATCTATTTCTTTTTTACAGCTTTCTTAACTTCCTTCACAATCGAGGTTTATTGGCTTGTAGGTTCAGATTCTTCTGTAGTTTCTTGAACTATAGCTTTCTTTTTTTTCTGCATTTTTTATTCGCACCCTTCTTCACAAGCTCAGTTACTTGGTTTTCAAGTTCAACTTCTTCTACAGTTTCTTGAACTATCACATTATTTTGTAGTTTCTTTTTTCGCACCCTTCTTCACAGGGCTCAATCAATTGGTTTACAGTTTGGGCTTCTTCTGTAGTTTCTTGAACCATCACATTATTTTGCAGTTTCTTTTTTGCACCTTTCTTTACCAATTACTTTGGTTTGCAAGTTCGGATTCCTCTGTAGTTTCTTAAACCATCACTTTTTTTTTTGCAGTTTCATTTTTGCACCCTTCTTCATTTGATCCTTCACTAACTTAGTTACTTGGTTTACAGGGTTCAGCTTCTCCTATAGTTTCTTGAATCGTCACATTTTTGGAAGGTTTTCTTTTGCTCCCTTCTCCGGTTGATCCTTCACTGGCTTAGTTTTTTTACCATTCAATGATTTTTGCAGTTTGTTTTTTACATTCTTTTCCGACTGATCTTTCACCAGCTCATGCTTCATTTTCTTAACAACCTGCTTCTGCCCTATCTGACACACACATACACACATGCAAGGATTAAGATAACCCTACTTACCACTGAAATGAACAAGAACATGAGAATGAATTCTGACACGAACTTGAACATCCCAAACACTTGGACACTATAATAAAAAAATGGACAGTAACTAGTTGGAGGCCGATAGACTAATTTACAAAATCACATAAACAATTCACAATAAATACATACACAATACTAAACTCAATGAATATATATATATA
>BMAC01000725.1:502162-515674 GCA_014905375.1 Phtheirospermum japonicum | reverse complement strand
ATTAATATTATATATATATATATATATATATATATATATAATCACTTATATGTTATTTTGGTTTTCATTTTGAGTTGTTTTTTAACTTTTTTTGTTTGTTATTTTTTTTTCCATTTCGAATCCAACAATATCAAATTCGTCACATTTTCTAAAAAATAATTTGATCACTTTATTTGTCATTTTATTTTAATTATGAGTCCAACAATATCAAAATTTTCACTTTTTCTCAAAAATAATTTTACCACTTTTTTAATTAAAATATGCAAAACTGCACAATGCAATACAATGTAGTATTTGTTTAATTGGCTATCAACATGTTATTTATTAAATATTATTACGATTCAGTACTTTTGATTTGAATTGATTTCTTAAAATAATATATTTTTTTTACTATCTCAGTAATCATGCAAAATAATACAAGTGCGAAACCAGCATCGAGTGGATTGAACACTGTGGCATCAACTATAATAGATTCGTAAAAATATCAACTAATTGTTGATTAGTTGTTGGTGATATTGATCCACAAAGTGGTAGCAAGAGAATTGCAGTAGAAAAGAGATCTGGTAATTTGAAACGTATCAACGAGTTGCATCCTTTGTACGTTGCTCTACACTATCCATTACTATTTTCATGTGGCGAAGACAACCACAGGGAAGACATATCTTTTCCTGAACCTCGAAAACCTAAAGACAAGGGTAAACAATATGTGAGTCATATGGAGTTCTTTTCTCACCGATTGCATGAAAGAGGCACGGAGGTACTCACTATTCTATATAGTCGGCGACTCACACAAAGATTCATAATTGATGCATATACGATTATTGAATCTTCAAAATTGTGGTACGTTAGAACTCATCAAAAAAACTATGAAGTGAGATTTATAGTAAGATTGTTGATGTAGTGTTATGAGGTGAGGTAGATGGTTGGTACTCATGTTGTCTTGCCCGCGACATTTACTAGCGGTACTCCAGAGGTCATTTCACATAATCTTTTTTCTATACTGAATTGTGTAGCTTATTTATATGTTAAATAGTGTAACCAATTTAGATATATCAAGTATTTGTTTAAATAGGGTAATAAATATAACTATAGGTTCACTATAACATTCTATCAAAACAAATGTGAGGATGTAGAGGATAATAATATTGATGAGATCAACATGTATTATGATTGTCATTACATTTTTTCACGCGAAGCGGCGTGGATTAGTTTATGAAATTCAGTATAAAACTCCACCTATAATGTGTTTGAGTTTTCATCTTCCAAAAGAGCATAATGTATTGTATAATGATAATGAGCAGTTGAACGCAAGTCAAAAACACCATAGCATGTTTTAGGTTGGTTCGAGATAAATAAGAAAAATCTGGAAGTATGGAGTTTGCCTTATGTTTAGTTTCCTAAAAAAAACTTAGTACTCAAAAACAAATGAATGGACACCTAGAAAAGTAGATTTGTTTTCATTAGTACGAATTTACTATATTCCGCCAAAATTGATAAAGTAATGAATGAAATATATTTAACCAAGAGTGGTGTATTTCTCATCTATAGACACAGAGGATGCTTTCTACAACTGTTAAATCTAATAGTGGAATTGTTCTTAATGTAATATCTAATGACATAACTTTTCTTCTTCTTCGAAAGGAAGAACTGGGCATTCTAGATTTAGTGTTACTTTTAATATCCACCAAGATTTTGATCATTAATGGTACTCCACTTGCAAAATTAATGGTGGATGCGCATCTCATTATTTGGGACGAAACTCCAATGATGCATAGCCATTATTTTGAAACTCTGGACAAAACACTGAAAAACGTGATGACATTGCAAAATAATTCTAATACACAGCTTCAATTTGGTAACAAAATAATAATTCTTGGTGGATATTTTCATCAAATTTTGAAGGTTATTCCAAAAAGTACTAGACCAGACATAGTTCACACGGTGATCAAATATTCGCATTTATGGACTCATTACATAGTTTTGAAGTAGACCAAYAATGTGGTGCTGCAAAATCACAATTCAAATCCCAATTGTGTCAAGTTAAAGAAAGTCTTCAACTTGATAAATAGTATAGGAGATGTAATAGTTGAAGAACCAAATGATGGTATCGTTCAAATTGAAATCTAAGTTATCTATTGAAAGATGATGGTGACCATGTTCTGTCAATTGTGGCGAGCACATATCCACAATTTGGAAAAACTACTGAATGTTTCGCTTATTTGGAGGGTCGGGCTATTCTTTCCCCAACACTTGATGTCGTCGACTTGATTAATAAATATATGATGTTATGGAGAAATAAAGTATGTCTTAGCTCTGATAATGTATGCAAATCCGACTCAAACATTGACATATTGTAGGACGTCCACTCACTAGAGTTTCTAAATACCATTAAATGTTTTGGATTTCCTCTATGAGCTAAAACTGAAAATTAGAATTCCACTCATGTTGTTGAGAAATATCGATCATTCCCTTGTGTTATGTAATGTTAGTTGTTAACTTGACTGTCATATTGTATAGGCTAATATTTCTCAAGGAAGCAATGTAGGTGAATTGTTTTTAATCCCTAGAATGACTGTCACACCATCCAATTCGAGGTTCCCTTTCAAGTTCCAACGATGACAATTTCCTCTGATCGTGTCACATGCTATGATGATCAATAAGATTCAAGGACGGCATCTCTCTCACGTTGGAATTTTCCTGAAAAAGCTTGTTTTCAGCCATGGTCAGTTATACGTTGCTATATCAAGGGTGACCAATCGTATGGGTTTACAAATATTGATCGACGATGATGAGAATAAACATAGTAACAAAACTACAAGTGTTGTGTATAAGGGAAGTTATCATAATTTGTAAAGTATATTTCGTCTAATAACAATCCTTTTATGAATCAGGTTATATCATTTTGAATACTATTCGATCTTTAAATAATAATTAAATAATTTATATATAGGGAGCAGTTATGGTAACCATCTCTGGTGTGAGAACCAGTGATGGTTCTTACCGAAATACACACAAACACAGAGAGAGATATATAACTTAAGTATACATATATATAATTACTTGTTTAAATATTTTAATACATTTTAAACAGTTCTTTTTATTTTAAATATAATAAAATAAAAAATTATCATGCAACGCACGGGTACAATACTAGTATATATATATAGGATTAGGTTCAAATAGAACCCACGTCAATATATGCGAACCTAGGGACCAATGTAGGCCCTAGATCAAATACGATCAATGGTTAAAATAAAATGAAACAATTGACTTTAATTCAAGCATCTTGGGGTTATTTTAGTATTTTCAAAATCTTGTCAAATATTACGGCTCATAATAACGTATATTCCCATTAACATAATAAGGAAATATCAAATCTTCACGTTGACAAAAAATATATCCACGCTGAATCTCCACAATAATCGGTTCATCATCTTCAATATCTCGACGGCGTAATTCGGAAGATGGCGTCATCAGGTTTGTCCGTTCATCTTCATAAGTCCCTTTTTTTTTGTCTGCTAATTATATTATAGGATTAGTCTTTTTCTTTAACTAATTATATCAACTCGAACGCACATGGTGAATATTATTGTACTGGGGATAAAAAAGAGGCGCAAAGGGTTGCCATGGACTGCCTTAATCCAGAGATGAACGGAAAAAAAAAATTGGGAACAGATGTGTATTAGTCCCGTCGTTTCTAAACATAATCGAAAGCATCGTCCACCAACTCAAGACAGCACTGAAGGTTTTCAAAAAAAGCAATAACTAGTTAATATGCGAACCCAGAATTTAATGTCTCTTCTTAATTCGACACCTATCTCACTGATTATTATACAGAAAGCACCATCCAACTTTTAAAGCACTAAAAGCAATACATTACAATTTTTAAAGCAATATATTATGCGACATCTAAACGAAAAGCACCCAAAAAGCATCATATCATTTTTAAAGCAATATATTATGATTTTTTTACAGAACCGTATGATAAATTTTTTATTGTGCGTGTTTCTTTTATTCGCAGGCACTAACGAGTGTAGTGAAAAGACCGGATATCACGTCGAGATATCACCTGGACTAACCGAGTATTACGTGCCGTATTGTGATTTGAATTATAAGCCTTTCGAGGGGAAAAAAWTCACGACGTTAGARGATGGTATTAAGTTCTATAGAAATTACGCCTCGAAGTGTGGTTTCGACGTTCGTCTGGGATCGGAAAAAAAGRACCYCGATAATACTATCYTMCTCAAAACCGTATATTGTAATAGAGAGGGCGAGAAGCTTGTCGCCCCTCTTAATAGGGAAAGTGTCATTTGTGAGAATGAAAACATAAGTGGAAGCCCCCCGAAAAAAAAAATACGCCGGACGTCAAAGCGGTGTGGGTGCATGGCACGTGTCAAGTTCAAGTTTTGTCCCGGTGATGGTTATGTTGTTAACGAGTTTATCGAACATCATCATCATATTTTAGTTTCTGAACCATACAAGCCATTTCTTAAAGAGAATAGAGTTCTAGATCCTGCTCATAATCAATTCATGTTGAGTTGTTCTAGGGCGAATATCGGTGAAACGAGGTCGTATAGGCTATTTAAGGAAGTCATCGGTGGGTATTCGAATATAGGTTGTACGAAAGTTGAATTCAAYAACTTCGCACGTGATTTGAAAGCATATGTTGTCGGGGTTGACGCTCAAATGTTGTTAGAGAAGCTTTTTAGGAAGAAAGAAATGAACCCVGCATTTGTGTTCGATTATGCAGTTGACGAGCACGATAAGTTGACTAGGTTATTTTGGGCTGACCCTARGTGTAGGAGGAACTTCGCCGCATTCGGAGATGTTGTGTCATTTGATGCGACGTACTCGACAAACAGGTTTTACCTTTTCCTATTAGAGTTTTTGAATATTTATATAGTTTTTTGCATGTATCTATAAGTAACATAAATCGTTTTCACCACTGCTAAGATTTTTTTTTTATATATACATATTTATAAAAATTATCATTCACTGCTGCTCTTTTTTTTTATTTGTTGTTTTAAAAATTTTTTATACCAACATAACCACAAGATAACGTTTTATATTACTGGAAAGCATTAGTGGATTAATTAATGTGTGTACTGCACCATTGCTATCAATATTTTTTATATTCAAAAATGGTGTATACTGCCTCATATAAGAAAGAAGACTTTAGTTATCAATGTTGTGTACTGCACCATTTTTAAGCCTGTTTTTTATATTTCTTTAATGTAAAGCAGTAGGGGATTAGTTAATGTTTTTTGTGTATACTGCCAAATAATGGAAATAAGACTTCAGTTAATAAATATTAATAGTACTTCGTTTCGGCGGCTGTCAACAATATTGATATCCATTCATATGTTTTACATGTTGGGGTATACGTTACTGTAATATAATTTGTAACCACATAAATAGATATCAAAAACATAATACCGTGGTTCGAATTAATGGCAAGCAGACTGTAATCTTATTTTATTCATTTTAATATTAGGTATAATATGATATTCGCTCTTTTACTGGGAAAGACAATCACGGTAAATGTGTTTCATTTGGCATTGGGTTGTTGTCCAGTGAGGATGTTCGCGGCGTATGCATGGCTCTTTGAAAAAATTTATAGAGTGCATGTGTCGTAGTCCATCAATGATTACAACCGACCAAGACCCGGCAATGAAAATTGCAATCGAGCAGGTACTTGTCGGCACGAGACAACGCCTGTGTATGTGGCACATTATGAAGAAGGTTCCCGAAAAGGTTCCTGCTAATCTGAAGAACGACGTATCATTCAAGGACAAGCTGAATCGTGTTGTCTGGTCCGATCTCCTCGAGCCTTCGGAGTTCGAATCGCAATGGAAGAATGTCATGGTCGAATTTGGGTTAATGGACAACGCATGGTTTAAATCATTGTTTGAAATACGTGAAATGTGGATACCCGCGTACTTCAGGGATGTCCCAATGAGTCGGCTATTTAGAACCACGTCTATGTCGGAGAGTGAAAATGGTTTCTTCGGCAGGTACACCAACCCTCGTGCTAACTTGTTAGAATTTTATTTGAATATTGAAAGTGCGTTGGATTCTCAGAGACACACACTTGATGCTATTAATAGTCAGGAAGAAACCGCAGTTCCCTATCTCGAAACACCTTTAGCAATTGAAAAACACGCTTCGTCTATTTACACGACTCTAATTTTTAGGAAAGTTCAGTACGAGATTGTCGCTGCTTGTTTCGGATGTCGTGTTGCAAGCATAAATGAGAACGGAAATATGTTCTTATATGACGTCGAAGATCGTAGTTGTTTGTTCAAAGTTGTGTATGACAAGAGTGGCGACTCTATTGTTTGTAGCTGCAAGAGATTCATTAGGGAAGGCTTACTGTGCTCTCATATTTTTTTCATTTTCAAAGAAATGAGAATTGAGAAGGTGCCCGATAAATACATTGTTAGCCTTTGGGCTAAATTTGCATTCAAGAACACCATGTATGATGTACAAGGTGTCAGTCGTGGCCAAACCAATTGTATCGAGGAGAGTAAAGCACTTATGAGTCAGATTATGTCTGAATTTTACACTTACGTTGGTTTGGCCGAGGGTAAGGTAGATAACATGTCGGCGTTGTTACAAGGTATTAGGGATTTGAAGAAATCTCTAACGGTGGACGGGGATGAAACGAACAATTCTTCAGCAAAGCGCAAACTATTTGATAACTTCTATGGCACATCAATCCCCGATGATGTAACAGTGTTGCCCCCGTTGACAGTCAATAATAAAGGTTCTCGTAACCGGCTGAAATCAAGTAAGGAGTTGGCAATTGAAAATAGCAACAAGCCGTTGAGAATGTGTAGCCGATGCAAGCAGAAATCGAACCACGACGCTCGCAATTGCCCAGTAGAATTGAAATAATTGTCAGGGATATATTATAACTAATCTTTTTTCAGAAATTTAGACGTTTTTTATTACGAATAAAGATGTTTTGTTGTTATTGCATAACTATAAACTTCTGATTTTTCGGTTTGCACTGGAACCTTTTTTTCATTTCTTTTTTTTTTTGGAACGCAAATGTGGTGATGTTATTCTCATTTAACGAAGGTTTGTTGTTATTAAATAACATCACCTCCAGGTTGTTGGTTTGCATTGTTTTTCTTTTGTTGTAATAGGAGACAACAACGTCAAAAAAAATAAAATAAAAATAGGACAGTGCTTTATACTCCTTTTTATCAATACCTTTGAGAGGAACTTGGCACCTAATAGCAACCTAATTAATAAGTCGATCGTAGCATGTAAAAAAAAAATTGGATGCTTTATTCTCTATTTATTTTATGATACTAATTTTCGTTGCACATTGGTTTTTGTAATATTCTTTTGATAACATCGGTGTTGCACAAAAAGCGAAATTATCATAATTGTATAAACCAAGCATACTGTGAAACACACAACAAATAAACAACCAGTACTTGTCAATACCCAAAACAAATAGTGTCAAATACACAATTCTCACGATAACTGGACCTAATGCACAAAATAGAATAAAACAAAATAGAACAATATTGTTCAGGCTACTAAAATATCAATCGGTCCCATCAGCATCAAATCCGGGGGGGCACCGCTTCCACCATTTATTAGCAGATCGACCACATCTATCTCGTAGTCTTCGCAAGAACAACGAAAGTAGAATGAGGCTTCTTCTTGATTACGATCCTTGTAAATGTTATCCTCCGATGTTAGTATCGCTGTGCAATATTTCGCCCTCAAGAACGCCATTTGATTCGTAGACCTACTCTTCAAGCCCGCATCCCATCTTGGCCCAGACCCCATGTACGTCTCCATGTGTCGCATTGTATATATGGCACAATCGCACTTATTGTTGTCATCCCTCCAAGGCATCCTCAATCTTGTCACTGGGACTTTCTTAAGACCCGTTGCTTTATTGGATTGTCCGTTACGCTTCAGATACTCAGCAAGCTTTTCCTTCTGGTGGAAAAATACAAAACAATCTACAGTTAGTATTACAAACATATTTTTTTTTAACAAGCACCTATGTTTGCAGAAGCACAGCACAATTTAAATGAATATAAGTCACAGAACAAATGATCAAAATGCATATTACAAAGAACACACATGTATTACACAAAATTAAACAACAAAAAGCATACACTAACACAAGRKAAAAGCACTCCATACAATGTTTTTAAAAACACTAATCCATTCACACAAACAGACAGAAGATCAATATGCAGAATCTGAAGATAAACATATATACAAACACTTTGAGAATCTTTCAAGAGATAATTCTGGAAACATAAGCAAATATCTTAATTAGAATAAAATATCAGAAACCAAATCATACTGGAAACATAAGCAATTATTACACCAACCAAACAATAACAAAGCACTATAGATAAGTTATTGAAGCAATTATATAAAAATATTAAAAAAACAATTACATCCACAAAAGCACTCAACAAACAATGATAAAGCACAAAAACAGAACTGTTCAAAGCAGCAGATAAATATATAAAAATCATATCCCAATATATTCAAATGAAAAGAACCTTATACTCAAGAACAACATTTTTAATTGAGTATCAACAATATGAGTTACCATATACAATCTTGGCATGCATTTACTTACCAGCAATATTGGGGTATCACCGTACGCCTCTTCTAATGACTTCGAATCAACAGCAACTGAGTTGTCGATGAGATCAACCCGGAACCTCCGAACATTGCAAGCCATCAAGTAAAAATGATCGGCATGGTAAATTGGAAAGAAAAACTGCAGGAAAAACTGAGTTGTCAGATACTAAAAATATATGTTTCAGTAATGGTAGGCAATGAACTCCGTTTTTGATATTACCATAGCTATTTGGCCAATTTGTAGCCCATTAATATGTTTTAGCTCTTCATCCAATTTCTCGAAGAACTTGGCTTCCCGTCTGCTCATATCCCATCCCTTCGGTGCGTCGACCAGTGTATAGCACTGCATAAACAGACAAGAATTTAAGTAATTTTCCAAACTATTGCATAATTTTAACAATTATTTCTGTATTTATATGTGCAAAATACGCATGGGTCGGTCGTTGCGAAGAAGCAGCACGGTGAGGTGGCTGCTCGGTATTTCTCTTTGCTGTTCAGAATTTGGCTCCAGACATCAACAATAGCCGTACTATTCAAGTAATATTGAGTCAAAAAGTCAGCCTAAAAATTAATAGGGTTCAAAACACTAAAAAACACTCGATTGTACATCACAAATCACACAATTGTAACCAAAAAAAAATTAAAATATATCAATGTGTAAAAATAATAAAAAAACATAGGAGATTTATTTATTATAAATACAATGCTATACACGATAAAGCACTTAAAAACAATATTAGCAAGCACGTAAACCAACGCACCTGTCAGCATCCTTGTTACACAAAACCCAGTAGAATAAGTCCTTCTCCAACCTATCCAATCTCTCGGACACGGTGACAGCTCTTTTCATTTACGGGGATGCAAAGGATACCGTCTTCTTGAGCTGCTTTCCAGTTCGACGGACCATTCCGTGTGGTTTCGGGTCAGCAGTAGCCTTCATTTTTCAAGTGCAGATATGTTGTTATACAATATATTACACTTCCATATCATTAGAATAGGAATGATTATATATATTTACAAAAACAACATTGATCAGGGGTAGAGGAAAATTACATTTCTCCCCMTTTGCTTTGCATCRTTGCAATTAGGTTCACTGTTTACCGCTTTAGTRACATCTCGCAGTTGACCGCRAACAACATCGCATTGTTGTTTTTCGCACGAAGTATTCTCCTTGACCTGTAACGTAGATAATTTCATTATTCATTAACTGAATTATTTCAATTTTCAATAACAATGCATAAATACCTTTACAGCCTTGACAACGACCGCCGGATTTCCAGTCGTTGTCTGACATCCTTCTTGATCATCACACAAAACTGCACCACAATCCATGTTGTCATCACCTACTGGATTCATCTCGGTTGGGTTCTCAGCAACATCGATCTCCTCTTGTGTCAAACCGAGGCTGAAACTTGGCACGTCCTCTTGAGTAGAGTTGTACTTCAATTTCCTCCTAACACCATCCTCTATATCCTCTATAATACCAAGACGATTTTCCCAGAACTCGTCATCGCCCAACTCTTCAGTCCAGAGTGATTCTGAGGCTCGGTCCGTCGGAGAAATAGCTTGCTTACTGCAGCCCAGAAGATGTTATGTTGTAGACAAAACACGATTATAATTAGAATCATTCATCAATTCCCTTGGAGCTGCCTGCACCATCTCCAAAATATCCGACATTGCGTCGGCCATCACCTTTGCTTTGGCAAGCAGCCTATCCATGAAGCCGTGCACATTACCCCCATCTGGTACAACCGTCAAATCGTTCTTCTCAGTTCGTGGTTGAGGTTGAATCGCTTCATACACTTGCGTCTCTGGAGGTTCCAACCTATCGTACAGAAAACCCGCCCCAAATCCATTTGCAGCTAGCTCCTGGGTCTCTCGTTTCTTCAATGAATCTTTATTCCAACCCTTTATCAATGGGAAAGCTCTCGGGACAGCTCGAGTGAATAACATAACCCGATCAACGTACATGACCTATCATCATTTAATTAGTATTAGTATTTTAATATTCACAAGTAATAAATGAAGATGTTCTTGAATATAGGTTCAAGTGTTCGGGTGCGTCTCGTAATAGAAATAGTTAAAATTTCATAACAAGTAAAATTAACATTTTTTTAATGCATACTACAACGTTATGACCATTTATTGAATGTGGAGACATTACCGTAAGAAATAGTATCGGCCCTCTGAATTCCTTCGTTTTGTTTTTGTCCCAGTCAAGCTTGCAGCTTATAAGCCTCGCCAACGAGTATTCACACCAATTGAGATTCGCCACGTTGTCAACGTCTTCTAGGTAGTCCATTATTTGCGGAAGCACGTAACCATTGTGTGCAGCCTCGATAAGACAAGACGTAACTAGTACTAGGAACTGGCGTTTGAACCATACACCACCCTCAGTCTCATCAAGCATCTTTTGTGCAACTTCTTTCGGCAGGATCTTATCCTTTTTTTTTTGTAAAGTATCCAGCCCACGTATCCAACAACGCCGATTGTTCGTGCCTTAGTTTCTTTTGGATACTTAATTCCCCCCTCGGCAGGCCAAGCGTCACGTGAACATCCATAGGATCAACATGGATCATCTTCCCCTTCTGTAAACTAAGCTCACAACTTCTCGGATCGAAGTTATCCAGAACCCAATAACACATTTTCTGTGGCAATGCAGTAATATTCAGTTGCAACAGGCCACCGAACCCCATCATCTCCACCGCTGCTTTTTGTTGTGAGTTCAGCTGCTTAATGGCATTCACCAAAATTCGGGGAGAAGTTCTTGTTTTGAGTAATGGGTAATCCATGGCGACCACTTCGTTCTCGGCGTCATCTTCTCCATCCACTACTTCGACATCCACCTCACTAGCTCCATTCCGATTATTGTCTACGCACTCCACGTCATTGTCATCTCTGTCATCACCATCAGATTCAGTAGGTACATATGGCAAAACTGACGCACGGCCGGTTGGTACCCTGGATGTTTCAAGTTGAATAGGGTTGGAAGCAAACAGTTCACCCGTCATAGGTAAGCGCTGGTTTGATTGACGGACAATAATCCGGATCGGGGCCGATTCAGCTGCAATGTTCACAGATGCGAACCCCGCCTCGAATGCTGCACTACGTGCTGTATTATGGCCATAATTCTTTCTTGGGTTCACAAAATCATCAAGTCCTCTGTTCTCTTTTGCAACTTTGCGCTTTTTTTGTTCAACCCCCTTATCTGCAAAATTTATCCAGTTATTTATTTTTAAAAAACAATTTTACGCAAATTAACAACCCTACTAAATATAAGATTCAAATAATGGATTCCATATACACAACTACAGCATTATACATATATTCTACGAGGTATATATACAAAGAATTAATACACATACACATTCTATAAAATCACAACAATTTGCCTGTAAACATTAATACAAATATACATTCGATATACACCTACACAGACACTCACAAACARATATAATTTTAGAAACACAATTTCAAAAGCAATAACCACACACATTCAAAAAGCACCATCAGTTATTATTCAAAACACCACAACATATAAACCCTTCCAATTTTCCCCGAAGCACTGCAACAAATTATCTGAAGCACAATTAGATATTATTAAAAGCACCAAACATTTAAAAAGCCTCTACATATATACATTCGATATACACCTACACAGACACTCACAAACACATTAATTTTAGAAACACAATTTCAAAAGCAATAACCACACACATTCAAAAAGCACCATCAGTTATTATTCAAAACACCACAACATATAAACCCTTCCGGTTATCCCCAAAGCACTACAACAAATTATCTGAAGCACAATTAGATATTATTAAAAGCACCAAACATTTAAAAAGCATCCACATATATGCTAAAAGCATTGTACACATATCATTATTTATTTCACAATGGATGAGAACACTTTAAATATATTACAAAAAAGGTACTTTTCGGCTAAATGCACTGTGAAACACATTCAGACATCATTTAAAACCCTACAATATACAGATCCTAGACGGTTATCCCCCAAAGCAGATTCAACTATAAGTCAAAGCACTAAAAATATCAAAAAGAACTTATAATGTATATTAAAAGCATAATACACATATAAAGCATCCTCATTCATCATACAAAACACTACAACATACAAATCCTTCACGATTATCCACAAAGCACTGCAACAACTTATCTTATGCACAATCAATTATAAGTCAAAGCACCAAAAAATATCAAAAGCACTTAAAAGATATAAGTCAAAGCACCAAAACGGAATTCATAAAAAAATACTTTTATGAAACGGAATTCACATAAAATCTTTTTATCCCAAATCATCGTAGGCGAACCCTATTTTTTGGGGGGCCAACATGTTAGCAAAAAAAAGGAATAGTGCTTGACCATCAAAATCGAAGACATGCATCAATTCGGAGTGCTTTCAGAACAATAAAAGCCACTTATCAAATTGTGGGCGATTTTAAATACAACTGATTTCAGCAATTAGGGTTACCAGCCCAACTCCTCCATTTTTATCGGTGCAAAAAAATACCTGATCCGTCGTGGGGTGCCGTCCGCCGAGTGCCTTTGGCTGGCCGTCCGTTGTTTGCCATAAAAAACTCAGCTTTATGTTTCAAGAACCGCAGAAGAAAAGTTCAGAGTAGTCGTTTGGATTGATTTCTCGCAGTGAGTTTTTATGTCTTTCACACTTCCCAAAGAACTATATTTGCATGTATATTGTGTTAAGGGAAGAAGGATATATTTCTATTTTCACCTTCCAATTATCACGGAAATGAATAAAAGGCGGGATTTGTAAGGTTTTTTCATTTGGACTAATTGGCCCCTCCAGAAAAGTTGACCAGCGTATGAAAATATAATTTCCATTATTAAAACACAAGA
>BMAC01000725.1:469687-490978 GCA_014905375.1 Phtheirospermum japonicum | reverse complement strand
TAACTAACAACTAACTAGCTAAGCTAAACTAGATTAACCACTAAGCTAACTAAGACTACACTAAACTAGGGTTTATGAGCTAGGGTTTTGAAAAGAAAGAGTAAAGGCTTGGAGGAAATGGAGCAAGCCCCAAATTCCACCAAGGAAGGTTTTTTTTGGATAAGGTTGAGAGTTGGTCCTATATATACAAAAACGCAGGGGCAAAAATGTCAAAATGGACCAAAATCACGAGCTGGACTGCGTCTCAGTCGATCGACTGAGGAGCAGTCGATCGACTAAGGGTCAGTCGATCGACTGCTTCGCCCAAAATTCCCAAACTCACTGGATTTCAGTTGATTTCACCCTTCCCGTTTACCCACATGTCGATCGACTGCCAGTCGATCGACTGGCTCGGTTTTCTCATTTCGCTCTAAATATCTGTCGGTTGTCGCTTCTCATTCACGCTGTGTTTTCTTGCTTTGCCCATTCCAATCCGAGCCGAATGGGATGCTCCGAGCGTGCGCGGGACCGCTTGGTCATCCTACGGCAAAAAATACGAAAAAGGGTAAAAATGTATGAAAAACGACTAAAAACCGCACAAAGGCAATAAAAATCTAAAACTAACAAATAGGCCGAAACGAATCCTAAAACCCGTAAATGCAAGCAAAACACACGCGAATGCGACACAAAAAGGTAACCAAAAAGTGTACAAAAAAGTACAAATCAAAGACCATCGTAAATAATTACTCTATATAAAGGATAAATATTTGAATCAATCGTTACCATGCTTCATGCATGCCATCTTAATCCTCTTATAGGGTTTTATATAACTTTCAAGTTTGAGCCTTAACTTGAAAACCATTGATAACCTTATAGTCAGTAATCTAAAATTAAAATTTTCGCTACAAACTCCAGGTTTGCTTTAAACATTGCGAGGATTATATTTATACATTCCATATTTTTGGTTACCATGACATATACATTTCATATTTTTTGTTACCACGACATATGCCTATTCTCCCTCTAATGCTGAAATATTATTTATTGTACAATGACTAACAAATTATGAGAAAAAATATCTTTATTTGATATATAATAAACATTCGCCATCCATTTTGATATGTGGTGGGCGATTATAAATACCACTCTTGTTTAGCTTTTAATGGTGGCTACTGACTGTAAGCCATAGACAAGGGTAACACATATATCTTCATTTCTGGCATATCTAATGCAACTAGTGAAATATTTATTTCACATAATTACAAAACTTGTTCTCATCAAATGATATAACAAATATCATGAGGTATAACAATTGTTTTTGCCAACCATAGCCAACAAAATATAAATCATCAATAACTTTTGTAAATAAATTTACTAGTAAATAATACGTGTCTTTATTAGATACATACGGTACTTTGCTCTCATAGCCAACATAGCAAATATTCTCATAAACTTTTAGTTATGAGATAATAACACATGCAATCTTCTAGTGAACCCATATATCTAGAAGTCATCATGGAGGGTGAATGAGTCCAAAAGATCCTACCTCGTAATATAAAATATGAATATTATTGGAACCTCATTCCAATTAAACTAGTGACAATTTAATATTTGAGAACATGTAGCATTACAAATAAATTGAAGAATCTTCATACTCTTCACAAATTAATAAACTAGGATGCTCATACTAGTCATGCCAAGTCGTGATAATACTGAACTTCATATTCAAAATGAAAAAGTCATTTTTAACTCCTTTAGAGATTTTATTGAACTTTCTGCACTACAAAAAAAAGGCGAATGTTGACGGCCAAAACACCGTCAGCATATGCCGACGGCTTCGGATGGAAAAAAATTTGCTAACGGGCTAGGGTCATTAGCGACGTGCCCGTCAACATTTTTTTCAGTCGACGGGTTTGCTAATGGGCCCGGTTGCTAACGGGTCAATACCCATTAGCAAAATTAAAAAACAAATTAAAAAAAAAAGATGCTGACAGGTCTCTGCCCGTCAGCTAGGGGCGACAATAGTTGACACGGCACGATAAGAAACACAATTACGGAGACAAAGACAGATAAGGCATGGCATGGCACGACACGAAATTACACGAAACATGACACGAAAAGTACGAAATTCTAAATTAAGCTAGGTTTAAACTTATTGTTACATTTATGATCAAATAAGATAGAAAATAAAAAAAATGATAGTGCGACACGAACACGGCACGGTTACCCGATTTGCCACCGCTACCGTCAGCAATATATATAATATATATATATATATATATATATATATATATATATATATATATAATATTTAAATGAATATACAATAAATATAAAAATATAAATTTATAATATTATAATTATATATTTTAAAATAATATTATATATTTATAATAATTATATATCATTATTTATATACAATATATATTTATAATATATATATATTTATAAATAATATTATATATTTATAATAATTATATATCATTATTTATATACAATATATATTTATAATATATATATATAATTATTTATAAATAATTATATTTACAATATATATTTATAATTAATATATATAATATATTTATAATTATTTATACATAATTATATAAATAATATATATTTATAATATCATTATTCATAAATATAATCTACATTTATAATATAATATAATTAATTATAAATATAATTTATAATTTAATTTATATATCTATATATATTAAAAATATATAATCTCTTACATGTAATTGACTTGGCGAGACGGTAACACCGCTCCTCTATTTGCAAGAGATCGCGGGTTTGAATTCCACCCATGTCATATGTGGAATTAAATTGACGCGGGTTGAGCTGGGATGGGTTGTGGGTTGGGCTGGGGGTGGGTTGGTCTGGCCCGTCCAAATAAAATAATATTTTTTTAATATTTCATAAATGCTGACGGGCCATACCTAAAGGTGTTAAATCGGTTAAAAATCGACCGATTAATTAACCATTGGTTAAATTAACCTGCCAAATCTTAACCGTAACCGAAACGACAGATAACCGAAAAACCAGCAGTTAACTGCCAATTTTTTTATTGAATTTAAAAACTTAAATAAAATTTGAATAATTGAGATGAATGAGAAACTTAAATGGAATTAGAATGAGATAAATAGATGAGAACTTAAATAAAAATTGAATAATTGAGTTTTTGAAGTAAAAAGTTAAAAAAAAAAACTTAAAAAAAGACTTGATTTTAGTTCTAATATTAGAAATTAAAATTAAAAAATTTAACTTTTAATATTAGAATTAACTTGCCTAGCGTATCCTCGCAGAGGAATCAAAGTCCACGTAGTTCGATTTTTTTTTTGAAAATAAAATGAGTTAAAAAAAGGACTTGTTATTAATTCTAATATTAGAAATTAAAATAAAAAATATTAACTTTTAATATTATAATTAACTTGCCTACATATCCTCGTAGAGGAATCAAAGTCCACGTAGTTCGATTTTTNTAGAAATTAAAATAAAAAATATTAACTTTTAATATTATAATTAACTTGCCTACATATCCTCGTAGAGGAATCAAAGTCCACGTAGTTCGATTTTTATTTTTTTTTGGGAAAAAAAATGAGTTTAAAAACAAGACTTGATTTTAATTCTAATATTAGAAATTAAGTTAAAATCTCAACTTTTAATATTAGAATTAACTTGCCTACGTATCCTCATAGAGGAATCAAAGTCCACGTAGTTCTTATACTTACCTTACTTACTTACGTTATATGGATAGTGGAGGAGGCTCGTCTTCATTTAATCGTCGTTGTCGTTGCTTCTCGAAGTGGTATCGTAATGGTCGCTCACCGTTATCCAATTGAATTTCTTATTCTCATTTTTCAGCTTTGCCCAATCATTCATTAACATTTCGTTTTCGAGATTATTGGGCAATAAGTTAAATCGACGATCATCTAACACAAAGCCTCCTGTGCTGAAGGCTTGTTCAACAGAAACTGTTGAGACGGGAACGACGAGAACCTCCTTGGAAATCCTAGAGAGTGTAGAAAAAGTAGTGGCCACTTTCGATCAAACATGCACAAGATCGCTAGTACCATCGGGCTTTTTCGGGATACTTCCCGATTCAAAAGCCCCTAAATAACTTTCCAATTCCATTGTTCGACTAGCACTAGCCCTTTGCCCTTTTTGCTTAGTATCCTCAATCATTCTCGTATATGGGGCTAGAGCTTGTCGAGGGTCGTTGAACAATGGTCTTACATTAGAAGTGGTGGGGGAAGGGGAAGGGGACACATTAACATCACTAGAAGATTGATTGTATTCATTAAAAATATGTAATAAAGATTATTTTGCTTGTTGAGAACAACTTAAGGGGTTAGGAATCTCAATATCGAATTTTGTAAAAAAGGTTCTAATACTTCATAATAAACTTAAGTAAGATTTCTAACCTTCGAGCTAATAATCCGAGTCTGAAATTTTTGTAATCAAAAAATATCGGGAATGTAGAGAAAATATTTAACCCATTTACTCAACATACTAGCAATATATTCACCCGATTTAGGCGAATCGAGTAAAGAATTACTAATAAGTACAATTTGAATACATGGTTTTGAAAATAAATATCAGCATATGATGTTGTTTTCAATGTTAACCAACACTGAAATCAACATCAACCAGAGTTTAACTAAAATATGCAGCGAAAATTTAAACTCAAGAACACAACAATTTAAATTCAGTTCACAGGTAAAAGTACTTATGAATTTGGGTGTACAAACCCAAAAACTATATTACTTTCTTTGTTCACGATCAATACAAGAAGATAAGAAGTAATATATAAAAATTAAAGTATCAAACATATGATACTAAATACTTGTCGCCTAGATGAAAGATCTCCTCCGTTGGTCACGCAATTTCGAAGACCTTCTTGATCTCGGACAGTGGCTCCAAGTAGTTATCTTTCTTGTGTTCTTCCTTGCTGTTTGCGTCGCTGGCTTCTTCAATTCCTTGTGTCGCAAAAACCGTGTCAAAGTCTTTATCTTCTATTGTCTTAAATAGACAATCCTAGAATCCTAGACTTGGTAAACAAGTAAAACAAATCATAAACATAATCTAGGAAACTAAATAAAATCCTAAATACAATCTAGGAAACAAAATCTAAGGTCCTAATTTATTTTGTGCCCAAGAAAGGCAAACAAACAAAATAGGAATTATTGTCAAGAATAAATTCCCAACAATCTCCCCCTTTTGCCTTTTTGGACAAAATACTACGACGCAAAAATATGTTCTAACTAACACACTAAGACTCCCCCTGAATTAGAAAACTCCCCCTAAATAAAATGACCAATGTTTACGAAAACACCAACCAACACCAAAACAAACATGAAAACCAATATTGTTTATTTAACAACTTGTCAAAACAGAAAGGAAGGAACTTATTTACTTCGCACCCTCTCCGAATGACGAGGGATGTCGAAGTTCCTTCACCTCGATCCTTTCTCTTCCTCAACAGCTTCTTCATTTTCTTCAATGCCTTATTACGAGAACGGATCTTCTTCCTCCTCGATGCATGAGCAAGGCTTGCCAATGCCTCGGCATCATCATCATCATCACTTGCCTCATTCTTATCAACAGCAGCAACGTCAGCACCATTTCCCCCTTTTTGGCCTGAAAGCAAAAGGGCCTCCAAGAAGGATCCCCGAAGTGCCTGCAACTGGGAAACCTGGTTGTCAATCAAATCAATATGCGTGCGAACAACTTGAGCTGAAATGTTAACCATGTTGGTACAGGTGTTGGGAATACCGGAACCAACACCACTAGCAACACCTTCCCGAAAGGGCGCCTGCCAAGGGAGATCAACAACCCTTGCACCAGAAATATGTTGGCCCCATAAAGCGAACCATTCAGCCTCACCAGTAGAGCCACCACGATATATTTCAGTCCCAAATGCTCATCAATTAAATCAGTAGTAAAACTATACACCTTTCCACGCACTGAAACTTTTCCATAATTCACCGAATTGGGATCAGCAGTGGAATGCACCAAATTCGCAAAAAACTCCAAGACTATATCGCGGAAAAAAGTCATAGCGGTGGAGACAGTAGAGTACATACCTTTATGCTGAAAGAAAGTGATTAAATTTCTCTTCTAAAAAACCTCAACAGGAACACGGCGCTCAGCAAGTAAACCCCGAGTTTGGTACTCGTAAAACATCCCCTCGGCATCGGCAGTCAAGAATCTCTCAAAAAATGGCTCCATGTCTACAATTTCAATGGTCCGAGAGGGAGTGCCAGTAGAGGAATGGGAATGAGCAGGGGTATCAGATAGATTCGAGTCGTGATCAGAAGAAGCAGTATCAACAAAGGCAGAACTGGAGGACGAGGCGGACTGGGTTGGCGGAGATGTTGGTTTTGGGGAATCAACATGAGAACCAACATTAACCTTTTATGCAGCTTTGGATTTCCTCCTTTCGTCCTTTGTTGCTGACACGTAGTCATGAATGGGAATATCATAAGAAGAATTAGGGGAGTACTCGAACAGATCAGGATCAAACTCGGGTTGAACCTCACGAACAGGAGATTGAGGGAGACTAACAGCAGCAGGTCTGGAAGAACTCAACACCTCACCAGTGAAAAAGTCCAGAATTATATAGGGAGGAGACGAGTACTTGGTTTCAGTAGAGCCCGGTGAAACTTTGATGAACACCGAGGGGTTTTTCTTGTCAGCTAGCTTCACAGTCTGCTTTCGGCGTGGTGTTGTCTTCTTTGCTGGCGAGGAGCAGAAGAGGTCACCGATGCAACAACTGGGGCGGTAGGCACATACTCGTCATCATCAGGGTCCTTCATCACGATAACGTCCTTGGAAAGGTTCATGTGCTCGATTGGCACATTGCGCCTAGGGCCTTCCTGACTTTTCGGGACTGCCAGCGGCACCACACCTGGAGGGATGTTGCGCAGCCTCTGCAATCTCTTCAAAGTCGAGTCCCCGACCCAGCAAAAAGTGGCGGTGATGAACGACAGACTAGGTGGATTTTCGACGTCGATCTCGTTTCCCAACTGCCCTAGAAACACCTGTGCTTCTGGGGCGGCGTCGAGCGGCACAGGAACAGGTACAACATCTTGGGACTCGTGCGGTGGCGAAGGAATCAGAGATGTTGTAATCGGTGGTGGATTTGTAGGAGAACCGCCACCTACTTTGGCACGAATGTCCAGGCCACCAATTTTAGGAAAATTCACAGGGACCTGCTCGCCGCAACGGCGCACAACTGCTGGTAACTCAGGAACGTTTGACGAAGAAGAAGGGTTCGACATCATGTAGTTGTTCAATAAAACACGAGAGCAAACATAAAAACAAAAAAGATGTTGAAGTATTAGAGAGTTAGAGAATTGAATTGCAGAGATGATATGGAAAGTGGGGTGAATGGTAAGAAAAAATAGATATTTAAGCACGCCAAAAAAAATGAATGTTGCCAAGGAGAGAGAAAAGTGAAAAATAAAAGGAAATAACCCTAATTTACCCACCAGCGGATTTGAGGCCTAAAATAGATTTTCTTTCCTTCATAAAAAAAACACCACTCCCCCATAATGTAGGATACATGATCCCAATCTACTCAACCATTATCTCAAAATCCTAAAATTAAAAATGCACGACTCCACTACAAAATTAGCCGAAAAATAGAGCAGAATTAATTAAACCATCACCACAGTAGAATTAATCTTTTACAAGATGAAATTTCACTCTCCATATTAACCCCTTTATTACCTGTCCAATCGTCCGATTACAACTCCACTGAAAAACTTGGTTATCAAGATTCAAAACATAATTAAGAGAATTCAAGAGAGACACGAACACAAGCAATAGAACTCACAACAAGAAGGCATCTTCTCAAAGTATGAATGTCCTAATTGATGCCTAAAATTCATGGCCTAAAAAGGTTAGAAAATTCACATTAAGGTTTCACTGACTTGATCAGTGTTGCTTTTCATGACTTATGACATTATAACCAACATTGATTCAGGCGAAGTCAATGGAAACAGACCCCTTAATCCAAGTTAATGACTACATCAAAATCACTCAATGGGGTGAAATTTAAAGATTGGATCATATTTCATCCAGATTTTTTTCATCTTTTTAGAGATTTGAAGAGAAATAGCTTATCTTCAGCAATTACTGTTAACACCTCTTATTTTTGGACCCGGGAGAAAACCTGTTTCTCTGAGAAAGTTCCACAATCACCTAATTGAAGAGGTTAGTCTTTTTGTCACCACTTTTATTACAACACAAGACCTTATTGCACTTTCAACCAAATTTAATGCATTCAGATTATGTATGAGAAATAAAATAAAAATGCATGCAAAAGTATACAGATGTTGTGACTGATGTTAGTTTGAGGTGTCACAACATCAAAACCAACATTGACTTATACAATGCACATACCGAGATCTCTTCTCAAACGAGAGAAGGTCACTAAATCTAATGCCTTTGTGAAGATGTCAGCAAGCTGATTGTCTGTTCCTATATGCTCAAGGATAACTATCTCTCAACCAAGTCTCAAATAAAGTGGTACCTTATGTCAATGTGTTTTATACGAGAGTGTTGGACTGGATTTTTCGAGATATCAATGGCACTGGAATTATCACAAAGCACCATCAATATTCTATTGTTTAGACCGTAGTCCTCAATCATTTGGTTCATCCACAACAATTGTGTACAAGCACTTCCAACTGTAATATACTCGGCTTCAGATGTAGAAAGAGAAATACAATTTTATTTTTTGCTAGAACATGAGATTAGATGATTACCCAAGAAAAAACAGCCCCCTGTAGTACTCTTTCTATCCACAACATCCCCAGACCAGTCCGAGTCAGTATAACTCACAAGTTCAGTGCCAGTTTCTTTAAAATACCAAACACCTAATTCAGTTGTACCAACTATATATCTAATGACTCGTTTAACAGCTTTTAGGTGAGACTCTTTAGGATTTGACTGTTATCTAGCACATAGACACACACTATAATGATATCAGGCCTACAAGTTGTTAAGTATAAAAGATTTCCTATCATGCTTATGTACATGGTGTTATCAACACCATTACCAACATCATCTCTCGACAGTTTCACAATTTTTCCCAGTGGTGTTTTCTTATGCGTTTCACTTTCTAACCCAAATTTCTTAACTAGATTCTTAGCATATTTGGACTGAGAAAGGAAAATACCATCATCCAGCTGTTTGATTTGCAAACCAATAAAGAAAGAGAGATTACCTTCCATGCTCATCTCAAATGTGTCGGACATTCGAGTTATAAACTCCTTTACCATATGCTCATTAGTAGATCAAAAAATAATATCATCTACATAAATCTGGACAATCAAGATGTGCGTATTTGATCTAAGGAGAAATAAGATTTTGTCAACTTCCCCTCGTCTAAAGTTTAAAAAGAGCAAGTGTTGAGTCAACCTCTCATACCAAGCTCTAGGAGCTTATTTTAAACCATATAAAGCTTTTTTCAGTTTTAAAACAAAGTTTGGTTTTGGGGGATCTACAAATCCTTTAGGTTGCTCAACATACACTTCTTCACTTAAAACTCCATTTAGAAAAACACTCTTTATGTCTATTTGGTGCAGAGATATTTTCATATGACAAGCAACAGCAAGTAAAAGTCTTACCGACTCAATGGGAGCAACAGGGGAAAATGTCTCATCAAATTCGATGCCTTCAATTTGAGTATACCCTTGTGCAACTAATCGAGCTTTGTTCCTCACAATGTTGCCTGCCTCATCTGTTTTGTTCTTGAAGATCCACTTTGTTTCTTTCACGTGAGAGTTTTTTGGACGAGGAACCAAATCCCACACATCGTTCTTGGCAAATTGATCTAACTTCTCTTGCATTACTTTTATCCAGAATTCGTCCTTGAGAGCATCTTCCACACGCCTGGGATCTGTTTTGGAAAGGTACAAAGACTCTCAAATTTTAGAACAGTTAGTAGACAAACAGACATACCTAACCATTTCTTTAAAATTTATCTGATGCTTTCTTGTACTCCTTTCATCTAAGTCTCTGATGATTTGGCCCGTGGGATGGTTCCTCTGAATTCTTGATGGTATGTCCCTCTGGTGTAAGTCAATGGGGTCAACTGGATCTTACTTTCTGGTTCTGAATCTGATTCTGCGGTAGCTTGAGTAGATGTTGGGTTTAATGTTGTGTTTCCAGAACCAACACCGATACCAACATCACTAGTTTCTCTGGTTTCAGCACCTGCATCTTCATTTTCAATACCTGCACTATCATCTACATCAACCGTGACATTATCTTGAGGATTTTGATCATAGACCAAACCATTATCCTCAGTAGCTTTAACTCCACTCATTAAATCGTCGAACTTGACCTCAAACATACTACGTGTCCTGAGATTAAACAACCTATATGCATGACTATTTTGGGAATATCCCATGAAGATGCATTTGTCACTTTTTGAGTCTAGTTTAGCAAGATGATTTCTATCATTGAGCACATAGCAAATACATCCAAAAATGTGAAAATAGCTCAAGTTCGGTTTTTTACCCAACAACAATTCATAGGGTGTGACACATGACCCTGGTCTAAAATATACCCTATTTATTATATGACATGCAGTATTCATAGCTTCAGCCCAAAAATATTTTACAATGCCATTAGAAATGAGCATAGTTCTAGTCATCTCAGCAAGAGATCTATTTTTACGTTCAGCTATGCCATTTTGTTGGGGAGTGATTGGTGAAAAAAACTCGTGACTTATACCTTCCTTTGAACAGTAGTTTGAAAAAGATGCATTCTCAAACTCTTTTCCATGGTAAATTCTAATCCTACCAACATTAACACTAAATCTCACACACAACCTCTTTGCAAGCTTTTTAAACACTTCAAAAGTCTCAGATTTTTCTCTTAAAAACTCTACCCAAGTAAAATGGGATAAAACATCTACAATTACTAGAACATACCTTTTACCACCAAGGCTCTCAACCTCAAGTGGTCCCATAAGGTCCATATGAAGGAGTTCGAAACAACATGAGGTAGTGAGACTTTGTACTATTAGATGTGGCACTCTAACCTGCTTTTCTTTGTGGCACGCCTCACAAACAGGGATGATCTTGGTGTTGAGCTTAGGAAGCCCATTTATAGCTTCCTCTTTGGTTAACCTATCCATCATCTTGTAGTTTACATGCCCGAGTTTTTGATGCAACACCTCAGCAGAACTCAATTGAGACAATTTGCAAAAAGCATCGCTATTGATTTGGTAGCAGTTATCTGAAGTCCTCTGACCAGTGAGGATGCAGGCTCCATTCTCCTCATAGACTTCACATTTTTCACGATTGAATTTGACACTGAAACCGCTGTCGCAGAGTTGACTTATGCTTATCAAGTTTGCATGAAGAGTTCCTTGGCCGGAGATTTGGCCATTTTCCAACGTTACAATGCCAGGAACATGAAGAGTTCCTTGGCCGATGATTTGGCCATTTGCACCTCCACCATATTTTAATTTTCCACATTGAAATCTGACAATATTGGAAAGTAGGACTTCTGATCCGGTCATGTGCTTGGAGCATCCATTGTCGAAGTACCAGGCTTCAGGGACGTGGGATTTCAGGGAGGTATAGATCATATTGCACTTGATATCATTTTTCTTGACCCAAACCTTTTTGAACTTGGAGTTGGTTTTGGTGTTGGTAACATGAGAACCAACATGGGATTCAGCTGGCACCCTTGTTCTCTGAAAATGTCTTCTCTCGCCAATAATCTTCCAGCAGAAAGGTCGAATGTGGCCTAGTTTACCACAGTGATGACACACGAACTGTCTTCTTTTCTTCTTGTGGCGTTTGGTCGATTTTTGTTCTTGGTTTGATGCTGGTGTTGGCTGATTTGGTTTGTATCCAACTCCATGTTTCTAAGTTTCTGGGAAACTCATATTTAGGATCTCGTCGAGTTTCACCTTCCCTTTGTTGAGTTTAGTAATGGTTCATTGAACCCTCTTTAGCTCAGTTTTCACTAGTTCTAACTCGGCATCCTTTTTGGTGATCAACGACTCCAATCAGACAATTATATAAAGTTGATCATCCTTTTCCTTGGTTAGCTTGTCCACCTCTTTCATAAGATCATTGACCTTGAGTACCTGTTTTCCCCAACTAACAAACAATTGCTTATGTTCAATGCTCAGCTTCTCGTACTCGTCAAGATATTCACTAACCTCTGCATTCAGGCACACGATGTTGGTTTCGATGTTACTAACATGGATGTCGTCGTCCCACATAACATTGGAAAATAGGGATGGAATAGGTTCAGGCGAGTCGGAATCGTTTACATCTTCAGTATACTCTGTAGCAACCATGCTCTTTTTCCTGAGAGTGTTAGCACACACTCTTGTAGTGTCCCCAACCCTTACATTCATGACATTGTACTTCACTGAGTGGCTTTGGGGAGCTGGATGCACTGGATACCGAAGGTGAAGACTGGGATCTGGAGAGAATGCACCCAGGGAACTTTGATGTGGGCACCTGTGGCTTGGTCTTTGAACTTGATCCTCCAATGTTGTTCTTCTTCTTCAAGAAGTTATTAAAGCGTTGAGTCACATAGGATACTTCTTCTTCCTCAAGAGTGGTGGTTTCTGTCTTTTTCAGAAACCCTTTCAAATCAAAATCCTCATCATCTTCATCATCGTTGTCGGAGTTAACATCGGGGAGGAGAGAGCAACATTCTTATCTTTTGAGTTGGAGCCAAGGTGTTCCATCTCAAATGTCTTGAGAGAGCCAACTAAAGTGTTGAACTCTATGTCATCAGTATCCTTGGATTCTTCTATGGCCACCACCTTAATGCTGAACTTCTTTATGATGGATCTTAGTAGTTTTCCCACAAGGCGTGAGTTTGTTACTAGTTCGCCAAGATCTCCTCACTCGTTTGCAATATCCAAGAGTCTCATGGCGTAGTCCATGATGGACTCCTTTTCATCCATCCGCATGGCCTTGAAGGTAGATGTCAACATTCTCAGTCTTGATCTCTTCACGCTCTTGGTCCCTTCACATACCCATTGCAGTGCGTCCCACGCATCTTTTGCTGATTCACACTTCTTGATAACTCTGTAGTAACTTGAGTAAACATATCCACAGAGGGTGTTGATGCACTTAGAATCCCAGTTTGAAGTGGCTACTTCATCAGCAGTCCAATCTTCTTCATTCTTGATGATGGTATCACCCTCGACATCAGTAACACGGTTTTTCCCATCCAACCAGAATGGTTCTCCATGCACGTTCATCGATATTCTTGATATGCCACCGTATTCTCTGTTTCCATAGAGAATAGTTCCCTCCATTAAGAATCGGAGGCCTTGGATTGCCTTGAGCATCCATAGCACCTAAACAGATAAGGATCAATACTTAAAAAGTTAAGTAACCCTCTCTAGATGCCAATTGTAATTTCGTAGGTATATGGTTTTGAAAATAAGTATCAGTAGATGATGTTGTTCTCAATGTTAACCAACACTGAAATCAACATCAACCGGAGTTTAACTAAAATATGCAGCGAAAATTCAAACTCAAGAACATAACAATTTAAATTCAGTTCACAAGTAAAAGTACTTCTGAACTTGGGTGTACAAACCCAAAAACTATATTATTTTCTTTGTTCACGATCAATACAAAAAGATAAGAAGTAATATATGAAAACTAAAGTACCAAACATATGATACTAAATACTTTTCACCTAGATGAAAGATCTCCTCTGTTGGTCACGCAACTTCGAAGACCTTCTTGATCTCGGACCGTGGCTCCAAGTAGTTATCTTGCTTGTGTTCTTCCTTGCTGTTTGCGTCGCTGGCTTATTCAATTCCTTGTGTCTCAAAAACCATGTCAAAGTCTTTGTCTTCTCTTGTCTTAAATAGACAACCCTGGAATCCTAGACTTGGTAAATAAGTAAAACAAATCCTAAAAATAATTTAGAAAACTAAATAAAGTCCTAAATACAATCTTGGAAATAAAATCTAGAGTCCTAGTTTATTT
Source organism: Phtheirospermum japonicum (assembly GCA_014905375.1). Taxonomy (NCBI): domain Eukaryota; kingdom Viridiplantae; phylum Streptophyta; class Magnoliopsida; order Lamiales; family Orobanchaceae; genus Phtheirospermum; species Phtheirospermum japonicum. The sequence continues at coordinate 476,999 of BMAC01000725.1, read as the reverse complement.
TGTGCCCAAGAAAGGCAAACAAACAAAATAGGAATTATTGTCAAGAATAAATTCCCAACAAGGTAGGATAATAAACACCGGATAAAGTCACGGTGGTATCGCTAAATTTTTTTAAAAGGAACATCATATTATAACAATCATCCCACGCATTGGTAAATAAAATGAAATCAAGACTATCCGTATTAGCGGAGACATTATCAAATGAAATTGAAAAAAATTTGTTACCTAAATGATACTCGGATAAGTTATTGGACATTTTGCGCGAAATATTCACCACGGTATGCGAACTATTAAACTCTATATATGCAAATGTTTTTGTAAAGTTCACGAATTATCAAACCAATGGCATATGATTACCATATAATTATTATTATGATGTGAATCCATCCAAATATCTGAACATATAGAGACACTTTGAGACAAACTATCAAATATTGAAATCAAATTCAACGTATACTCACCAACCATTTTTTAAATATTACGAGTAACTTTATTTCGTGAAATCCTAGTGCTAAATGGATTAAATGCACCCCTCGTATAATCTTCATAATGACTACCATGCACATGATTAAACGAAAGACTCATAACGGAAATAAATCTTGCAAGAACTTTTTTAAGACCACTTTCGCTATATTGATATAAATTAGAACTCGTACCTTGGCCGTCGGCGCCGGCGGTAGATGAAGATGAGAAGTGTAATTGTATTCGAGAGTTATCAACATCGTATTTAACGGGATACTTCTTCTTCATGTTGTATTTGAGCATCCCGTAACCTCTATTATTTTTAGAACCAAAGACGTAATGAATCTTGCAAATAATTGCATTGTGCCCAAACTACACCATTGATATTCGTTCTTATGAAATGCAATCGGAAGATGGGGGACTGATATTCCTTCAATTTTGATTGAGGCGGTGGCATATCACCCGCTTCTTCCTCATCTTCATCCAAATTGATGTCGGCCAGCGGATTAGATTTGTCGGAAGTGGGTAAATCCTCATCAAAATTGGTTTGATTATGCTCGCTGAAGTTGATTTGATTATATAAGTTTTCAACTTCTTCCGACGTCATCTCATCGGGAACATAATCTCCTACAACGGCCGAAGGTTCTCGTCGAGATCCTCGACCTCCAACTCGGCTTCGGCCTCGATGAGATTCTCGAATAGTATTAGTATTAATATCACGAGAAGAGCATTCCATAATAATATTATAATGGAGAATTAAGTAAAACGATATTAAGAAGAAGATTATTGATAGTATATTTTGCACAAATTAGCAACTTCAAACTTGAAAATATAAGAGAAGAAGAAGAATATTATAGATGAATTGGTGTGAGGATTGGTGTTGAAGAGTGGGGTATTTATAGGTGTAGAAATGGATTTAAACAAAAAATCAAAAAACTAGCCGTTGGGAACCGCCAATTTTGGTTAACCGGCGATTAAATCACCAATGACTAGTTTTATTGACCGTTGATCTTCAATGATGATCCGAGTCATTGATTTCAAACGGTAAAAAACTAGTTGGTTTAACCACCGGTGAACCGTCGTTATTTTTTTTCAATTAACCAGCAGTTTCGGTTGGCTGAAAACCATAATCGAAACCGAACCGCCGAAATTCAGTTTGCGGTTTTGGTTTTAACCGAAATCGACGGTCAACTGTCAATTGTAACCGTTGACTGGTTAAAAACTGGCGGTTAACTGGCTAACCATAACTGTCGGTAACATCTCTAGCCATACCCCCTGTCAACAAATATTAATGGGTATCGATTGATATCCGAAAAATTTGCTGACGGGTATACCCATCAACTGCCGTCAGCAAATGCTTACGGGTTCAATAATCCCGTCAGCAATTAATTTGCTGAGGCTGAAAATGTTGACAGGCAGTACCCGTTAGCAAATTGATCGCTGATAGGTTTGCTGACGGATCCGTCCATCAGCAAACGATGTTTTTTTTTTATAATGCTGGTCAATATAAGAATATATGATTTAGTACTAATTTGCAGTACAAAATAATTCGATAATAAATTGTCTCTATTCTTATGGATATTTCAAGTAAAAAACAAAGATCTGGTTCATTTATATTCCAAATTGTATCACCACGAGCTTGTAACTCAAGTGATATCACTAACCCCTTATAATGGTGTTGATAAGGGTTTAAACCCTGAACCTCTCTCTCTTTTTTTTTTTTAGGTATATCTTTACTTTTTAACCACTATGCCCAACTGATTAAAACAATATTTTAATTCATATCAATACAATTACAAAAACTTTACTTGTGATATTATTGAGATTTGTACTACTTCATGAATACATTCGATTTAAAGTTTTAAAATTTATAAGAATGCATAACATATAAATAATACTTATGGTATATTGGTATATATATATATATATATATATATATATATATATATATATACTCATGAAGGAGTAACACATCAAATCAATCATTACTACTTGATAATGCCCCAAAGAGCATATTTATTATACAAAACTTATCATTTTATATATATATATATATATTTAAAAGTGATAAGTTTTGTATAATAAATATGCTCTTTGGGGCATTATCAAGTAGTAATGATTGATTTGATGTGTTACTCCTTCATGAGTATACTTGGTTTTTTAATATTGCATACAACAAAGTGTCATTTTTCAAAAGCAATAAGTATCATTGAATATTTGACATAAATAGCACTACTTCAGGAGCAATATATCAATATTCTTCATGAATATAAAATTGACAAATAAATATATAAATGATTTACAGGGGCATATAATGTTTGCAAGAAATATTATTATTAGTAATACTACTTCAGGAATAACAACTTAATTATAATGTAAATAATACGATAACAACATGTAAATAATGCTTTTAGTAATTAAATAAGACATATAAAAAATATTTCTTCTAGAGCTTTGTTAATATTCTTCTGGAATACTATATATTATTTTTCATCAGAAAAATACGGGTTATATATCTTATAAATATACATGATTACATGTTTTATCAAGAAGAGTAAAACGCAGTTTGTTATTTCAAATCTATCATACTTGCATATGAATTGTGTCATTAAATTAATCGACAAAACAAAAATGGAACCAAATGAATATTATAAATTCATATTGATGAGTAGATCCCTTTAGAATCATATTAACTATAATATTTGGGATGCATCTCCTCTTAACCAAAATCACATCACGAGAATTACTCTAATTAACATATAATGCACATTAACAACTATGCAATGTTATCAAAGAAAAATGGGGGTAAAATTTTATTTGATATCACACCCACAATCAAGTCTCAAAATAGAAATGTATAAAATACATAGATTATGCTTCATGCTTGCCCGTGATTATCAATTCAATAAGATAAAGTTTCTAATATCATGAATGCAGATACACGATAAAGTTTCAAGACAATTATCTAATTGTATCAGCCATTTTCTTCTTAATAAAAGATATAATTCGTTAAAAACTCTATAAGAACAAGAATAAATTCACAATTAAAACACATAAATTTGGATTAACATCTATATCAAAAGAGAAAATATATACCTTCATTGGATAGTCTCATCCTGATAAATATGTGTCGGTGGATAGATTCTCAAAACTTTTTGATGAACTTGTGGACACGCTCTCAAATAAAGGTAACTAATCTCATGAAATAAAAATATTTGATTTAGAACTATAATGTTAACATGACATAAATATTAAAAAAATTTCAGTAATACGTATCATATATCATAACATGTGATACTTTAAGAGCACAATAAATTAATTTAGTTTTAAAAAAATCCATATTCTTTACGAATATTGAATTTTGATATTATTTAAGTACAAGTATGGATGGTTCTTTTAAAAACATAGAATATTCTTCACGAATATTGAATTATCACATGAAATAAGAATAAGTACTTATATTATGTTGAAATTTACACTTAGTTGTTCTATTTAGGAGAAACAACTTGAATTTATATAATTAACACACATGATAGAAAAATAAAATAGTCAACAATAATTAAATAAAAAAAATTGCTTCTTCAATAGCAGTTGTAGATCTCATAATATTTTTCAAGAATACATATTTCTCCAAGAAATACAACAATATATCGACAATATAATGTTTTTTCAGGAAACAACTTTAAACCCGTGACCTTTTGATAATGATAGAGATATATAAAATCGATCTCGACCGTCCAAAATTAATAAAATTAACTTGTATACATGTCTTAAACAATATATACAAATATCAGCTTGATAAAACGGTTAGATTATGTGAAATCAACTTTTGAAAAAATCTATTCCATGAAAAAAAATGTCTAGTTCACAATCCATTATTGGACTCCATAGAGATCAAAATAAGATCTCCATCTTTCAAATCTTAAATCGATAAGTCTCAAATGCATAGTAAAAATTTGAAAGCGATCAAATGGTTAAAACTTTATGAAACATTTCTGCAAATTTTCTACGTAGAGTTATTTTAGTTTATGAAGGTTTGATTTTGAAAGAAATCAATTTCTCATATGTTTTTTTTTCCAGGAAACAACTTTAAATCCGTGACCTTTTTGATAATGATAGATATATATAAAATCGATCTCTTCCGTCCATAATTAACAAAATTAACTTGTATATGTCTTAAAACAATATACACAAATATCAGCTTGATCCAACGGTTAGATTATATGAAACCGTTTTTTTGAAAAAATCTACACCGACGATTTCATGAAAAAAACTGTTTTGTTCGAAATCCATTATTGGACTCAAACTGTCTTGTTCGGAATATCAAAATAACATCTCCACCGTTCAGATCATCGATAAGTCTTGAATAGACAGTAAAAATTTGAAAGTGATCAAATGGTCAAAACTTTATGAAACGGTTTTGCATGCATAGAGAATTTTTGCGCAAATCTTTTTCTATTTTTTTGTTTTATGAAGGTCTGGTTTTGAAATATATTAATTAGAGATTCATGTTGTGTTGTGAAACTAGAGAAAAGAAAGTGAGACAAATGAGAGAAGAGAGTGATCAACGAGTGTGCTTTATTATAAGAACTAAAGTTTTTTTATAAGTATAAAATTAGGGGTTTAGAGGTAGGAAGATTATTCAAATAATATATAATTATTTTAATTAGTTAATTAAAACATATTCGTATTTTTACACAAGCTAGTGTTTTTTTTTTCTTTTAAATTTGTTAAGAAGAGGAGTAATTTGTTGTCTTTTTGGTAAATTTGAAGCAGAATTAGCGCGCGTCAGTGTGAAATTTAGAGCGCCTTTAATTAAAACGCCTCAATCCTCGCAGATGAGTCAGATCCAATCTACACCGTCTATTCTTCTCATCGACGGTTAACAGTTCACCCAAACAGACGTGGACAGCTATCCACAACCGTCGATTATTGTACTGAATCCAACGGCAGTCGAGCACCCTATCCCCAGGACCCCTTCTATATATAAGACTCCATTTCTACACTTTAATCAGAAATTCAATTAGCTCAAGCGTAAATCTTATATTCCAAAAGCAGAAGAAAAATGTCAGGAAGAGGAAAGGGAGGCAAGGGTTTGGGGAAGGGCGGAGCCAAGCGTCACAGGAAGGTGCTCAGAGACAACATCCAGGGTATCACCAAGCCGGCGATTCGCCGTTTGGCTCGCCGTGGCGGCGTCAAGCGCATCAGCGGCCTTATCTACGAGGAGACTCGTGGAGTTTTGAAGATCTTCTTGGAGAACGTCATCCGTGACGCTGTCACCTACACTGAGCACGCTCGCCGCAAGACTGTTACGGCAATGGACGTCGTTTATGCTCTCAAGAGGCAGGGCCGCACGCTTTACGGTTTCGGAGGTTAGGGGTTTGTGGGGTTAGGGTTCGGGGCTTGTGGATTTGTATAGATTGGGGAACAATTGTTGTTGGGAATTTTCTATTCAGGATTATTTGCGATTTGGATGTTGTTGATGCATTTGATTTAGAAAATGTCTCTTCCCCAGTTGAAATATTTTGATTATTATGCTTACAGTATTATTTTTAATTGAGGAGCCTTTTTGTGAGTTATCCACATTTTCTGGTTAAAGGAAAGAAAAATAGATGATTTAAGTTACAAAATTTGTTTCAACTCAAATCACCACCTTATTTATTTATTTCAAGTTCAATTGGTGTATAAATTTTGATTTTCATATAAGTCTATATGAAGCTCGAGTAAATGCAAACAAAGAATCACACGTATGAGAACTGCTTTGAAGATCCCAACATTATTGTCCTTGAGTTTTTAAACTTACAAATTGAACAGCACATACCTAAGTTTTTAAACTTCACAGATTGAACAACACCTTTTGATTTTGGTTCAAATTAAACGTGCTTGATTTCCTCTGGCGATTAGATTTTGACTTGGCTGACTTTCTTGGATATGCACTAAAGTATACAATTGACAGTTGTTGTAAATTGGATTAATTCTAATTAAATGGTACAGCGATAATTCATGTTAATGAATTGTATAGGATTATTCTACGTGTCGTGTAGATAATCGTAGCATTTTGAATTTCTCAAATCCATTTATTGGTGAATGAGAAATGATGCTTGGAAGTTGAACGGTTTGCTTTAATGCTTTATCGGTTATCCCACATTGAATGTTAGTCAATGTGGAAGAGAGTTTAAAAATGATTACATTTCTTTAATGTACATCCCTTCAGCGTAGCCGAAGGCGGAGCCGAGCGGATCCGAGCCCGAGCCCGGTCCCGGACCCGGACCTCGGTCCTGGGTCCTGGGTCCTGGGCTCTGGGCTCTGGGCCTGGGCCTGGGACTTGGGACTTGGGTCTTGGGTCTTGGGTCTTGGGCAATTGGTCCGATTGAGTTGGTCCGTATGGGGTTCGGGTTCTGGCTCAACCCTGGTTTCATTTTTGAACCTTCACGCACCTGACCGTTACGTAACGGCTGGCTCTTGACCAGTCAGACGGTTTCAACTTTTGAAATTAAGGTCGTTTTAATTGGCAGCTGCTGTAACCCTAATTGAACCCCTATATAAGGGTGAGACTCCTACATTCCCCAGCACTTTCCATACGGATAAACACCTGAACATTTGGAACAGCAAAATCATATTCTGCAATTTCTTTTTCAAGGCTCAGTTCATATTCTTTCAGTTCGCCGGAACCCTGATATTCACGGTGCTGTGATATCACGGGACAAAGTCGTTTCATCTTTGGAGACGAATAGCCAAAACCGAAGGGCACTACCGGGGCTATTTCGTCTTGCGGACAGAGATTAAATCTCGAGTCGACTAGATATATTTGTTTTCTGTCTTTATATTTCTTTTTCCAGTTTTTGTGCTC
>BMAC01000725.1:422348-453720 GCA_014905375.1 Phtheirospermum japonicum | reverse complement strand
TAGCTGTGGTAAATTGTATTGAGTACAATTAATCGCAACATCATCGACCTAATGAAAGCGTCGGAAATTAAATAATCATCGACCTAATGAAAGCGTCGGAATTAAACAATCATCGAAAGCATCGGAATTAAACTATCATATCACCATCAAGCCATATAGGATCAAAACAAAACTGACACAAAGTTCTCAGCATGTATTCCAACTTTGAAGATTAAACTGCTTTGATTGGCAATAAATTAAAAACATATACCACTGGAAAGCCCTTCGCGTCTAGTTTCCAACGCAAAAATCGGATCTTAAAATGGATAATCCAACAGTGAGTTATGACCAATTTACTGAAGTGTGGTAGTGCAGTATTTTCATACGGGAATTTGAAAGGATGAGCAACTCTTAGTGTGTTCATAACCATATAAAATCAAAATAAGTTCTCATCAACCGAATGTTAAATCTCCCCACAAAATAAAATCACATAAATCCAATTTAGCACTCTCCACGCATGATTAATATCTCATCATTCATTCTATCAAAACCATGAAAAGAATTTCAAAACCAAATCTATCCAACCCCATGGATAATTAATATTTAATATAATCACATGAACCATATTTTTACCTCTATTAAATCAAATAAACCATAAGTCTATCCCCATATAAATCAAGTCCATCAACAAGTATCCCATATGACAACCACATCAATCAACCAAACCATATCATCCTCATTTAAACACATCTAAAACAAAATAAATACTTATCTCGATTTTTGATGATTTTGTTGCATTTTGTTGATGCACTACCTCATCACCTTAGATTTCGAGCAACAAAATGGATCATCCCTGAATATCTGAACACGCGACCTCATCGCGTTTGTTTGCGTTGACCATTCCCGAGTTAAGGTTCAAGCAACACATAAAGTAATTCTCAAAAACCAACATTAATACAAACGAATAGACCTCACTCAATCCGTTAGTATATGATCAATAAATAAAACGCAAGCATCACAACCTTTATTCGTGTTCACAAATCTTCAAAACTTGATCTCCACCGCTATTCATATTTAACCACTATATATCGTACATATTATACCCAAAATTCAACTCCGTCCAACAATTATAGTGTACATAACTTAATTCTCAAAAGAAATTAGACAAGCAATTTTTGGAAACAAGATCAGCTCTATTTAAAATTCGTTATAAAATTTCTCAAACACATAATCAGATCTCCACCGTTCAAATTAAACTTCAACATGTTCATATTAACATATCCAATTTTCGAGTTGATCCAACGGTTATATTATGCACAATCGTATTTTGAAAAATACCGCGCAGGATTTTCCGAAAATAAAAACTGCTTCGATCGAAAATTTATATAAATTCCCTCACATCTCAAAATCCGATCTCCACCGTTCAAAACGTAATTTAAAAGGTCCTTGACGTTTTATAAAAATTTCAACGTGATCTAACGGTTGAAACAGTAGAAAACCTACGAAAATTGTGTACCTCACGTCTTTCGCTCAAGTACTCGATGTCCCTCTTTCCCACAGACGGCGCCAATTTGATGAGTCCAAAAAGTTGAACTACCAAATAAAGGGGGTACTAACCTCAAAAGAGATCAGCGACCTGAATTGGATATTGAATATGTCATAGCGACCTGAGAAGCCTCCTCGAATCTCCTAGCGACCTCGCTGATCCTGCAAAACAGCGTCTCGAACGGGTAGGAGTCCCACCCCCCAACCCGTTAAGACTCTCCGATGCTTAAGTCAATATTAACTCATGAAAATAATGAGAGGTATGCACCTCCTTTTATAGATACAAGAGAAGTCCTTGGTTACCTTCTCCTACCACAATTCCATAAATACAACAACTGTCTTATAATTAGGATTCCTCTCATATAGTAAATTCCCATAAACAATAAATCTCTCAATAAAGTACCAAAATAAGCCGGAGCTTACGGCCCACCAGGCCCATAACAATCCACATACATCAAACCCACAAACAGGCTCAAGTACTCAACCCAAATTACAAGAGATCGCGACCCTATATGAAAAGTCATCCCCATACTACAGGTCGCTACCCTTCACAAACAGCTCGCTAATACCAAAACAGCTCGCTCACTTCTCAAAATCACAACACAGCTCGCTCATCTTTTAGGAGGAACACCCTCTCCCATAAATGAGGTCGCTTACCATAAATAACCTCATAAATCAAATAATATTACGTATGAATATTTTAGTCCGCATCAATTATGTTATTTTTTAATATTGATTTGAATTGTATAAAAACTCTACACACACACATGTTGATTTCATTAGATCCACCTTTAATTTGACTATGATTAGTTTTTTATGTTGTCTTTATGTTTTGCTATGTTCTTTTTTTGGTTAGTTCTCTGGTTGTGTATGTGTGTATGTTCATAGACGAGAATTATATTAATATGAACTTCTCACCTGATAATCATTACGAGGTTCTTCATTATATGCCTATGGGTAGGATGAATAGATCATAATTTAAATTTGCGTGGTTGTTCATTATCCTACACAGAATATTCCCATGGCTGCACCTTAATTTGTAAGGAATAATTTGATTTTTGGATCATTACGTTGGACACTTTCAATAAAAGGTGTGTAATGTTGGCAAATATTAAATCACTTCTTTTAAATTGATAAATTCATCAAATAAGTTCCTTTTTTATCGCGTTCGGTCTCAAATGTTGATGTGGCATGATTAATTTAATTTCTTATCATTTTTTATTTAATTTTAAATATTAAATAGAGGAAAAAAGTCATTTTTTGCCCTACCCATTTAATTCTTTTTTCCCTTTCTTTCGGACCATTTTTTTCTTTTATTTATTTCTTTCTTTCGGACCCACCCAGCATCCTCCACCTCGACGGAACCCAAGATCCTCCACCTCCTCTCCGGCTGCTCCAACATTCTCCGCCTCCATGACGCCTACGAGGACGACGGCTGCGTCCACATCGTCATCGATCTTACTCTCCCTGCTCAAATATCTCAATTTTCAATTCACTTACCTTTTTCTTTATCTCTCTCCTCCAATATCTCAATTTTCAATTCACTTTTTACCTTTTTCCATCTCTCTCTTCTCCTAAATTTGTGTGAAAAAAGCAAAACGACTTGTATTGTCAAACAAGAATTTTACTCTAAAACGACTTATATTTTGAAATAGAGGGAGTATAATTGATGATGAATCTGAGATTCTAAGTTTTGCTGTCTGTAATGATGAATCGATTTGTTGTTATTCTAAGTTAGTTTCTTTCGATTTGCTGTTATTCTAAGTTTTTTTTGTTGTTTGTAAAAACTAATTATTGGTAATGATAAAACATTTACTTGTTATATTTTGGAAAAATATGTTAATGGTAATGAAAAAAAGAAAGAAATAAAGGAAAAAAAAATACTGAATGAAAAGAATAAAAATGACTTTTTTCATCTATTTAATATTAAAAATTAAATAAAAAATGATAAGAAATTAAATAATTATGCCACGTCAGTATTTGGGTTCGAACGTGATAAAAATAAACCTTATTTGATAAATTTATTAATTTAGAAGATGTGATTTAATACTTGCCAATATCATGTATTTTTTTATAAAGTGGCGAATATAATAGATTAAAAATAAATTATTCTTAATTTGTAAATTACAAGTGGTAAGCTTATACGGTGAATGTGTTTATTGTATGATGCCGTTATTACCATTTCTTAGTATCAAAAGAATGATGTAGAAGTACTATTTTTGGATTTCCCACCATGTACAAAATCTCAATCAGTAATTAATAAGGTATCAATGTTAACACCATTTACGAATAATCAAATAAAAAAAATAATATTTTTGAGATCATAAAAATTCAAGATTTTGTTTTAAAAATAAATTTAGTTACCATGTTTGAAAAGTATCATTCAATGATTGAGATCAATAATTCAATATTTTAGTAAGAAAATAATTTTGACTAAATATTTAATGATGTTACCATTTTTATTATTTTGGTAAGAATAATAATAAACATTTCACTTTCATTCTGAATAAATAGAAACTAATTAAATATACAACTTCACTTACTAAATCTTGGCCTTTTCAGTCTTGCACGTATGGCAATTATTAATTAATAATTAAATTTAAACATATTCTCATAATTATGAAATGTTATGCAGAACACCGTATGATTAACTTGTAATGTACAAATAATTTAACCAAGATATATTAATTATTTAAAAGCATCTTATCGTGTTATACCTTTCAAGATGTTTGATTTAATATCTAAAATATTTTAGGACTTTTATAGAACATTGATTATAAGCTATTAATCCAGACACTGTATATGTATATATATTGATTAGTTTGATATCTATAATTGGACACTATAATTATGCCGTGTACATTCAAATTAACAAAATATGACATGTATCACTAAAGATTCTCATGTCATGGTAAGTTACACCGACACGGAAATTAGACTTGTCACACGACACGATAACACGCTTATGACACGTAAATTATAATGTAAAACAGGACACGATACGAGGCACACGACACGACAAAATATCGTATTTTGAAGTGTCCGTACATCATATATAAATGAAATAAATTTTATTATTTTTCATGTCATAATAAAATTAGTTCTTGAGATTGTACTTTGCAAATATATTACTAGAATTTCATTGATTATCTAGATAATAAAATGTAAAGTACATTTCATCCAATAAAAAAATATTTTTATAAACAATCACTTATACAATCACCCTAAATAATGCATAATTTTTGTTATTAAAATTTTCTCCTCTGAATTTATTTGTATGCTTGATTTAAAGAGTGTGTTCTTATAAATCCCGCGCAATACATACATCAAATTTATATCTCATTATTGAGAATTAAAAGAAGAAAATAGTTCAAAATTATTTTCTTCAAATTAAAATAAAAAATAAAATAGTCAATGTTGTCTACAATGAGTTTTTTAAAATTTAAAGTGAATAACACACACATACACCCCCCCATATATATATATATATATATATATATATATATATATATATATTGTTTTAATAATTCAATTTTTGAAGTTGATAAAATTTCTTTAACATCCGCGTATTAATAATATAGTATATAAGGTAGTTTCTCAAATTTTAAATTGAACATATTTTTACTTATTATTTAATATTCACTAATTCTTTTGTCTACCTATAAATAATACATGTTTTTTGTTTTTTTTCATTTTTATACATCCTAAAAAACTTAGGTTTTAGATGATATTCTAGAATCACTCTCTATGAATCTTTCTCGCCGCCCTCTTTGTATCGCAAATCTTCTTCACTTTTTCTTTATTCTCTTTCTAACTAAGTTTTCATCAAAAATCAATAAAGGTGATTTCTACAATTGAAGATTTAGTCGGTTTTAGGAAAAAATTGAAAACTCAACCGGTTGTCTTAAGAAACATTCACTCGAGATGGAGTTTCCGACGAACTCACTATATTAAATCTCCAGAATTTATTTGTTTTCTCAATCGATGTTCCTCCTTTTCTTTTTTAAATAAACACTCACTCGGGATAGGGATTATTAAATTATTAAACTTTCAGATGAATAATGGACCTCTGTGATTCATATACATTTTCTCTATTGTTTTAAGTTTTTCGATCAATGTTTATGTAGATTTCGGTTATATCGTGGTTATACATATAGGGCTCGTTTGGTTGGGGGATGGGATGGGATTAGGATGGATAAATGAAGTTATCCCACTTAATTAAACGTTTGGTTATAAAGACTATGGCCCGTGATGAATATCCCGGCCCGCGTCTAATCCCTTATGTGGGGTATAACTCTATCCCACCCCTCCCCATCGAATAGTTTATCCAGCCAATAGTCCCAAGGATGAAAAGACAATGATATCCCTCCATTTCAATGGATAAAGTCGATTAGGCCCTTTCACAATCATTTAATTACAGTTCACCCACAATAAATAGACAAACCTGAAACTCAAACCCTAGATCCATTTACTGCAAAATGAATGTAAAACCAAGAAGAAACTCTCTGGCGGCGACGTCTTCTTTTATAGATGGACTACTCTGTCTGCTTCCACGACGGAAACATAGGATCAGTCGCATTCTCCATGGCCATCTGTCTATATTCTTTCCTGTTGTGTTTTATTCCTTTCAATTTTCTTTTTCTATGTTGGAATATTGCTGTTTCTATTATCCATTTGTTCAGAAGTAGGCTTGCTGTTTTAATTTATTCTGAGTAACGCTGGCATTGAACTAATTGAAGGCCGTGGCAAGGTTGGGTAATAATCACTTTCCGTTCTAACCAAAAAAGGCCCATCTGTCCAGTTTTCTAATTGTTGTTTGGAATTTTCTTGATTCGTGTGCAGATTGTGGACCCACACACAGTGGACGTGGATGGAAAGATTTACTTGGCAAAAAACATTCTTATTTCGGTTGGTGGGAGTCTTTTCATTCCTGATATCCCTGGAAGTGAATATGCTATGGATTTCGATGCTGCCCTTGATTTGCCTTCGAAGCCTGAAAAAATTGCTATAGTTGGGGGTGGTTACATTGCGGTTAAGTTTGCTAGCATCTTCAATGGCTTGATGAGCGATGTCCATGTGTTTATAAGGCAGAAAAGGGTGCTGAGAGGTTTCGATGAAGAGGTTTGTTCCCAATGAAATCTTATTCTATTATAATAAACATATAATTACTAAAACAACCTCTCTCTCTTTTTTTAAAATCTAATTACGAAAACTAATTCAATTAATTTTCGATATTACAATACCAGGGGTTTTGTAATTTTGAAAGATAGCTTTTTTTTTTTTTTTTCCAATTCTCTCTAATTAAACCTTAGAATAAATAAATATTGTGCAGATAAGAGACTTTGTTGGAGTCAGTAAGGGGAATTGAGTTTCATAGTGAGGAGACGCTCATGCTATAACCAAGTCATTAGATGGGTTGCTATCTTTGAAAACTAATAAGGGAACAATTGATGTTTTTTCTCATGTTATGTTTGCAACAGGGCGAAGACCAAATACGAAGGTGATGACTTTTCATGTGTTGTCAAATAAATTAGTGGACACCTAAGAATGTCGTGGTCACTGTCCCAGCCTACTTCAACGACTCTCAGCGCCAAGCCACAAAGGATGCTGGTGTCATTGCTGACCTCAAAGTAATGCGTATCATCAACGAGCCCATAGTTGCAGCCATTGCTTATGGTCTTGACAAGAAGGCCACCAGTGTCGGCGAGAAGAACGTCTTGGTCTTCGATCTCGGTGGTGGTACCTTTGATGTCTCTCTCCTGACCATTGATGGTGGTGAAGTAGTTTTTGTTTGCTTTTATCCACTGTTATGGAAAATTGAATGGATGACTTGGTTTCTAATATTTGTATGGCTCCGTTTGTGTTTGGACACTATTGTTCTGGTGATTTTCCACGCATGTTTTGGAAGAGAAACTTTGGTTTAACAATTATGTTTTTTTATTTTTATTTTTCTTTTGATTTCTATCACATATTTTAATTCAAACTTTTTTTTTTTGGTAATTTCTGATACAAGTTTTAAATTTTACCATAATATAAAAATAGCAAAACAAAGTCAAGCTCTTATACGGAGAAGTTTGGAATATATATTAAATAATCAAAATGGTATGTTTGTATTTTATCCATTTTATCCCTACCAATCAGGGTTAACAAACGCAGGTCCTGAAATCAGGCTTGACTCCCCCACAAGATTAATCAATGGAAACGAACAGGGAATAGTTTTATATGTACAGTGACCGGGTTCAAATTGTGATAAAACTGCCCTATCCCATCCCGAACCAAACGAGCCCATAATGTCAAACTAATCAAGCTAGCGCAACCAGTAAAGAGTGCAAAGTTCTTGATTATGTTTGCTAATTTGTATTCTTATTAACCTTTACTTCTTTTCAATTACTTTGTTCTAATTACATCGTGTTTGTTTTTTCACGTGATTGTTTTTGATTTTATACTACCGGGGACAATTACAATCTGTGGTAATAATAATAATAATAATAATAATAATAATAATAATAATAATAATAATAATAAATCAAAAGCCCTTGAATATCAGCCTAGTGTTCAGAAAAATCATTTGATAAATTAAAAGCCCTTGAATTGTTTTTGATTGTTTGTATCAGAAAAATCTCTTTATCCTAATTTGTATATTTAAATTATAAGTCTCATTGATAATTGTGAATCTGATTTGACAATAATTTACCGTATAGGTTTTTCGTGTATACTTGCTTGTGATTGCGATTCTGAGTGTACTGGTCTTTGATGATGTTGATATTTTTAAAACATTAATCATGAAATTATTAGGCGTCGTGTTTTTTTTGAGTGAATTTTCTATGGTTGAATTCTGCCGCTAATGATAAGAATTTTAAAAGGTATATATTCTATCTATGAAGTACGCGTTAACACCGTTGATCAGGTTTGTTGCACCAGGATTTGTATTTGATACAATATCAAATATTCACGTCAGCAAATATGCAGGTATTGAGGTATTATATGGATTTAGTAAGCGAACTCTTCC
The DNA here is from genome assembly GCA_014905375.1 of Phtheirospermum japonicum. NCBI lineage: Eukaryota > Viridiplantae > Streptophyta > Magnoliopsida > Lamiales > Orobanchaceae > Phtheirospermum > Phtheirospermum japonicum. The sequence continues at coordinate 445,187 of BMAC01000725.1, read as the reverse complement.
TCTAGAAGATGTAATATTTCTGAGAGGCAGGCGACTTATTGTGAGGAGCGGTGACCTCTCGTACAAGGGTGGCGAGCTCTTATGAGATAAGCGATATTAAAACAGCTCGGCACTGAGTAGTAGCTTGGTGCTGAGAGCTGAGTTTCATGATTTAACATGGTTTTGGGCCCTATTGGGCTAATATGAATTATTTTATGGGGTCCCAACGGATTAAGATTATAAACATGGTTATCGGCCCATGGTTATTACGGTAATTTAGTGAGAGTTCTCATATCTATGGAAACTTAGCATACATGAGGAATTCTAATTCTAAGTCGGTCGCTATTTTTAGAATTATAGTTCTAATAGGAGATGGGAACCACATCTCTCATTATATAAAGAGGACTCAGGTCTCATTCTTTCTCTCTAAGTTGATTTTATCCTACGTTAAAGCTCTCGTATAACTCTCTCGAACACTTTCTGACTTAAGCATCGGAGGGCCTACGCTAAGGCTATCCACCGCCTGGATTGGGTTTTGTTCGGCAGGATCTATCAGGTCACCAGGATTTCCTTGGAGATCTATCAGGTCGCTGCTCACATATCTAAGGTTGATTGGGTTGCTGATTACGTATTTAAGGTCAACACTTACTTTTCTTGGTGAACCAATATTCTTGGTCACATCAAGTGGTGTCGTCTGTGGGAAAGAGGGACATCGAGTCCTTGAGCAAAAGGCTTGAGAATCTTAATAAAAGCGATATGAAGGGAAGGACTATCGCACCTCAAAATTTAAATTTTGACGGGGAGGCAAGTAAGGCGAAAGATGTAGACAAAGGGAAAGAGACCGGGGGGGGGGGGGGGAACAAAACAACGTCTCAAGGGCAAACAACCGCAACCTCACCACCACCCTCGCCGGGGAAACAAAAGATGAAAAACCCAGAAGAAGGAAGTAAGAAAAAGACTCTAGAGATAATCAAGCAAAAGTCTGTTCACATAGGAACAAAAGAATGGAAGGAGTTACTAAAGGGGAGAACTTGTCACGTCGACAGGGGACTCATTGATCGATTAATAGGATTGATACCTCCAAGCAAACTGGAAAAATTGGATGAAATCTTGGCAGGTGGATGTGACAGTGAGGAGGATGAAAATAAGGAGAAAGATGAGGAGTATAGACTAGCTCCATTGACCTCGGGCAACGGAGGAGTCGAGAAAGGGAACCATGGAGGCCAAGTCCCGAGTTAATTCGGAATGCAAAATGGGGGCGATATCCTATCGGATGCCCATCATCGTCTGAGGATGACGTCCATGATGATCTGCAATTCTTGGGTGACAGGTCACAAAAAAGACCTTATAAACCACAGGCTCAGCGAGATATTGAAGAAGACGACAATGAGACAACACCAGCCTCCCGTGCGATGAGAGATATGCAGGAGGCAGTGTGAACTTTACAAAGGTAGGTCGCTGGAGCAGGACGTGAAGAGTCGAAATGGCATCCTTTCTCAGAGAGAATATAGAGAGGAGTACTACCTCGCGGGTACAAAGGATTATATTTCAAATATGATGGGTTGTCGAACCCCACACGTCATGTGCAGGGTTTCAAAAATGAGACGGTTCTAAGATAATACACGGATGCTGTAGCATGTCGAGCCTTTTTATCTTCGTTGAGGGGAATAGCACAAGATTAGTTCCACCAGTTAGCACCGGGAAGGATCACCAGCTTCCAAGTCATGAAGGCAGCTTTCTTGGAATATTTCGCTAGCGCCAAGATACACACAAAAATCGTATAGTCTCTCTTTACAATGGTACAGTGGCCGGAAGAAAGTTTGAAGAATTATATAACCCGATTTACCCGAGCTACCTTGGAAGTGCCTGCGACAACAAATGAGATGAAGGCAGGAGCGTTGCACCAAGAATTGAGAAGAAATGATTTGCGCAAGTCATTAGATAAATGATCTGCGTACACATATGAAGAGGTTTTGGATAGGTGCACAAAATACATACATGTAAAGGAGACTGAAGAAGAACATAGGTTACGCTTTGGGAAGGAGATAGCGGAATTGGAGAGAATTACTTCCAGGAGGTCGAAGCCTAGAAGAGAGCCAAGGTGAGTTGCTCCTTCACTCTTAACCACCGAAGCAGAGGGCAGAGGGGTAACGCAAGGTGGAGGAAGGGTTTGGAGAAAAGATGATTTCACACACTTGGCTTACCCACAAGCGAAGGTGTTCACGATCATGGAGTGCCAAATACCTGATGATATCAGGTGGCCTGAGAGCTACACGCGAATTCCTACTAACCCGAAATTCAAGTTCTTTTGCAAGTTTCACAATAATTACGGTCATTCGACCGAGCGATGCAGGCACTTACGAGAAGAAACTGAAAGACTAATTAAGGTGGGGCACCTGAAGGAAGTCATATATAAGGATAAGGAACCTCGGGAACCAGTGTAACAACTGCCCCTGCCACCTCCAGGAGGTCCTCCTATATCCCAGGCGGAGAGACAACCACAACAACAGGGACAAAAGCGGAATGATCGAGGAAGAGCCATGGGGAATAGGAAGGGGATAATAAACATGATTTCTGGAGGGCTAACAGATGGAGACAAAAATAATGCACGCAAGAGACACGCAAAGGCAGCACGACTTGGTCCGTGTGAGGTCGCAACCATTAATAAGCAACCTTCAGCATCCGCACCAGTGATTTCATTCGGTCTCGACGAATGACGCGGCTTGCAGGTGGAGCATAACGTCACACTTGTGATTGAAGCCGAAGTAGCAGGTTATGATGTTGGATGAGTATTTGTAGATAATGGGAGCTCGTTTAACATCATATACCGGGAATACCTGGACCAGATGAACTTGAAGACAAAGGTATGGCCTATAAAAACCCCAATTTACGCTTTTAATGGCACGCAGGTTATCACCAAAGGCGAGTTGGCAATCCTTATGGCATGGGAAAAAGGCTAGCTGAGAGTGAAGAAGGATCTGAAGTTTTTAATCATCAAAGGAAACTCGGCATACAACGTGATACTAGGGCGACCTGCCCTTAATGAATTCCAGGCAGTCACTTCTACTTACCACATGAGCATAAGTACCCGATAGGAGATAAGGTGGGCGAAATAGTATCTGAACAACAGGTTGCCCGGTCATGTTATCTGATAATCGTGAGGAAAGGGATGAGCAAGGGAAATATAGAAAGGACATGTGACGTACAGGAGGAAATACTTAGCTCCAAAAAGATGAGGGAGGAGGAGAATTATGTCCGCTTTCATGAAGAACTCATGGAGATTTCATTAGAAGAAGGCAAGCCAGAGTACACTACCAGGGTAGGGACTTAAATGACGGAAACTGTGAAGGAGGAGCTAATAGATTTACTAAGGGAATTATGGGATATCTTCGCATTTGGAGATGAGAAGCTGCCAGGAGTGTCTCTTGAGGTCGCACAACATCATTTAAATGCTGACCCAGAGGCGCGACCTATGCGACAGAAAAGGCGACACTTTAGGGCAGAGAGCTGGACAAGGTGATCGAGGAGGAGGTGCAGAAACTACTGAAAGCTAGGTGATCGAGGAGGAGGTGCAGAAACTACTGAAAGCTGGACACATCCAGGTGATCCAATTCCCAAAATATTTATCCAACATTGTGATGGTTCCAAAACCTGGACAGAAGTGGAGGATGTGCGTGGATTTCTGCAAATTGAACAAGGCGTGCCTAAAGGATCACTACCCTTTACCGCGTATCGACCAACTAGTTGATTCAACTTCAGGGTGCGAGCTGTTAAGCATGATGGACGCGTCGTAAGGATACCTTCAAATGCCACTGGCAAAAGAATACCAGCCCAAGGTGAGCTTTGATCGAAGATTTCTTAGCACTCTAAGAAATCTTCTCCGCAATAGTACGGAGTCGATTGTAGAGCGGTAAGTTTTCCCGAGTTGTGTCTCTCGAGGATTAGATATTATCGGCGGTCGGTGTTCTTACTTACTCTCTTGTTAATCTAAATTAAACTAATCTACTCCTAAGAACTCATTAATCATTGACTGGATTTTGATGTTTATGCTAAAGCTTGAATTTAAAAGGAGACTTTAATTAAAAGTGATTTAAAAGAAAATAATGAAAATGAGGGTTTAGGGTGTTTGGTTCGTCTCCACGATTAATTGGTTCTTGCCGAGCACTTAGTCCACGATTTGGGGTTGTCAATCCCGAGTCTCGACAAATTCCGATTAATGGTTCTAAACGAACTTAAACCCTAAACCTGTAAACCTGTAGTTTTTAAACTAATTGCATCAAATACAAATTAAAGCTTGCTTGAAAGTAATTAATTTTAATGACCTTAATTAAACCTAATTAACAACATTACATAAATTAAAATCTACTAAATTAAAGAAGCTTGCAAGTCTTGAAAGAGGAATGGTGGGAAATCAAAAGCATTTGAAACTTAAAGGAAGTCAAAGAGCATTAAATGGGAAAAATGCCAAATTGATTAAAGAAGAAAGTTCCATACATCTTTCAAAAACCAAAAGTTTGTCTTGCTAAAAGAGGTAAAAAGCTTTAAGACTATGCTACAATGGAGTTTTGCAAACAAGAATAACAACAAGCTAGAAAATGAAAAGGAGGATTTAAAATGCAATGAACATCTTAAGCTAAAAATTAAACAACCAACACCAAAGCAAAATCAACAACACAAACATAACATAACATAACAATCTATTATCATTGAACACAAGAGCTTCAAGTCTAGCTACAACCTTCAACAAACAAGATCCACAAATGAAGGAGTTGTCACCCTCTCCAACACTTGCTTGAAACAACTAACTAACTAACTAAAACTAGACTAAAACTAATCTAAAAATTACAAACTAGGGTTCTAAAGCCAAGGAATGAAAAAGGGGGATTGGAGGAAATGGAACAAGTCCAAATTACACCAAGGAAAGTTGGATAAAGTTGGAGAAAGATGGACCTATAAATACAAAGTCACAGGGGTAAAATTGTCAAAAAGGGATAAAATTCACGAGCTGGACTGTAACTCAGTCGATCGACTGAGGAGCAGTCGATCGACTATGGGTTAGTCGATCGACTACTTCGCCCAAAATTGGCCAACCTACTTCCGAGCAGTGGGTCTTGGCTGTGTCAGTCGATCGACTGGAACGGCTGCATCCGACTCAATTTCTCGTTTCGGCTCTAAACGTCTGTCGGTTGTCGCTCCTCGTTCGCATTGTGTTCCCTTGCTTGTCCTTTCTAATCCAAGTCTAGTGGGATGCCTTGAGCTTGCGCGAGACCGCTTTGGTCATCCTACGGCCATAAATACAAAAATGAGTAAAAATATACGAAAAACTAATAAAAACTGCACAAAAGCTATAAAAACCTAAAACTAAGAAAATAGGCCAAAACGACTCCTAAAACCCGTAAATGCAAGAAAAACACACGCGAATGCGACACAAAAAGGTAACAAAAAGTGTACAAAAAAGTACAAATCAAGCTTTGTCACCTCGACGTGTACATACTATTTTGTTTCTATGTTGTTTGGGTTGAAGAATACAGGGGCTACCTATCAAATGTTGGTGGACAAGATGTTTAAAGATCTATTGGGGTCCACCTTAGAGGTCTATGTGGATGATATGTTGGTGAAAAGCAAAAGGGTGAACTCGCATGTGGAGGGTTTATGGAAAGCTTTTGCCATACTAAGGTAATATGGCATGTGTTAACCCGAAGAAGTGCGTATTTGGGGTGCGGTCAGGTAAATTCTTAGGGTATATGGCGACAAAGCGAGGTATTGAGGTGAATCCTGAGAAGGTGCGAGCTGTTGTGGAGATGCCTCATCCCCAAATAGTGCGAGATGTGTATTAACAAGTCGTATTGCAGGGCTTAGTCATTTTATATCCAGGTCGGCAAAAAAGGGTGTCCTCTTCTTCAGAACGTTGAGGAAGAGATCCAATTTTGAATAGAAAAAGGAGGCAGTAGAAGCTTTTGATAAGCTCAAGGAGTACCTGGCTGAAATTCCATTATTAACTAAACCAATGCCAGGTGAAGATATGGTTCTATACATATCTATTGGCGAGGTCGCGGTAAGCTCGGTACTTATCAGGGAGGATGCAGGTGTACAAAAACCTATCTATTATATTGATTAGCGTAGATTTGTCCTTATTTTTATTAGCTTTTTAGTTCGTTTTTCTATTCGGTTTTGGTATAAGTTGGATGATTTAAGCTTAATTCCGTATTTCTATATTTCCAACTTATTTTATCGTATTTTGATCATAATTGATGAGAATAGGTGATTATTCGTTGTTTTTCACCTTACAGCTAAATAACTGGAAGAGTTCAGCGCATAAAGGGATGAAGTTTGATGTTCAAGAGTGGATAACGAGCTTTCCGGTGAACGAGTAGCAGAAAGATCGAAAAAATGAGCAGACTCTCAGTAGCGTCGATCGACACAAGTGTCGACGCTACGTCGACGTGGATCCTGCACGCATCTTTTGACGCTAAGTCGACGCAACTTGCAGTTGCGTCGATCCAAGAGTCCGTCTGTCGACGCCAAGTCGATGCAACTTGCAGTTGCATCGATCCATGACCGCGTCAGTCGACGCACCCGCCCAGTCGACGCGAGCACCCAGGCAGCGTCGACGCCGAGATCCAGCATGCGTCAGTCGACGCGACGTCGACGTGGCTGCCAGAAATGCATTTTTAGGGTTTCTTGTGCGCCAAGACATGATATACCTATATATACCCTTCATATTTCGAATTTTTAAGAGAGACACAACTATCTATGAGCAGAGACCACTTCCTAGGGTTAGCCAACACAGAAACAACGCATTTATACACTCCAAAAGTCAAGATTGAAGATTCAAGATCCTTACGCTTAAGAATCACTTCAAATCGAGATTTCGTTCCAAACTCCGGATTCGCTGGAGATTTTTACCGCTTTCAGTAGTTACAATAAGTACTCTAAACTCTTAGTTAATTTCGTAATTAGTTTCCTAGTTAATTTCGTAGTTAAAACTCTTAGTTAATTCTAGAACTACTTTAATTAGTTTAATTCTTTCATGCTTGATATTGGATATTGGATTAATCTAGTTTATTTATGCGAATTAGTTCATGACTTATATTCCCGTTTTAGATTCTTATGATACAATTATTTCGTGATAGTTTATTACATTCATATTCTTAGATTCGTTGCTTTTACTTCTTAGTTCTTAAGTTCGAATAGTTTAATTATTGCTCGTAGTTGATAATTTAGTTTAAAATAATTAGTTTAATTAGTCTTAGTTTAAATCTTGCTTTAGTTTACAATGATCAATGCAAAACCTTTAAAAACCCAAATGTACATGTATTTTATGCTAGTTCGTAAATTGAAAAAAACATCTAAAGACCGAAAAGTTATTTCCTCGAGAGGATTGACTTGAGTCAAACTCACCACCCTACAAGTTCCTCGTACTTTTGCGAGCAAACTTACGTGTTTTTAATTAAATATCTTAAAAGGGGTGCACAAAAGTTTGGATCAAAATTTTGGCGCCGTTGCCGGGGAAGCAACGAGTAGGTATTAAAGATGTTTTTCATGTTATTTTCCTTTTACTTTTCGCACTTGGTTTGGATTTTTGCCACTTGGTATGTTGATTTGTTGTTGAGTTTATGAAAGGTAGGCGATCAATTCAACGCGATCTTGCACCATTTATTGACAACATCCACCGTTCAAATCCACCAAGACCAAGGCCCCTTCTTATTCCCGAGAACGATTCTTCAACAACGACTGATTTTGTTTGCGACCGAGTTCCCGACACAATGTTAGGAGCCCAATCAATTCGAAATGGCGATTCCCCACCAAGATCACCACCACGTCCCATTCGAAACGGGTATGGTAGTGAACCAATCGTTTTGCAAGGACAACCACAACCCCGAGCCTACTGGGATAATTATCAGCAAAACGGGGAGAACGCGAGACAAGCCGAGGAGAGAAACGAAGGAGTCAACCAGCAACATAACGACGAACTAAATCGCCAACTTAACAACGTAATCAATCATCCACCCAACATGGCGAATGTAAGGCAACATGGAGAGAGGAACAACAATGCCAATCGTCAACACAACATCGAGAACTTGGCATTTAGGAATGAAGATTTGTTTCAGCATAACGAGCATGCTAACAATCATAGGCACGTGAATGATAGGTTGGCACATAAAAACTATGGTTACGAGCAAGAAAATTTTGAAAGGCGATACGAGCGCAACAACGATTACGAAAGAAATGTATATGACAACCGCTACGAAAGAGCTTAGTACCAAGTTAGAGAACCAAGGGGAGATAGAGCACCTAGACAGCTCGATTTGGCGCATCCAAAGGCTGTACCTTTTAGGTCTGCTATTGTTCTTGGACCAACCGCAAGAGAAGTGGAGATCAAACCGCACCAACTTAATTTACTCCCTACTTTTCATGGAGGTGCCCATGAAGACCCTTTGGCATTTTTGAACTATTTCGTTGATGAGGTTGGAAGATTTGTGGTTCATGGCCTTAACCAAGAGGAGGTGCAAATGATTTGTTTCCCGTACAGCATGAAGGACAAGGCGAAGTCATGGATACTATCCCTGGAGCCTGGTTCGTTGACTGACTGGGATATGATCAGCGAGGAATTTTTAAATCAATACTATTCAGCATAAACAACGGGGCATCTTCGGAGGCAAATTGCTACCTTTGAACAATTGGAGGAAGAGCTATTTCATGAAACTTAGGAATGTTACAAGACATTTTCGCAAGCTTGGCCCCACCACAACTATTCTACGGAGATGACTAACCAATTTTTCTTCGATGGATTGTTGGACCATGGGAAATGAGAAGTAGAAATAGCGGCAGGAGGAGATTTTGGAGATTTGACAGCCACCGAGGCGAGACGGGTGTTGGAGAGGCAAATCAAGAAATCAAGACAAACCAACTCTCGGCCTCGTAAAATGAAGGTCAATGAGGCATCCATTCCCGATCCTGATTTAGATGACGACAAGTTAGTCAAGGTAAAGTGTGCGGAGATATTTGACGAGAAATTAGCAGCTTTGGAAAGCCGAACGGGCAAGCAAGGCCGCTACACAGAAGAATACTGCAGCATGTAACCAATGCGGATCCCCCCAACATTCAGCAGATATATGTCCTAACAATATTGAATAATAAGAAGACATAAACGCAATCTAGAATTATCAAGGGCCTAAGAAATTTGTCTCGCAACGTGATAATCCTCTTTTTAAGTGGGGCTTAGGGAGTCCGAATTATATGCCACCTGATCCGCAGTACCCATCATCACATGCACAAGCACCATTGCCACCACAACAAAATAATTTCCATACGCAAGGGCAGGTGCCTACAACAGTTCAATCGACTGATCAGCTTTTGGTTTGGCAGCAGAATCAAGTGGCCAAAACTATTAAAAATCGAGATGGACTAGCGGACATTCGAAATGAAATCACTGACATGAAAAAGGCTATTCTCGAGAATACAGCTGGGCAGAGAAAACTCGAAACAGCAATATGACAATTATCGACTCACCTGGCCAAACTCTCGGATGAGAAGGGTAAACTTCCAAGCCAAGCTGAACAGGCATCGGTAGTTCATGTCCTTCGCAGTGGAAAGAATATCGACAACGGAGTAGTTGACCGAGATGATGAGGTCGAGCTCGAGAATAAAGCACCAACTCCTAGCAAGGGCGACGATTCTAAGCCAGTAGATCAGCTGTATACATCCTCTAATCGATATGTTCCTTGATCCATTCAAGGGACGATTCCGAACAACACCCTTGGCAAAAATGATGTTCCTAAGCCACCACTGCCGAAGCAATCAACAACGCCGATCAAAGATGCTATTTCCTTTCCAAGCCGTTTGCGTCCAGCGAAAGAGAACAAAAGGTTCATGGAGCTTTATAATTTATTGAAGAACGTCAATATCAACTTGCCACTTTTGGAGGTGATCAAGACAATGCCTGCCTATGTAAATTTTTTCAAAGAACTTGATTCAAAGGAGAGACGCTTGGCGTCAAGCCAATTTGTAATACTGCTGAAGGAAGTTAGCGCGGTTTTTAAGAACCCATTACCACCCAAGGAAAGCGATCCTGGAAGTTTCTGCATCACTATTTCATTGGCTAATGGACAACAAGCAATAGGAATGTTAGATCTTGGAGCAGGAGTAAATCTAATGCCGTATTCGCTTTATCAAGAATCTGATCTTGCACCACTAAAGCTGACGACCATGCGACTATAATAGGCCGATCGCTCAATATGACTACCCTTTGGGATAGTTGAGGATGTTTTAGTACAAGTTAGAGAGCTCGTAATTCCAGTTGATTTTGTGGTTATGGACGTTGGCGAAGTACTGACTAAGAGCATGGAGCATACCATTTTATTGGGGCGTCCATTTATGTCTACCTCCCATACGCTAATTGATGTTCACAAAGGGAGGATGACAATGACCTTTTTGGGGGAAAGAGTCACATTTTCTCCAAATGATATTCAAAATACTCCTACCCCTGCCATGCTAGATGATTGCTCGTTCGTTGATCCTGTTGCATCATGCATTCACGAGCTAAATGGAGTCGTGGTTGTGGACGAATTAGGCGGCGGGGACGACGCTGGATTTCCAAGGAAGGAGTGGGATGCACTAAAAACTGACTTCGGTGAGGAGTATGATGAGTTTGATGACGAGAAGCTTTTGAGTGGAGAAGATTTGATCAAGATACTGGGGATTGACATAAATGATATTATTGAAGAATTTCGAGATAAATTTTATATGAAGAGTAAAGCACCTAAATTCAAGGGAAGGGTGGAGTTGATGACACTAATAAAACAATCGAGGTACGATTCCCTCGGTTCTGACAGAATTTTTTCACTTACAAAGAACAAGGGCGAGGCATATTTCGATGAATGGACGAGGATTGAGAAGAAATCAAAAGAGGTTCGCACCAAGGAAGTCAAAAACTTGAAGTATGAGGTTGGGGAATTAGTACTGTATAATCACGAATGTAAGTATGACCCAGCTGATTTTGGAGCTGCATGGAGTGGACCGTTATTAATAAAAGAATTAGACAAGTATGGAGTAGCCACGTTGTATGATGAGGTCGGAAATCATCCTTTCAAGTTCACAAGCATAGACTGATGTCTTATCATGACGGACGAAAGAAGAATCGCGATCACAAGTTGGTGGAGTTTGGAGATCCACCATACGGTTGGAATTAAACGAACAAGATAGCGTCGAGCAAACGACGTTAAAAATTTGCACTTCTCGGGAGGCAACCCGATCTTTTTGTATTTTATTTCCAGTTTATTTCATATTTTATTTTGGTTTTTATTTGTTTAAAACAGATGGAAGGACTCGAACGAGGGGAATTGATCAAACAAGCGAAGAGAAAAATCGACCCAAAATTCCGCCCGCGTCGACGCCGAGACTGCTCACGTTGGTCGACGCGACATCGACGCACCTGCCGAGAAATCGCTCTTTGTAGTGTCGATTGGGCTCGCGTCGATCGACGCAACGTCGACGCGAACCCCGGACTCAGCCCAGAAGCGTTTAAAAACCGGATTTTGACCCACGAACCCGACCTAATTTCATTTGACCCGCGATTTAAACCTGGGAAACAGCCTAAAATCGTCTACATAGCCTCCTCTTCTCACTTTTTCTCTTCTTTCTCAACCTACAACTCTAAGTTTCTTCCTTCCTTCTTCACAATTTTTTTTCAAAAATTCCAAACACTTCAACACTCAAAACCATAAATCATATACATTGCCCAGAAGTTCCGCCTCCCAACTCATATCTACGCCAATTTCTCCAAAACGGGCTACGTAGGGTTTGGGGAAATTTTCCAGAAACAAGCTAATTTGAGCTACAATCATCGAGGTACTTCGCTTATACTCTCTTGGGACCATATATTTGTTGATTGCTTGTGTTGGGATAGCTTTTGGTTCAAGAATTGCTTAAATTTTTAGTTGGTTGAACACGCACGCTAAATGTTTGACGAAATTCCCCAAAGAGCCAAAAGTTTTATTTTCAAGGTTTTTCATTCCCGTTCAACTTAGTATCAATTGAAAATGCCTCGAGCGGAAAAACGTAAGGATATTTCAGGGAAATATGGAGCATCGTTCCCAGTTTTTTACAAGAAGGAAGGGGACGTTTTTAAGAATATTCGACAATGGGGTTTCGCGACCCATCGGACCATTAACGTGGACGGAATTGAGGAGGAAGCCTCGAATGGCTCAGAGAACCACACCGACCTTTCCCGCCTCGGGTGTGGGTATTTCGCCCGTATGCACCTACCCGGATTTAGCGAGCTCATGCTCGAGTTTTTTACTACTTTAGCAATCCGGAATGACGAGCCGTTCACATGTAGGCTAGGTGGGAATGACGTGTTTGTGAACGAGGAGATATTTAGCAACATTTTTGGTTTCCCGATCGAAGGGGACCACCCGGTGGGCGTTTAAGGCTTCGATTTAGCCTCTTTTTGGGGGATGATAATCGGGGAAAAAATGGGCGATTGCAAGCGATTTCCTTGCTCAAAGATTCAAGACGAAGTCCTCTACATTGCCTACAAGATCCTCGGCCACATCATTTTATGCAAAAACGATGCCACCTACGCGACCGAGTCCGAGCTCTACGTTCTCCAATGTCTTGTTGACGGTCGTCAAGTCCGGCTATACCCGTTGATTTTGAGCGGACTCTACAATGTTACCAAGGGTTTGCTGGGAAGCAAAAAGCCACTCCTTTCCTTTGCACCATATATTACCGACCTCGCCCGTCACTTCGGGTTCGATCCAGCCAAAAATGGACTTAGCCCACTCGGGATGACTTCCCTATCTTTGACGCGTGCCCCTGCACCCCGAGTAAGGTCTTCGACTCAAGGAGGCTCCTCATCTCGAAACGACGAGGATGGCGATATGGAGCCAGACCCACGTACCACTTCGGGCCCGAGTCCCGATTGGGGATAATTTTTCAAAGAAAACCGAGCATTTCAATTGAAGATGTTTGACAAGCTCCAAATAATTGACAACAAGATTGACGCGAACCACGAGCAAAACCGTCGGAGCTTGAGGAAGATGCGCGCTCGCATTTCGAGCCTCGAGGAACAGTTTGAGCCGGCGTATCCCCAATCTAGCATGGACGTTGATGAGAACCACGAGGATGATGGATCCCACGAGTTTTGATATCATTGTATATTTATTTTTATGCTTTTAATTAAAAGAAATCCAAAAATATTGTTATTTTCTTTACTTTTGTTTGTTTTGTTTTTCTTAGGAAAATTCACATCACGTACATTGAAGAAGCGACCGATTGCACAAACCAACGAGTAGCAGCTCAACCCTCTATTCTCAGGGATGCTTTCCTTATCTTCTTCTTTTTGAATTTTGATGTATTTGTGGCAATCAGGAGATTGCCGGGATTTTTAGAGAGGGGGGTGGTCGAGTGTGATTTTTATTGCTGATTTGTGTAATTCTTAATATTTGGCCTGTAATAATTAAATTCTTAAACGTGATTAATTTTTATTTCTGCGCTTAATTATGTTTGTATGGCTTGCATGCCGAAGTTGTCTATGTATGATTTTAGGTTCTTGTCTTTTGAGTGTGTATAAGTGCATAAATTTCAAAATTTTAATTATTATTTATATAATGTAAAATGGTACTTGGACGCAATTGATTTCGTTAAACACAAAAAGCAGCGTCAATTCAAAATTTTTTCATGCAAAAAGCCAGTGAGTAGCCTGAATGTTTATCATCATTGCATGTGCTTGAATAAGTTTCAGTTTTGATATCTCTTTGAAACCGCTGTATGTAGTCGACTTTGAAAATGAGGTTAAGTCACAAGAAAAACCCTATTCCGGCCAAATCCATAAATTTTAGCCACTATAAATTCCGAATGAGCCAATCATAGCCAAATAATCCATGCCTATAGCCATGAGTGTTTTTGAGACGACCCCTACAACCCATTAAAAGCGTGGGTGTAACGCCCCGATTTCACTTTAGTCGAAAAAGAATTTATATTTTTAAGTAATTAAATGGAGAAATCTTGGCGTCACAATAAATGTATAATTTTCATGATTTTACCATAAAAGATTCACATCTTTCGAAACGTTCAAGAAATACGCAGCAGAAATAATCATAATGTAAATAATCAAGTTTTCAACAGTGGATAAAACGTAAAACAAGATTAAAACATAAAATCCAACATCAACAGTTTTCATTCCCCTCCTCGTTTCCCTTTCATTCGATATCTTCATTTGTACCTGAAAAACACGTCGTTGATTTGGGATGAGCTCAACGTACTCAATAGTTACACTGACATATTTAAACTAAATCATAGAACTCAAAAATAGCACATGGAACCATATAATTCATAGAATAGCATGTTGGAAATACATAGACATTGATTGCAGCTAGAAACGCGATAACAACTTGTACGACACCGGTTCTAATTCATGGTTTTAGAAGAACGTCGACTTTGACTGCGCAGCTAGAAATGCGATGACAACTTGTACGGCCACCGGTTCTAATTCATGATTGGTTTTAGAAATTACCTTGACTGCAGCTAGAAACGCGATAACAACTTGTACGGTTACCGGTTCTAATTCATAGTTTTAGAAGAACGTCGACTTTGACTACGCAGCTAGAAACGCGATGACAACTTGTACGGCCACCGGTTCTAATTCATGATTTGTTTTAGAAAATACTTTGACTGCAGCTAAAACGCGATAACAACTTTTATGGTTACCGGTTTTAATTCGTGGATAGCACATTGGAAAGGACCCTTGTCTATAAAATTCGATTTTTTTGAATTAAGTCGTACTCTAGATTACATGATACACATTGCACAATATTGAGAAGCAAAATTTAGCATAAAATAGGTCAGTAGTCCCTACCTCGTAAATATGTCGTGGAAATAGAGTGGTATGCACGTAGTTGAAATCCTAAGTCCCCTCAATGCTCGTCACCTAATCGATTTGAAAATATATTTAGTTAGTATTTTCATATTTAAAATAGTAATAATAATAATAAAATAGTAATAATAATAACAATATTAATGATAATAATAATAATAATAATAATAATAATAATAATAATAATAATAATAATAATAATAATAATAATAATAATAATAATAATAATAATAATAATAATAATAATAATAATAATAATAATAATAATAATAATAATAATAGTAATAAAATTCGACTGAAAAGTATTTTATAAAATGTGTTTTTGGGCTGGATTGGGGTTTCTAATAAATCGGAGGGCTGTATTTAGGCTTAATGGTAAAATTGAGGGTTCAATTGAAAAGGTGGCAAAGGCTGGGGGTCAATTTGTAACTTTGGAAAAGTTTGTTGGAATAAAAGGGAACCCAACCCTTAATCCTTTCCTCCTCCCGCCTCTTTCCCTTTTCTTCTCCAAATCAGAAATGGCGAATTGGAAATCGACCGGCCACGCAGCACCGACAACTCCACGGCGGGCGAAGATAACTTGGAGTCGTGTGTTTGCCGTCTTGTTCTCGGAGACCGTGGATTTGGGTGTCTTGGTTAATCGGGCTGGTAGCGGTTCAGCGTGAGGGGAAAGATTGCTTTCGGCGGTGGCCCGGGACTCGGCGGCTCCTTGGCGATTGTGCAGGCGGCGGCGTTTCCTTCGTGGCGGCTGGGAAAAACGACAGTTGGTGGTTGGGGGTGGCAAAGAAGGGCGGCGGCAAGTGTGAAGCAACCGGCGAGTGTGGCGTCTCGGTGGTGGTTGTGTGAGTTTGCCGGCGAAGCAACCTTCACCTTTGACCAATCCATGGCGGCGGCTGACAATGGAGAGTGGTTGGAAAACGGCTGAGTCGGGCTGGTTGGGTTGCAGGCGTGGAGGTTGTTGGATGGCAGGCGTGGAGGTTGTGGGCCACTGGTGGCGCGGGCCTCCTGAACCGGGCCGTGGTGGTGTGGCTGTCGACGGCAGGGATGGCTTTGGGTTTGGGTTGACGTGGGTTTCAGTCGTGGATAGACGGCGAAACTTTTGGCCCGTAAGCGCAGCCGACAATGGCGACAAGTCGTGACAGAGGGCTGGACCAGAGGTTTGGGAATTCGTTTGGGTTGGTTTCGGGCCTGGATTTGGGCTTGGCAGTAGAGGTTGGGGGTTTGGTTTGTTTGGTGGTTATAGGTTCATGAACATGGCTGGACGGTGGCTCGTTGCAAGGGATAACGATGGCCATTGGCAGTCAGAAAGGAATTTTGTTGAAAAATTGTTGTTTGAATTATTTTGGAGAAACAAGTGAGGTTTACCTATTGTTTGCGGCTGTTTTTGCAGAAATGTGAAGAAAAGTGGGTAAAAATATTGTGAAGGCTGGAGGAGATGGTGATGAAACGGCTGAAGGGAAAAATAAGATTTTGCTTATAAACCAAGCTTAGGATTTAATTATGGAAAGTTAGGGTAGGGTCTTGGTGGATTAGGTCTAGTAATTGGGCTTCGATTGGGCTCGTTTTCAAGTTCAAAAAGAAAACGATCCACTAGACGACTTAAGTTTAAATCAATTAATTCCGTTGTCAACCCAATAGTATTTTATAATTATTTAAAATAATTATAATATAAATAAATGTAATAATTTTAGAAATTGAAATTATTTCATAGACTACTCAATAGTAATTTAAATAAATTAATAAGTTGCTAAATAATTATAATAGTATCTTAGGAGTTGATAATATAACTTTATTTGAAAACGAACTATAATTCGTTTAAATACAATTCCTAGATTATTTAAAATTAAAATAGGAAGTCGTATTATGGCGACGAGCTTGGGACTAGAATTATATTTTTAATGCATGATGATAAATAAATAATTAAATAAATATGCATTGGATGTATGGATGTTACAGTGGGGTAGGAGTTCGTATTTTTATTGGTTATTTGAGTCTTGAAAATTTTTATTAGGAATTTATCATTTTGTAAGTAAGGACCACCATCTAAAAAAAAATATAAAAGAAAAAAAAGAGAGACCCCATAAAAAAGGATAAACGGGGAAAAAAAAAAGAAAGGATGGTGAGTCTTGTTGAGTAATTGCCTACGCGCTT
The DNA here is from genome assembly GCA_014905375.1 of Phtheirospermum japonicum. Classification (NCBI taxonomy): domain Eukaryota; kingdom Viridiplantae; phylum Streptophyta; class Magnoliopsida; order Lamiales; family Orobanchaceae; genus Phtheirospermum; species Phtheirospermum japonicum. The sequence goes on along the minus strand of BMAC01000725.1, from coordinate 428,179 downwards.
AATTTAAGGCTTGAGTTTATTGTTCATTTTTGCGTGAAGCCTAATGTTTAAGAGGCAAGAGTTGTGAATAAAAGAGGAAGCATATTATAAGCTTCAAGTGTGCTTAAGTGGTTTGAGCTTACAATCGGTTTAAGAGTTTCGAGTTGAGGAATAGCCTAATTTTAAGGCTACGTTATGAGAGTTAAGTGAGGTTTTTATTTTTGAGCGAGGTGAAGCAATTTTGCTTCGTGATTAGATTAGGTTGGTGAGTTATTGATCACGTTAGATCGTGAGTTAGCCACACGACTTATATATTCCACACTTGTCCAAAGAGCCTTACATTACAACCCGTAAAGACCTTTACCGATCTTAGTTTTGACAACACACTTAAATTGCGATTGAAAAGAGATTGATTTTCGGTTCTTATTTATTGAGCATGTATTTGTATGATTTGAGTGTATACACGTCCCATGCAGCAATGCTTGAGTGCTTTTGAGCGTACACGAACATATTTATTTCCCTTTTTAGAGGATGCATGATTTTGATTTTGAAGCGACGATGTAATTAAGGTTGAGCATTTGACGTTGCTTGATTTGTACCTATATTTTCAAAATTATGTATGTAGCATAGCACGACTCATTGCATGAATTTATTTTCATTCTTGTTATACTTTGAAAATATTGTTTTGTTCGAGGACGAACAAACCAATTAAGCGTGGGGTAGTTGATTAGCGTAGATTTGTCCTTATTTTTATTAGCCTTTTGGTTTGTTTTTCTATTCATTTTTGGTATAAGTTGGATGATTTAAGTTTAATTCCGTATTTTTATATTTCCATCTTATTTTACCGTGTTTTGATCATAATTGATGAGAATAGGTGATTATTAGTTGTTTTTTACCTTACAGCTAAATAATCGGAAGAGTTCAGCGCATAAAGGGATGAAGTTCGATGTTCAAGAGTGGAGAACGAGCTTTCCGGTGAACGAGTAGCAGAAGATCGAAAAATTGAGTCAGACTCTCAGTAGCATCGATCAACGCAAGCGTCGACGTGGATCCTGCACGTGTCTATCGACACCAAGTCGACGCAACTTGCAGTTGCGTCGATCCAAGAGTCCGTCTGTCGACGCCAAGTCGACGCAACTTGCAGTTGCATCGATCCATGAATGCGTCAGTCGAAGCACCTGCCCAGTCGATGCGAGCACCCAGACAGCGTCGACGCCGAGACCCAGCACGTGCCAGTCGACGTGGCTGCCAGGAATGCATTTTTAGGGTTTCTTGTGCGCCAAGACATGATATATCTATATATACCCTTCATATTTCGGATTTTTAAGAGAGACACAACTATCTATGAGCAGAGACCACTTCCTAGGGTTAGCCAGCACAGAAACAACGCATCTATACACTCCTGAAATCAAGATTGAAGATTCAAGATCTTTACACTCAAGAATCACTTCAAATCGAGATTTCGTTCCAAACTCCGGATTCGCTGGAGATTTTTACTGCTTTCAGTAGGTACAATAAGTACTCTAAACTCTTAGTTAATTTCGTAATTAATTTTCTAGTTAGTTTCATAGTTAAATTTCTTAGTTAATTCTAGAACTAGTTTAATTAGTTTAATTCTTTCATGCTCGATATTGGATATTGGATTAATCTAGTTTATTTATGCGAATTAGTTCATGCTTTATATTCCTGTTTTAGATTGTTATGATACAATTGTTTTGTGATAGTTTATTACATTCATATTCGTAGATTCGTTGCTTTTACTTCTTAGTTCTTAAGTTCAAATAGTTTAATTATTGCTCGTAGTTGATAATTTAGTTTAGAATATTTAGTTTAATTAGTCTTAGTTTAAATATTGCTTTAGTTTACAATGATAAATGCAAAATCTTTAAAAACCCCAAATGTACATGTATTTTATGCTAGTTCGTAAATTGAGAAAAACATCTATAGACCGAAAAGTTGTTTCCTCGAGAGAATCGACTTGAGTCAAACTCACCACCCTACAAGTTCCTCGTACTCTTGCGAGCAAACTTACGTGTTTTTAATTAAATATCTTAAAAGGGGTGCACAAAAGTGGGTCATATATGAGCAGGATGCTGAGGAGAGCAAAGCTGAACTACTCGGAGCTGGAGAAAGGTGGATTTGCATTGATCTATACGGCGAGGAAGCTTTGTCCTTATTTTTTAGGACACAAGGTTAAGGTACGCACCAACTTAGCCCTTAAGCAGGTTTTAATTAATCCGAACATATCTGGACGATTGGTGAAGTGGGTAGTTGAGATCAACAGGTACGATTTAGGTATTAGCCTAGGACGACTATAAGATCGCAGGTGCTAGAAGATTTTCTGCAGGAAATGGTGCGCTCGGGAGAACACGAGGAGGTACAAAAGATGTGGCTATTACATATGGATGGATCAACTATGGCATTAAGAGTGGGGATAGGGATTGTTTTGACTAGCCCAGAAGGGGAAAACCTCGATTTCACGATCAAGCTAGGATTCAAGGACCCTAATAATGAAGCCGAGTATGAGGCATTACTACAGGGTATAAAAATGGCAAGAGACATGGGAGCATGAAGAATCCAAGCTTATACAGACTCACAACTGGTAGCTCGCCAGTATGATGGGTCTTTTGAAGCAAGAGAAGACGCATGCAAGAATACTTAAAAAACTCATAGAAGGGGTAACTCAATTTGAGGGGTTTAAGTTGGAACATTTACCGCAAGATAATAACATCCGGGAGGACAAACTCGCCAAGATGGCTGGAACCTTGTTACATGTAACACAAGAAAGGTCACATTAATGGAAGTAGCACACATAATTATGGAAAATGTGAAGAATATTATGGAGATAGATGAATGAGAAGACTGGCGAACACCAATTCGGGAGACTCAAGATAAGGTGGTCACTGGGAACATGCAGTTATCTATTAAAGAAGCCAGGACAGTAGTGCGCTTTGGTTTAATGAATTGGGACTTATACAAGAGGTCGCACTTTGGCCCGTACTTAAAGTGCTTGTCAAAGGAGGAAGGATTCGAGGTACTACGGTAGATACATGAAGGATATTGTGGCGATCATGCAAAAAGTAGAGCACTGGTTGGAATAGCTTTGTGAGTAGTGTTTTTCTGGCCGGGGAGAAAGATTATGACTGGCGAGCTCGTTATGACTTGCAGAAAGTGTCAAATGCATGCACCTATCATTCACGTGCCCGCAGAAGATATGATGGTAATGAGCTCGCCCTGTCCATTTGCACAATGGGGAATCGACATTGTGGGGACCTTTCTAAGGATGCCTTGCAAGAAACTCCACTTGGTGGTCGCGGTGGACTACTTTACGAAGTGGGTGGAGGCCAAGGCTGTGACGGGCATTGGCAAGCAGAACATCATTGACTTTATTTTTAATAGCATTTTTTGTAGGTATGGCGTCCCGTGGGTGCTGGTCTCAGGTGATGGAACATAATTGGGCACATGATCCAGGACTGGTGTAAAACAATGGGGATGAAATAATTTTTTGCTTATGTGGCACATCCCCAAGCTAACATACAGGTTGAAGTCACTAATTGTATCATTGTTCAAGGAATCAAGTTGAAACTAAAGAAAGCAGAAGAACTTTGGCTTGAGGAGTTCTCTTCCGTCTTATGGGATTATCGAACAACCCCACGAACCACTACGGGTGAATCACCTTTTAACCTAGTCTATTGTATGTAGGCTGTCATCCTGACAGAAATAGTTGGAGGATCTCATAGGCTAGAAGCACTCAATGAGGAACAAAATGGATGACTGGATAGGGGGCTCTCGAAATAATCGATGAAATACGCAACAAGGCTGCAACACGTGTGGAAAGATAAAATAGTGAATTCAGGCGGCCTTTAATATACGGGTAAAATGAAGGTACTTCCAGGTCAACGATCTTGTCTTGAAGCTGGCTGATACAATATATACTACCAAAAAGCTAAATCCAAATTGGATAAGACCATTCAAGGTCATCAAAGTACTAAAAATAGGAGCATATGTGCTTGCATATGCAAAGGGGAAAGCTTTACCAAGGAGCTGGAATGCCTGCTACCTAAAGAAGTACTATGCCTAGCTCTTTGGGTGATGGGTGGTATCTCTATTTCTTATTATTACTGTCATGGTATGAAGCTTCTTATTATATGCTCTTTGCTGTGATGAGTGATTTGCATATTTTTGTTACCATTTTTGTATCACGTTGCGTGTGTTTTGCTTGCTTTTAGGTGTTTTAAGAGTCGAATTGGCCGTTTTTCGTTATTTCTAGGTTTTCTTAGTTTTTGTACGTTTTTTATTAGTTTTTGTAGTTTTTCACTCTTTCGTTTTTCTCTTGGCCATAGGACATCCAAGCGGGTCCCACGCTCGTTTGGGATCATTTTCACTCGACTCGGGAATGGGGGGACAAGCAAGGAAGCGCAACGGACGAGGCTCGATAAACCGGCAGACGTAAAATGAACGAGAAATCGAGCCGGGTGCAGCAATTCAGTCGACCGACTGGAAGTTCAGTCGATCGACTGCCTTTCTAGTCGATCGACTGAACCCCCAAAATCGACTGCATTCTAGGGACTTTTGGCCATTTTGGACAACGCAGTTGATCGACTGCCGACGTGGCCGATCGACTGGAATCCCCCGAGATCGACTGGATTCCAGGGCTTCTGGCCGTTTTGACAGCGCAGTCGATCGACAGGCGACTTGACCGATCGACTGCCAATCAATCGACTGCTTTACAGTCGATCGACTGAAAAGCAGATTTTTCGCCACTTTTGGACGATTTTGTCCCTGCGTGATGTATTAATCAAGGGATGTCTTTTCCATTCAGAACCAACTTGCAGCAGCTCTCTGGTTCAGGGATCTTGCTCCCAAAACACTTCTTCATATTTTCCTTTTCCATTTTAATTATGCATTAATTCCTAGTAATTATTAATAGTTTAGTTAAGTGTTAGATCTTCATTAGATAGTTGTTGAAGCCTAATTTCTTCAAGTTGCCATCTCCATTGGTTAGATTTCAATCTTTCCTCTTCAAGCTTTTTGTGGAAACATATATTTGGTAATATCTTTCTATTAATATAGTTTTATTTTCATGTTATTTCCTTTGATCTTGTGTTAATGCTTAGATCATAGTTTGGTTGTTATTTTGATTATCAAAACTTCCATTTTCATTTTATAGCTTTCTAGCTTTTGAGCTTATGCTTTTAAGTTGTTTAGTTGTTTAGATCAATTTCTAAGTTTTTAAAAGTTTTATAAAATCTTCCTTTTTAAAACTTTGATTTTTGTTAAATTAATGTTGACTTTTTCAAATAAGCAAGACTTTAATTTTCCCTCCCTTTTTCTTAATTCAAAATATAAGCTTTCTTAGTTAGCTAGTTTAGATTAATCATTTTTTAAATAAGCTTTAATTTTCTTTTCACATTTTAATACTTTTAAAACTTCTATTTCAATTTAAAGTTTAGTTATAAAAACTCAAACTAAATCAATGACTACTGCTTTCCTAGTTTAGATTAGTTTAATTTCAATCGAAAATAAGAGAAAATAAGAAACCGATAAGCCGATAACATCCATCCTCGAGAGACACGACTCGGGAAGAACTCGCCGCCCTACAACCGGCTCCGTACTCTTGCGGAGACGGATTCTGAAATAGTGCATCGAGAATTCATCGATCAAAAATTTGGCGGCCGTTGCCGGGGATGGGTTAAGGCCAATGGTGTTCTTAATTACTCTTATCGTTAACGTAGTTCGTAGTTAGATTGGTTCGTCATTTTACATTCGATACGCGTAATATTTTGTCGTTTTGTTGTGTATGCAGGGTAGGTCCGACGTCCCGTTACCTTCGCTATTATCACCGGTTTTAG
>BMAC01000725.1:394051-414619 GCA_014905375.1 Phtheirospermum japonicum | reverse complement strand
TATTTTGATTATCAAAACTTCCATTTTCATTTTATAGCTTTCTAGCTTTTGAGCTTATGCTTTTAAGTTGTTTAGTTGTTTAGATCAATTTCTAATTTTTAGAAGTTTTATAAAATCTTCCTTTTTAAAACTTTGATTTTTGTTAAATTAATGTTGACCTTTTCAAATAAGCAAGACTTTAATTTTCCCTCCCTTTTTCTTAATTTGAAATATAAGATTTCTTAGTTAGCTAGTTTAGATTAATCGTTTTTTAAATAAGATTAAATTTCCTTTTCACATTTTAATGCTTTTAAAACTTCTATTTCAATTTAAAGTTTAGTTATAAAAACTCAAACCAAATCAATGACTACTGCTTTCCTAGTTTAGATTAGTCAAATTTCAATCGACAATAAGAGCAAATAAGAAACCGATAAGCCGATAACATCCATCCTCGAGAGACACGACTCGGGAAGAACTCGCCGCCCTACAACCGTCTCCGTACTCTTGCGTAGACGGATTCTGAAATAGCACGTCGAGAATTCGTCGATCAATGAGCATGTTTGACTTACTTGCTCTTCGCGATCTTTGTGCTTTTTATTCTGGCTAATTAGTTTTGTAATGTATGTGGAAATCAAGTATACTTGACATCTCCTTTTTCAAAATTGTGGAAAGTCTATGGGATATATGTTACTCATCAGGTCGACACATGTATGGCATCACGGGATGCATGATGGTATTACGGAATGGATCATAGAATTCATAAATAAAGGAGAAATCTCGACAATGATAAGTCATAAAGCGTATTACACCAATTCGCACATGGCAGCTGAAAACACCTTGAATGGTCATAAATCTTATTACAAGGAAAGCTAGAAAGGTATGAAGGGGTACAATCAGGGACCAATTCATTGAGAGGGGCATCGAGTTCATTGGCAAGTCCAGCTCTCAGGATTTCCTCGCCCGTGCAGGTGGACCACCAATCGACATGAAGAGGCTGATTCTCATTGCCATGCCAAAATGTGAAGGCAGGTATAGCAGAATGCATTTAATGTTTTAAGACTTAGATGATGGTTTCATGCTTTACCGAGAGGCACGTCGAATTGACTTCTAGGGTAACTCATGATTACATTCCACTTGGTTTTCTAACTCAACCAAGTCGAATGTGGGGGACTAGCTGATATGACATCAAATATCCATGTTAGCGAATATGCAGGTATTGTATGGATTTAGGAAGTGACCTTCTCCTTTAGACGGTGCAATCCATATGTGAGGCGGGCGAGCTGTTTATGGGGCGGCGACCTCTCGTATAACAGTGGCAAGATCTTATGTGAGGTGGCGAGCTCTTATGAAATAAATGGTATTATGGCAGCTCGGTAATGAGTGGTAGCTCGGTATTGAGAGTTTGGACTTATCGTTAACATGGTTTTGGGCCCTATTGGGATGATATGGATTATGGTATGGGGTCCCAGCGGATTAAGGTTATGGACATGGTTATTGGTCCATGGTTATTATGGTAATTTAGCAAGAGTTCTAATATGGTAACTTAGTATACAGGAGGAATCCTAATTCTAAGTCGGTCATTATTAATGGTTTAAATTTGTAGAACCTATGGTTTTGAAATAAGTATCAGTAAAATGATGTTAAGTTCAGTGTTACAACACCAGAACTAAAACCAAGCAATTTCAGAGTTGTAAATAATGAAATAAAGACATATGTTAAGACTGATGTTAAAACACCAATAGTAACATCAAACATATTATATAAAAATATGCAGCGGAATAATAAATATGAAAGAACACAGCAATTTAAATTTCATTCACAAGCAAACATGCTTGTGAACTTGGGTATTCAAACCCGAAAATTATGTTACTTCTAAATCGTTCAAGATCAAGTTCAAATATAAAGTAATATATGAAAAAGACTAGTATTAACACTTAATACTAAAATACTTGTCGCCACAAAGGATGGTCTTCTCCGTTGGTCACGCAACTTCAAAGATCTAAGAAACTCGGATGGCTTCAAGTGATCTTCCTTGCTTGTGTTCTCCTCGTGCGTCGATCTTTCTCTCTACTGCATTCTTGTAAAAACCGTATCTAAAAAGTGTATCCAAGTTTTGTCCTCTCCTTGTCTTAAATAAACAAGAGTTCTAAACTTGGTAAACAAGTCTTAAACATAAAATAGGAAACCAAATAAAGTTCTAGACTCCATCTAGGAAACAAATCTAGAGTCCTAATTTACTTTGACCCCAAGAAAGGAAAACAACTAAAAAAGGAAAAGTTGCCAAGAATAAAATTCTCAACAATCTCCCCCTTTTGCCTTTCTGGACAAAATACCACGACGCATCAAAATGTTTAAACCAAACTCTAAGACTCCCCCTAAAGTAGAAACTCCTCCTAAACAAATCACCATTGTTTAAGAATACAAACCATAAAGAGAATTATAAAAAAAATGTTTATCAGGCACAACCAAATAAGCATAAGGAATTAATGACTACGCATCCTTTTTGACCGGCGAGAAGTCATCCCATCATCCTTACCTTTCCTCTTCTTCAACATCCTCATCCTGGATTTGATCATTCTCTTTCTCTTGCTCTTGGCCAAACTTGCCAAGACTTCAGCAGCATCACCATTTTCATCGTCCTCAGCACCACCAGCTTTGCCAGCCTCAACAGCAGCCACGACAGCGTCATCATTTCCATCTCCCCCTTTTTGTTTAGAAATCAAAAGGGCCTCCAACAAGGAAGCCCGGAGCGCCTGCAACTGGGCAATCTGATTATCAAGTAAGGTAATCTGGGCACGCACCACTGGAGCCGCCAACCGAACCATGTTGGAACCGGTGTTGGTAACATCAGAACCATCACTAGAAGGAACATCAGCTCGAGTGGGCGCCATCCAAGGGAGATCAACAACTCGGGCCCCAGTTGTATGCTGGCTTCGCAGATAAAACCAATTAGCCTCCCCGGTAAACACATCATCAGCATTAGGCCTAAAACCCTGATTCTCAAGCAAACTGAATATTAGAGACGGAAAACAAAGAGAAGAGGCAGCCTTGGTTGTAGCCAACCGAGTAACCACATCAAACACGTGCTGGCTAAAACTAAATTGAATTCCCCGTCCAAGTTTGTACAAAAACTATACTTGAGGGCGCGTCACAACTGTCGCATTCTTCATAGGCACCCAATTAAAGATAGCCACCTTGTGTAAGACAGGATAGAGGGAGGAAAGATGTGTGCTGGGAAATTGCTCATGCCACTTTTTCATCAAACCACCAGACAAAAACTCGATGACCTCATCCATGTCATCAACAGTCGAGTCACCATGATACAACTAAGTTCCAAACATCTCATTTATCAAATCAGGAGTAAAAGAATAAACATTCCCACGCACAAACACTTTCTCATAATTCACATAGGTGGAATCAATAGTAGAAGGCAATATATTCACATAAAACTCCAAAACAACATCTCGCAAAAAAGGCATAACAGTTGAGACTATCAATAACATACCTCGATGCTCAAAAAATGCGATCAGATTCTGCCTTTTGAAAATGTCCACCGGGACTCGCCTCTCATCAATAATGCCACGGAGATGATATTATGATAATAGATCATCGACTTTGGGAGTCAAAAACTTCACAGAGATTGGAACCATGTCTTCAATTTTGACTTCTAGAGACGTAGATTCATTAGAGGAAGTAAAACCATCGGAATCAACTAAAGACATCGGTGCACTCGCAGTTGGAACATTGGCAGAGTCAGAGCTAGAGGAAGAGAATTGATCTGCAATGGGGGATATTGGTTTCAGTGACAAATCACCAGACCCAACATCCTCTGGCGCAACATTCAGACAATCATCAGTCCTCTTGGCAGCCCTGGACCCTTTCTTTTCTCTCTTTATGGCAGAAAAATACTGGGAAAGAGAGAATGCATCATCGGAGTCTGGAGAGTAATCAAAGAGCTCCGGCTCAGGTGCAGGTTGAGCCATGGTGACCGGAGTTATAGGGGGATCAACAACCAATGGACGAGAGGAACTTGCAACCTCTCCAGTGAAAATATCAATGATTTCGTATGGAGGACTTGAATAAACAGTCTCAGAAGATGCAGGTGAAACTCTGATGGACGTTGGCGGATTCTTCATCTCAGCTAGTTTTCGGCGAGGAGTCAACCGTGGAGTGGAAGTGGTCGGCGGCGCAGTAACAACGGGCACAAAATCTTCATCATCGGAGTTCGTCATAACTCTGACGTCCTCAGCCATGTTAATGTGCTCAATAGGCACATGACGTTGTGCCCCTGCTTGACTCTTCAGAACAACTACCGGAATTAGACCTGGAGGTATATTGCGCAGCAGGCGGGTTTCAGAGTTGGATTTCCAACTGGAACAAAAACCTCAGAAATAAATGACATTGTCCACATCAATTTCATTGCCATCTTGCCCAGGAAACACTTGTTCCGTTGGAACAATGTTGGAGGCCACGATGATAGGAACCACTTCTTGAAAACTGACCGGAGGAGAGTTTACTGCAGTAGTTGTAGACGGTGATGGGTTTGGTGGTGCGCTATCACCGATTTCCTCACGGATAACCAAGCCACCGAACCTTGGCAAAGTCGTCGGTATCTGGTCACCTGGGCAATGCACGCCCTTGGTAACACTGGAATTCTGCTCGGAGATGATGGACTCGACATTCTTCAAAGTTATTGAAACAGAAAACAAAGAAAACACAAATCAGAGAGAGAGAATTGTGAGAGAGATTTAGTGCCGTTAGGAGTGAAATTGTGAGAGAGACTGTAAAAATCCCTAGAAATATATTGGTAAAAGAAAATGACTGTTGCCTGGAGAGAGAGAGAGTAGGTGAATAAGAATAAGAGAAAAATAACCACACAATTTTCTCAAATACCATAATTAATCCCCAAAAAGACTTCTTTCCTTTCAAAAACACCTACTCCTCCTAAAAAAAGGCCACCACGATCTTTATCCCACTAAGCCACTATGTCAATTTTGGAAAACAAAAATCACAATCCTCAACTACTTAGAAAACCAAAATAGAGATGGATTTTAAAAAATCATCACCATAGTTGAATGAATCTTTTGCAAAGTAATTTTTCACTCACCAAATCAATCTCTTATTACCTGTCCAGTCCACTGATTCTAATGCCACTGAAACACTTGGTTAGAAAGATTCCAAACAAGATTAAGAGAATTCATGAAAGACACAAGCACAAGCAACAGAACACACAACAAAAAGGCATCTTTTCAAAGTATGAATGTTCTACTTGATGACTAAAAATCATGACCTAAGAAGATAAAAAATATTCAGCAATTGATTTAGGTGACATGATCAGTGTTGCTTTTTATATGATGACATTATAACCATCATTGCGTCAGTGAAGTAAATGAAAATAGACCCCTTAACTCAAGTTAATGACTACGTCAAAATCACTCAAGAGGGTGAAATATAAAGATTGGATCTTTTTAATCCATATTTTCCTCATCTTTTTATAGATTTGAAGAGACATTATCCTAGCAATTGCTTGTAACACCCTTTGTTTTTTGGACCTGGGAGAAAACCAGTTTTTGCAGGAAAGTTCCACAATCACCTAAAGTGGTTAGTCTTTTTGTCATCATTTTTTATTACAACACACGATTTTCTTGCACTTCAATCAGACCCAATGCATTCAGGATTATGAAGAATAAATAAAAATATGTAGGCAAATTTTACAGATGTCATGAATGATGACAGTTTTAGTGTCATGACATCAAAACTAACATCGACCTATACAATGTACATTCTGAGATCTCTTCTCAAACGAGAGAAGATCTATAAATCTAATGCCTTTGTGAAGATGTCAGTAAGCTGATTGTCTGTTTCTATATACTCAAGACTAACTATCTTCCTCTCAACCAAGTCACGAATAAAGCGGTACCTTATGTCAATGTGTTTGATTCGAGAGTGTTGTATCGGATTTTTCAAGATATCAATGGCACTTGAATTATCACAGAGAACAGTCAAAATTCTACTGTGGGGACCGTAGTCCTCTATTATTTGGTTCATCCACAACAATTGTGTACAAGCACTTCCAGCTGCAATATACTCGGCTTCGGCTGTAGAAAGAGAAATGCAATTTTGTTTTTTGCTATACCATGAGATAAGATTATTACCCAAGAAAAAATAACCCCCAGTCGTACTCTTTCTATCCACAACATCCCCAACCCAATCCGAGTCTGTATATCCTAAAAGGTCAGTACTTGTTCCTTTAGAATACCAAACACCCAAATCACTAGTACCAGCTACATACCTAATGATTCGTTTAACCGCTTTCAAATGTGACTCTTTAGGATTTGATTGGTACCTATCACATAGACACACTCTATACATTATATCAGGCCTGCTAGCAGTTAAGTACAGGAGACTCCCTATCATGCTCATATACAATGTGTTATCAACACCATTACCAACATCGTCTCTAGACAGTTTCGTGGTTTTCCCTAGCGGAGTTTTCTTATGCGTATCATTCTCTAACCCAAATTTCTTAACAAGATTCTTAGCATGTTTGGTCTGAGAGAGAAAAATACCATCATCCAACTGTTTAATTTGCAAACCAAGAAAGTGAGAGAGATTACCTTCCATGCTCATCTCGAATGTATCAGACATTCTTTTAATAAACTCGCTCACCATCTGCTCGTTAGTAGATCCAAAAATTATATCATCTACATAAACTTGGACAATCAGAATGTGCTTATTTGATCTAAGGAGAAATAAGGTTTTATCAGCTTCCCCTCGTCTAAATTTTAAAAATAACAAGTGTTGAGTCAACCTTTCATACCAAGCTCTAGGAGCTTGTTTTAAACCATAACTACTAAGATCCATCACAAAAAAAACCCAGTATTAAGGTGGTTGCCATAGAAGAATCCAAAGACACTGATGACCGAGAGTTCAACGCTTTAGTTGGCTCTCTCAAGACATTTGAGATGGAACATCTTGGCTCCAACTCAAAAGAGAAGAATGTTGCTCTCTCCTCCGATGTTAATTCTAATAACGATGATGAAAATGATGAGGATATTGATTTGAAAGGGTTTCTGAAAAGGATAGAAACCACCACTCTTGAGGAAGAAGAAGTATTCTATGTAACTCAACATTTTAATAACTTCTTAAAGAAGAAAAACAACATTAGAGGATCAAGTACAAAGACCAAGCCACAAGTGCCTACACCAAAGTTCTATGGGCGTACTCTCTCCAGACCCCAGTCTTCAACTTCTGTTTCCAGTGCATCCAGCTCCCGAAAGTCACTCAGTGAAGTCCAATGTCATGAATGCAAAGGTTGGGGACACTATAAAAATGAATGTGCGAACACTCTCAAGAAGAAGAGCATGATTGCTACCGAGTACACTGAAGATGTCAATGATTCTGCTCGCCTGAACCTATTCTGGCCTTATTCACTAATGTTGTGTGGGATGATGACATCCATGTTGGTAACACCCAAACCAACATCGTGTGCCTGAATGCAGAGGTTAATGAATATCTTGACGAGTACGAGAAGCTGAGCATTGAACATAAGCAATTATTTGTTAGTTGGGGAAAACAAGTACTCAGGTCAAGGATCTTATGATGGAGGTGGACAAGCTAACCAAGGAAAAGAATGGTCTACTTGATATAATTGTCAGATTGGAGTCGTCACTTATAAAAAAGGATGGTGAGTTAGAACGAGTGAAAACTGAGTTGAAGAGTGTTCAAGGAACCATCACAAAACTCAACAAGGGAAAGGCAAAGCTCGATGAAATCCTAGATATGAGTTTCCCAGAAACCTCGAAACCTGGAATTGGGTACAAACCAAATTAGCCGACACCAGCATCAAACCAAGTACATAAATCGACCAAACGCCACAAGAAGAGAAGGAGACATTATGTGTGTCATCACTGTGGTGAACCAGGTCATATTCGACCTTTCTGCTGGAAGATTGTTGGCAAGAAAAAGCATTTTCAGAGGAAAAAGGTGTCTATAGAATCCCATGTTAGTTTCCATGTTACCAACACCAAAACCAACACAGGTTCAAATAGGTCTGGGTCAAAAAGAATGAAATTAAATGCAATATGATATATACATCCCCGAAATCCCACGTCCTAGGAGCCTGGTACTTCGACACTGGCTGCTCCAAGCACATGATCGGATCAAAAGACCTGCTTTCCAACATCGTCAGATTTCAAGGAGGAAAGGTAAAATATGGTGGAGGAGCAAATGTCCAGATCATTGGACAAGGAACTCTTCATGTTCCCGGTATTGTAAAGCTAGAGAATGTTTTGCTGGTAGAAGGTCTTACTGCAAATTTGATAAGCATAAGCCAACTCTGCGATGGTGGTTTCAGTGTTAAGTTCAATCGTGAAAATGTGAAGTATATGAGGAGAATGGGGCATGTATCCTCACTGGTCAGAGAATATCTTATAACTGCTACCAAGTCAATGGTGATGTATTTTGAAAACTGTCCCAATCGAGTGATGCTGAGGTGTGTCATCAAAACCTCAGGCATGTCAACTACAAGATGCTGGACAAGTTGGCCAAAAAAGAAGCTGTGAATGGGCTTCCTAAGCTCAACACCAAGATCATCTCTGTTTGCGAGGCATGCCAGAAAGGGAATCAAGTCAGTGTGCCACATCCAATAGTACAGAGTCTCACTACCTCATATTGTTTCAAACTCCTTCATATGAACCTTATGGGACCACTTGAAGTCGAGAGCCTTGGTGGTAAAAGGTATGTCCTTGTGATTGTAGATGATTTTTCCCGCTTTACTTGGGTTGAATTTTTGAAAGAAAAATCTGAGGCTTTCAAAGCATTTAAAAAACTTGCAAAGAGGTTGTGTGTGAAATTTGGTGTGAATATTGGTAGGATTAGGACTGATCATGGAAAAGAATTTTTAAATGCATCTTTTTCGAACTACTGTTCAAAAGTAGGTATAAGCCATGAGTTTTCATCACCAATCACTCCCCAACAAAATGGCATAGTTGAACGTAAAAATAGGTCTCTTGCTGAGATGACTAGGACTATGCTCATTTCTAATGGCATTGCAAAATGTTTTTGGGCTGAAGCTATGAGCACTTCGTGCCATATAATTAATATGGTTTATTTTAGACCAGGGTCTTGTGTCACACCCTATGAATTGTTGTTGGGTAAAAAATTGAACTTGAGTTATTTTCAAGTCTTTGGTTGTATTTTCTATGTGCTCAATGATAGAAATCATCTTGCAAAACTGGATACGAAAAGTGATAAATGCATCTTCATGGGATATTCCAAAAATAATCATGCATATAGGTTGTTTAACCTTAGGACATGTAGCATGTTTGAATCAGTTAATGTCAAGTTTGATGATTCGATGAGTGGTGTTACACCTACCAAGGATAATGATCTGGTCCATGTTCAAAATCCTCAAGAAAATGTCACGATTGGTGTAGATGAAAGTGCAGGCGTTAAAAATGAAGATGCAGGTGTTGAAACTAGAGAAACTGGTGATGTTGGTATCGGTGATGGTTCGGGGAACATAACATCAAATCCAACATCTACTAAAGCTGCTCCAGAATCAGATTCTGAACCAGAAGAGGAAGATCCAGCTGATCCCATTGACTTACATCAGATGGATATACCATCAAGGATTCAGAGGAACCATCCCACGGGCCAAATCAATTGAGATTTCGATGAAAGAAGTACAAGAAAGTGTCAGATAAACTTCAAAGAAATGGTCAGGTATGTTTGTTTATCTACTAACTGTTCTAAAATTTTAGAGTCTTTGTATCTTTCCAAAACAGAGCCCATGCGTGTGGAGGGTGCTCGTAAGGATGAATTATGGGTAAAGGCAATGCAAGAGGAGTTGGATCGATTTGCTAAGAATGATGTTTGGGATATAGTTCCTCGTCCAAGAAACTCACATGTAACAGGAACAAAGTGGATTTTCAAGAACAAAACAGATGAGGCAGGCAGCATTGTGAGGAACAAGGCTCGTTTGGTTGCACAAGGGTATACTCAAATTGAAGGCATCGATTTTGATGAAACTTTTGCCCCTGTTGCCCGCATTGAATCTGTAAGACTTTTACTTGTTGTTGCTTGTCATATGAGAATATCTTTGCATCAAATGGAGATAAAGAGTGCTTTTCTTAATGGAGTTTTAAGTGATAAAGTGTTTGTAGAGCAATCTAAAGGGTTTGTAGTTCCCCGCAAACCAAACATTGTTTTAAACTAGTTATGAATTATTCGTCTATATTAAAAAAAGTAAAATGTTTATATTTATTGTATATTTTGTAATGACATGGTTTGATCATTATTTTGAATTATATACTTAATCATTTAGTAGAAATGTATACATTCAACTTGTATGAAAATAAAATAAGATAAAAATGATTTTAAAGTCAAAGTTAATAAAATGTTACAAGTAATGAATTTTATAGTGCTCTTAAATTGTTTAGTTGTACTCTTCAAAAGAAAAAGAAACATAGAACAAAGTAAAACAAAAAACAAAAAACAAAAGGAAAACAATGTTAACTAAAGGTCAAAACCTGAATTTCTTCTTCCAATCGGTAGTATTTTTATAATTATATTGTACACTTAATCTTTTATTAGTGTACGCTGCAACTTAGATATGAGATCGATTCTTAAAAGACAGATCCTCTTAATCAGTTGTGCTAATTCTTCTTCCAAGATTTTTTATGGCAATTCTATAAGAATAATTATGTTATGTTTGAGGACATCAACTACACATTTAAACCTATAAAAATTCACACAATTCTAGATTATAAAGTTCCATTAAAACTTGATGATATCCGTGAAATTCGCTAATTAATCTATGAAATTCCATAAGACTAGTATTACACCCGCGCGTTGTACGGGGGAATATTTTGAATGTGTAATTAAACCAATCTTTTGAATATTATTCATGTGTTGAATAATTTATAATATATAAATAAGTAATTATACATGTGAAGTAACACAATAAATATTAAACCAAAATAACATTAGGGAAAAAATTGAAATAATAAATTAAAAAAATATTGAAGAATTATCATTATATAAAAATGGTTAGTAAAAATATTATTAATTGGGGAAATGTAGTTTACAAATTATGAAATACTTCCTTGTACATAAATATCGTAGTTTTTTTTTTTTTTTTGTTATCTTCATCGCAAATCAAATATTTAAACTCTTTCGATTTGTCATTCATGATATTGAAACATAGTGTTGACCATGAATGAAAATGGGTTATTTCAAATAGGTCCGGTGTGAGATAGAGAATGACCTGACTTTTATTGATTGTTATTATTACATATGGCACGATAATTAGAAATTGCAATCGTTGAAACTTAAAGGGCAACCTGCAATGGTGTTACAGTCATTCATTAGATGATATTAATTTACCTGCATTACTTCCTAGTAGAATCGTTGCCTCCAAAATATGATCACCTAGTTTCATAACAAACAACCTTATTCCATTACACAAATCAAGTGAATGATCAATATTTCTCAATAACATGACCGGAGTACCAACTTCCAATCGTTAGCAAATGATTCGACAACCCAAAACACTTGATTGCGTCTAGGAACTCGAGTGAGTGAATATCTTGCAAAATATCAACGTTGTATCTGATTTGCACACACTATCTAATCTCAAATATACCTTACATTCACTTCCACTCAATGTATTCATATATTCATTAATTAAATTAACTACATCAAGTGTTCGTGTAAGAATAGATCGACCCTTCAAATAAATAGAACATTCGGTATTTGTTTCAGATTGTGGATACGTGCTAGTCACAAGCGATGCAATAGGATTACCATCATCTAACCGTAATATAATTTTTGGGATATCAATTTCAACTATGCCATCATTAGATCATCTAACTGTTCCATCTCTAATGCTATTTATTAACTGAGAAAACTCTTTTAATTCAACTAAATCGGGATCTGAGTTAAAGCCTCATATTCTTTGTCAATTTCAAAATCGTGCAATGTCTCCACAAGTGAGAAGAATTGATGGTTGCATTACTATATCTGGCCTAGTACCTTTAGGAATTTCCAGAAAAATTTGATGAAAATCTCCACTAAGTACCATAGTTTTACCTCTCAATGGAATATCTCTAACCTCCAAATTCTTGAATCTCATTATATTTTTAATATTTTGTTTAAATTCAAAATAATGCTCTGCAACAGCTTGTCCACGTCAAGCAAAGTAAGGTTTTAAATTTTAGTACCACTCATTTTTAAATTTGTACAAATAATGTGAAAATAAAAATTGTACTTAAACTAATTTTTATGAGACAGTATACAAAAGAATACTATAAAAAAATTATGGATATAATTGAGAAATAGGAACTTTTTTTGTTTCTAAACTTTTGTTGTTTGTATAAAATATCATCTATAAATATTTCAAATATTTTTTAATAACTTTTTCCGGTTGAGATATACAAAAACAACGCCATGAATAGGGATCCAATATAATGTGCAGATCCCTACCTTTCCTCTTTGATTCCATTTATATATTTCCTATCATCATCCAATAGCCCAACACGTATCAAAATATGTACGTCGTTCACCTTTTTTAAATCATCGTGACATTATGCTCCTCGAATAATATTGAAGAGGCATCAAACATTATAGTTATCAGCAGAACCTAGGGGGAACATAATATACCTGAGCAATTTACAATATTTGATTCCTATGGGTCCACTCATTTATTTTTTAGTTTTAAATAATATGTGAAGGAGACTTAGCATACAACAAATTGACAGCTTCAGGACATTTCTCGTTTGCCTCAAAGCAACCTAAAACATTGTATGAAGTGTTAACTGATGTTTTATCATATCGTCCAATGGATCATTATCAGTATAGTACTTTTTTCTCCCCTGGAAGATGAAAACTCAAGTGTGGGACGGAAGGATATTTATACTAAATTCCGTATTCAAAGATTCTCCAAGTCGCTTCACATGGAGAAATGTAACAACAATTGCAATACATGTCGATCTCAACAATTTCTGGCTCTCGCCCATCATTGTTACCGCTTTGATAAAATGTTATTATAACCATGTCATTTTTCTTGTTCACATATTTGAACAAATGTTTTATAGATTTAAACTAATTACACCATTTAACGTTCACATGTGCTCCATACTTTAGCAACAAATAATGATTGTGTGATACAACCCACTTATTATCTAGAGGAACAATATTCTTTGTTATTATCTGTCCAGTGTTTCTACGTCTGCAGACTAGGTAACCATCATAGTTAGCAGTATTAGATTCAACAAACCTATTTGGATAATATTTTGTGCATTTATCATCAACCATGAAAGAAGAAGATTTTTACAAATAGCCACATGGCCCATGAAGCATCAACTCCAAAACTACAGCATAATACATTGGATATTTATTTTCATCAAGAGTCAATTGAAATGATTCGATCAATACCACTTCCATTAGGGTATTTAACTTTATTAGATAGAAATATAAGAATGTGGGCATGAGGAAGGCCTCGTTTTTGGAACTCCATAATGTACATAAATACATAAAGTATTTTATAAAAAGTAATGATACATTAATAAGCAATAAATTTATGGTGTATATAAGTAATTACTAAATAAATAATTTTAATAAATGTATATTTTGATTTTCCGACCATAAATTATACTTCCAAATATCTTGTTATCACGTAAATCTATAATTAATCCATCCATCTTAATTTTCAATATTCTTGGAACTATATTAGGACGATCTTCTGGACAAAGACGCATACTCTCGACAAACCGCACAATCTTTGGCTTTTTTGGATTTCACATGAATGTGAAATCTGAATATCTATCCCATCGACAAATTGCTATAGCATCTTGGTGATTTTGAATCATATATCGCGCACCACCGGTAAATATTATTGGTAAGACAACTCCATTAACCAGACTGCAACCATTTATTTCACCCCATACTACTACATCAGCAATTCCATTATACATATCACCCCACAACTATTTTTGATGGATTCTGGCACACCATAATCTTGCAGATTCAATCATTGTATATCCATCAACTATGAACTATTGTGTAAGGTTCTCGCAAGAGAGAATAGTAAGTGACTCGATTACCCTTTCATGCAATAGGTGCGAGAACAACTCCCTCCAGCTCACAAAATTTCTTATGTTTCCTATTGGGTTTCGATGTTCAGCAAAAGGTATATCTTTTCTATAAGTATCTTCACCATGAGGAAATAATAGTAGATATTATAGGTAAATGTAATACGGATACAACTCATTGATTCATTTCAATTTGCAATATTTTCTTATATCCCTGTCACTCATATGTTTTTCAAACTCACCAACAACTAAGATGGAAAGTTCATCGACTTCAGACAGATTGTGTGTTCTTGCATCTGTGCCTCTTCTCCCAATAAGACATAATTCATTTCGACAACACCTTTTCCGGGAAACTTATCTTTGGAATTTCTAAATGACTTAGCCAAATTATTTTCCCTATCTAATATGGATTTGAGTTCAACTACAATTTTGGTATGGAGATAATTATTTTCATTGCCTTTTCTGCATAAATGTAAAAACATATTATATGAATACAGTAAAAGAAGAATAACAAATTTATTCGAATAAACAATGATAATTCATGAAGTTGAAAATCATACCTAACCGAATTAATTCGATTTGAACTTCATTTTCAATGCTATATATATAAAGTTGTTTCAAACTTCGGAGTAGAATCTTCTTCTGCCATCAAACTCCCTATTAAATGATAGTTTTGGCCATGCATACAGAATAATGGTGGCAAGTTTCCAGTTTTCTACTGGAAACCAATTTTTCCACCCATGGAAGTAAAAGAAAACATGTTGTTGTATTGTCGAATATTCTCTAAAAAATATCTACTTTTATCGCTAAAACCGAATATTAAATCACATAAACTTTGTGGTGGCTTTTTGAAAGAAGGTAACACGATATTTTCATTGTCACAACATGTAGATTACACCGGCATTTTAGTTTCAACACTTTCCTTCAATATCTCGTCATACCAATAATATGGTGAAAAATGGCCACATATGAATGTAGGGTCACCAATATCCCAAACTATTCAAAAATAAATTTTGACAAATAAAGGTGTAATTGGAATCAATAAGAATTATATATATATATGTGTGTGTGTGTGTGTGTGTGTGTGTGTGTGTGTATCATATTATATTATATTATATTTCCATTTGTATTTGAATTAAATAAACTGTCTTAGTCTATTGTTGAGATAAAAAGATTTAAATGAATACCATCATTTTGAATTTTAGGTTTCTTGAGGTTCCTTTTACATGAAGGCTTACAAAGTGTTGTAGTCACTTCTTTCTCAACTACTTCAGTTATTGTTGCACTACTAATTCTAGTGGATGGTGTGGAAAGTTCTGAGTGCCATAGAATTATATTTACAAACAAAAAAAATTATTAATTAAACTAATTAATCATCCATCAAAAATATAATATTGAATAAAATATGAATGTTTTGAAGTTTACCCTTTTCCAAAGTAGACTTCAAAAATGGCCTTCTCAATCTTTGTGTGGGAGTATTTTATATAATAATATTAAAAATATTAGTTATATGATAAATCTATTATATAAGTAATACATAAAGTTTAAGAAAATTAAATAAATATTGCATATTAAAAATAAATAATTTAATCAGAAATACTTGATTGTATTGTATTGACAACATTATTTCTAAAGTTAAGGTTTACCTTAAAATTAAGTTAATATGACTATAAATCTTTAATATTTTTGAAAGAAATGGTGATATTGAATAAAATTAAATAAAATGAAAACTTTATTGAGTATTTTAGATTTTTTAATATATCACAGCCAAAGAAAAATAATTTTTTTACTACATTTATCTATCATTAATTTTAAAACATGTAAACAACAACAACAACAACAACAACAACAACAACGACAACAAAAACAAAAACTATGGAAGTCGATATAAACATTCAAATTTTAATGAAATATAAAATTAATAAATAATTTAAACTAATACCGCTATTAGAAATATTTATGTTATTTGTCGGAAATCCTCTTTTTGATTTATGAGTAAGGTGATTCTTGGACAAATCAACTACAACAATTCACTATTGCCATTTCTGTCAACGGGGATGAAGAATTTTCTGCATCCACGGAGGAAACATAATATAAATTGTACTTGTTGATTGTAATTTTAAAATATAAGAAATTATATTAAGTTTTTAAAATATTAAGTTTTTAAATTTACTTCATAAAATATTTCTTGCTACTAACTATATTTTTAAAAAAATAAACATGTTGATTGTAATTTTAAAATATAAGAAATTATATTAAGTTTCAATATTTGTATAAACTATATTATATGATAAAGGCATATTTTTAATAATAACAAACGACCAAAAAAACTAACATTGATAGTTAAATTAACAATATATATATATATATAGTTGAAAATTAAATAAGAATACAAATTTGTAGAAACATTACAGTTATTAGGCACATTTGCTTTTTTTAGGCGGTCATTCCCTTTTTGGTTTAGTGGTAATTTTATTTTGTGACTTATCTAGTGAAACTGCTGCAATATTGTCCATTTCACTCGATAGAATATGTTGAATCATTCTTTGCAATAGTATTACAAATAGACAACATGTGTATTCTCTTGCACACTTACTCAAAATTCTCAACATCATTAGTTTATAATTGAATTTCTCTTACACACACACACACATAAATATATATATATATATATATATATATATATATATATATATATATATATATATATATATATATATGTATGTATATATGTATGTATGTATGTATGTATGTATGTATGTATGTATGTATGTATGTATTAAGTTGAGTTGTTTATAAAAACCTCACAACATATGCAAATAAGTTTAGTTGTGTGGAATTGTATATTTTCTTTTTAAAAAATGAGACATGTTGCTCTCCAAAATCTAATAATGATAATATATTAATATAAAAATTAAATTAATTAAAGTTTTATATATTATATAGAAAACCAACATATATTAAAATATAATTAAGCTCAGTATTAATGCTTTATAATATTACCGTTTGTAGTAACAACCACATTTTTAGGAGGTCTTCCCCTTTTTCATTTGTAAACTTGTTAATTCTGATCCAAATTTTGTACAACATATGAGTTACTTTCCACTCCAATTGATCCAGTAGGAATAAGTTCATTTTATGGAAACATTTTCAAAAATAGGTAAAATGAATATTTTTAAATAATTTGTGAATAAAGACAAAACTATAAACGTATATAGATTTATTGATAAGTATTTTGTAGAAAGAATTACAATAATAACAATAATAATAATGATGATGATGATGATGATGATGATGATGATGATGATGATGATAATGATGATGATGATATTTACAATTATAATTACAACAATAATAGTAAAGACACAAAGGAAAATAAGAGGTAGTGTATCTTGATTTGTACATATTTGTATGTGATTTTCGTGTGTTTTTGCATCGTATGTTGTGTGCTTTTATGTAATTTAAGTTTATCTTTTTATCGTTTTTCTTCCTTTTTATGTTTTTCGTTCTTATGGTGTTTAATGTGTTTTTACTTTATTTTGTATGAAATAATCTAACTTTTGTTTAATGTTAATATCTCAGATCAAAACGAGGAAAACGGGACGAGCGACGAGCCGAAGCCATGCAGGTGCGTCGACTGACGCACCGTCGATACACTGTCGACGCTACGCCCGCGTCGACTGACGCACTGTCGACGCAAATGTTCTGTTGCGTCGATCCTGGCTCGCGTCGATCGACGCACTGCCTGTCGATGCGTGCAGCTTGGCTCGCGTCGATTGATGCATCGTCGACGCAAATGTTCTGTTACGTCGATCATAGCTCCATCGATCGACGCACTGCCTGGTTGACTCGTGCAGCCTGGCTCGCGTTGACTGACGCACCGTCGACGCACCATCGACGCTCTGGCAGTTTGAGCGATTATTTTTGAAAAATCTATAAAAGCCGGTGGTTTTCTTCATTTTCAAGGGCTGAGACGAGGGGGGAAAGGTCAAGAACAATGATAGAACCCTCGGTTCATGCCACCATTCCGATTCATGTAAAATTAAGTTAAATAGTTCGTAGTTTCGTTATTTCACTTCCGTTCGACGTTCAAGGTCGCATCTCGTCGCTGAAGATCGTTGGATGGCTGATGCTTTTATAGATTATAGGTTTTTCTGCACCTTTTTATTGCTTTGTGTATTTGGCTTTAATAATCTTTGCTTTGATGTTGTTATGTACTTTGGTTTTGTTAATTTAGTATAATCCTTTTATCGTTTTTCCTAGTTGTTAATTTATGTTATTTGCTTTAGTAGTTTAGTTGTTAGTTCTCGTTAGATTAGTTGTTTATTTTTCTTATCGATTGTATCATGCATGCGTTGTTATTATGAAGTTGATCATGATGATGTTTGTTTTCGACTAAGTTTATCGTTCTAGTGTGCTTAGGGTCGTTTAGAACCATCGGGATTGACAACCCCGATCGTGGAGACGATTCCGGCACACTAGACCCTCGTTTTCTTTATTGTTTTAAAAGCTTTCAATTTTATTGCTCGTAGATGTTAGAAAACCTCAAACCTTATTTGATCGCGTGTTTATTTTAGTTTAGTTTAATTTTTATTTTCCGTTTCTACGTACGTAAAATCGAACACTGGTATAGTTTCCGATTAGTCTTCCTTGTGATTCGACTCGAGTCAACTTATCGCCTACAATAGCTTCGTTCTCTTGTGGACGAGCTTTTCATTATTTTTAAAGCGAAAAAGTTCGATTCAAGATTTGGCGCCGTTGCCGGGGAAGGCTAAAGGCTACGATTTTTGGTGTTTGCTTTTATTTACTTTTGTTTGTATTATTGTTTGTTTGTTTGTGATTGTGTTCGATTCTGATTTTTATTTTTGTTCTTTCTGGTTCGCGTAATCTCGTTTGTTGATTATTGTGCTTGTAGCCATATCTTTGACGATTCGAGATTTTCATTTGAAGATGGCGGATTATCGAGTGAGATCACCATATGATGATTTATGCACTCCACCTTTCGATGAAAAGATGTTTTGCCCAATGTCTGACTGGCGTGTGTTTCTACCGGCAATTTCTTTGAGCTTTGCAATGCGGGAGTACGATCTTGATGAATTTTACCTCGAGCAAATTCCGATTTTTCATGGATTTCCGAGTGAAGACCCGCTCCATTTTATCCGAGAGTACGAAGGTATAACCAGCACATTTCCTCTTTTCGGACTTACATGGGATCAAGTGATGATGCGGCTTTTTATGTTCACATTAAAGGATCGGGCAAGTGAATGGTTGGCTAATTTAGAGCCTGATTCTTTGAAAACGTGGTACGAAGTAGTGGATCAGTTCATGGGGTCGTTTTACTCGTCTGAATGGGTCCCACCTTCAATTTCTTACAATTCAAGTTTTAATGATCCATACGCTTCACTTAATCACTTTGATCAACTACAAAGTTCCTATTGCCCAACATTTAATGAAAATTCTTATAACCCGGGTTTGGAACCTTTTCCCACTGGATATGATTCGTAAGCTCTACCCGATTCTGATTCTTCGAGCTACGAACCGTTTCCTCTTTTTACATCAAATTCTTATGTTTTGAGTTTCGAGCGATTTTTTCCCAAAACCACATATCACGATTTGAGATATAATGATCCGTGTGCTCCTTGAGAATCATATTCTTATACTCCGAGATATGATTGTTATCCTTTGTCTCATTCGTGCATTACTGATCATGAAACTCGAGTTGAGGTAAATCAACCTCATTTTGACGAGGTGAAGTTATTTGATGCGGTAGAGCCTACCGTGGATATTTGTTCGGAGGAGTTTTATAAGACGGCTAAGATTGACGAGTTGGTTGAGATCCGCCCCTTTGCGATATCTGATGACATTGCGGATAAAAGTGTGGGAGTGTTGCCGTTGGAGTGCCCGGTATATATAGAGATTCGAGTCTCCCTACTCTTGGTGAAGAAGGTGGAGTTATGATGCTGATGTTGGAGGAGAGTGAGACTATTGAGTCGTATTTTGAACCAACCGAAACTTTATTGAAATTTGATCTTGAGGTGGTTGACGAGATAGTCAAGAAAGTGTCCGATCACCCCATGCTACAAGTGCCGTTTGACATATTCGAGGTGATCGATTATTCGCGTTTCCGACCTCCAAAGCTAGTTGGAGTATTCGGCATCTCGGGACGTGATTTTTATGCCCGCCTTGGTGATTATCATCACCAAATCTTGCTCTTGGAGAATACCAAGGCGTGGCACGACCGCCATCTAATTTTAGACCCGGGATGACATCGAACGTAGACGTCGTCAAGCTAGAGACGTTAAATAAAGCGCTTCTTGGGAGGCAACCCAAGTTCCTTTTAACTTTATATGTTTTTATGTGTTTTTGTGTGTTTTCAGGTCCATTTCTTTATTAAGGCCCGTTGGATGATTCTCACCACCGACTTTTCACCACAAGCGCGAATTCAGGGACGTGTCTCTCTTTCTCTTACCTTTTACCATACTTTGTTGAATTTTTT